>SNVD02009389.1:0-37706 GCA_013180625.2 Boswellia sacra | reverse complement strand
AAGAAATTTTTTGTTATATCTCTATATAATATCGCTACACGCGCGCGCGCACACACACACATATATATATATAAGTTGGAATTTGTTTGACATTTTAACAACTCACTTAACAAATCAATTCTCAATGTAAATTAATGTTTGTTAAACATGACATCTAAAGCCAATTACTTCGTGCCTATGTGGTGCCCGCTGGTTGATCATGCTGTAATACAACGGATGTAGGACATATTCGCTCCTCTGCATGATGCCTGACAAGGATGATGATTGATGTAAAACTTGGTAGCTAGTAAGGAGAAGATAAATGATGTATCCTTTTCTAAATTTTGTATTTTTATATTAAAACAATTTAAGAATATGTATTAATTTAATTTTTTTAAAAAATATTAAAAATATTAAAAAAATGCTGTTGAATCCATAAAGGAAGGGCTGCAGGTACAATACAAATGGAAAACGTCAAGCTATCGTTGCTGTGGCGACTCATATTTTTATTTTATTTTATTATATTAAAACAAAATTACATATTTACCTCAGGATATGGTCTAAGCACGCTCCACCCACGCTGTTCAAATGGTAACGCAACGTTAAAAAAAATTTAAACAGAAGTAGGGCATCATAGATATTTTAAGTAATAAGCTAATTACATCAAAGGAGGGCATTTAAATTATAGATTAATAATAACTAGTGATATTAAAATTAAAGAAACCAAAAATTGAAAATAAAAACACACAGGAAAGTCAATCTTCATCACCATCATCATCATCAATGGGTTGGGAATTCGTTAGCGTGGATATAAGCCACTTAAATCAAATCAAAATTCTTCTCAGATCCATTTTCATCAATGAAAGCTTCAGCCCACCCACAAAACAAAACATTATCTCAACCCTATTTCTGCTCCTCTTCAAACGCATAAAACAAAACTGCCTGTGAAATCTCTGACGGGGTAGTTAGATAATTTGGTACCCACATAATCCATTATTTAATTCCAAGCACCCAAAAAAAGTGATATTGGTTTGCTTTAGTTAAAGGTGATAGCTAGTTTCAATTCCAAGCACCTAAAAATCTATAACAATAATAATACCCATCTTATTATTTGTTACAGTAATTCTTACTATTACCATTTCATCACACCATTTAATATGCTTTATTCCTTGATGAAACACCTACAAACTTAGATAGAAAATTTTATTAGTTAGCATATTGTCGTCATTGTGTTTACAAACTTATTAATAATGATTTTTTTTTTTGAAATTCTATCTCAAATTTTGTATCAGTAAAAAGCTTATAAATATTTTTTTTTCAAATTGTATCTCAAATTTTGTATCCCAAAATGATGGGTAATAAATAAATAATTGTCAAGTGGAATATGTGATTATTTAATGAATGATGTGGTAATTCTAAATTAATGTTATATTATTTGGGATGCATAATTAGAGATAAAAATTTAAAAAGCGTATCGCTCCTCAAAACTTATTTCATTTCATTAATTGTTGATTATAGTTTGATCCAAACCCTTTCTTGCATCATCCAAATATCAAAACAACTTCAATCCTATAAAAATGTAACAAATAGAGAGAGTCATGAATTTTGGAGGAATGGTTTATTTTGTTGGGTGTACAACCAATGTCCCACATTGGCTATGCATGAGAAGGATCATGAGCATATAAGTATGGACATGTACTCTATTGGTATAAGACTTTTGGATGGAATCCAAAAGCAAATCCACAAGGGTTTAGAATCAAAGTGGACAATATCATACCAATGTGGAGTTTGGTATGGCCCATAGTCCTAGCAAGTGGTATTAGAGCCCAAGCCCAGACTTAGCTAGAAGAATATGTGGTGAAAATTCTCCAAGTTTTGAACGAAGCTAGTGGGCCCCAGTTAAACTCACGATTAGATCCATGAGGGCTTAGGTCCAAAGTGGACAATATCATACCAATGTAGAGTTTTGTGTGGTCTATCGTCCTAACAAACTGATATCAGAGCTCAGACCCAGACTTAGCTAGGATAATACGTAGTGAAAATTCTCATAGTGTCGAACAAAGGTGGTGGGTCCCAATTAAGCTCACGATTGGACCCGTAGATGGGCTCTATTTGCCAACTAGATAGAGCAAGCTCTCGAGGTAGGTTGTCCTCGATGGAGTAGAAGGATAGGCAATCGTTTGAGAGAAGGCTTGAAAAAAATACAGAATAGTATGGTCCTTTGTTTGAGGAGAGGATTGTTGGGTGTGTAACCAAAGTCCCACATTAGTTAGACATGGGGAGAATAATTGACATATAAGTATGAACATTTACTCAATTGGTATGAAGCCTATTGGGTAGAATCTAAAAGCAAATCCATTAGGGCTTAGGCCCAAAGTAGAGAATATCATATCAATGTGGAGTATTGTATGATCTATAGTCCTAACAAGTGGTATCAGTGCTCAGACCCAAACTTAGCAGGAGAATAAATGGTGAAAATTTTCGAAGTTTTGTATGATCCATAGTCCAAACAAGTGGTATCAGAGCCCAGACCCAAACTTAGCCAAGAGAATACATGGTGAAAATTTTCGAAGTGTTAAACGAAGGTGGTGGGCCCTAGTTAAGCTTACTATTGGATTCGTGGATTGGATTTATTTGCCAACTCGATAGCGCAAGCTCTCGAGTTAGGCTGTCCCTCGATGGAGCAGAAGGATAGTTAATCGTTTGAGGGAAGGCCCGAAAAAAATACAGAATAGTATGATCCTTTGCTTGAGGGGAGGATTGTTGGGTGTGCAACCAAAGTCCTGCATTGAGGAGAATCATGGGCATATAAGTATGGACATGTACTTCATTAGTATATAATCTTTTGGGTAAAATTCAAAAGCAAATCCATGAGGGCTTAGGTCCAAAGTGGACAATATCATACTAATGTGGAGTTTTTGTATGGTCCATAGTCTTAACACATTTTTGGTATAATCTAGTAATGAGAATCTACTCTTATGTAATCCCAATACTGAAGTACTGAGGGATCTTGAACTTAAAACATTGATTGGGATTCAAATTCATATTATAAGGAGAGTCTACTTTATGTAAAGCGAGAATGTTGATTGTTTTCTCTATTAATTTTGACGCATCCCTTTGGCATCTCTTCGGTGTGTAACTAACAAATTTTTACTCGAGGTGAGAAACACATCCTTTCAATAAACTAAATTCATTTTAAGCAGATGAGAAACATCTTTCATGCATGCTGCTTGATTTATTTGTTTTGAAGTACCTTTGGTGACTTACTTATCAAAACTACTTACCATGAGAATAATTAGAGGAAATGTGCAATATTCAATTCTCCATATATGTTTTGATCATGTTGCCAATATTGAGCCCGCCTATAGCTTATATTAGCAAGACATCAGTATGCACGTTGGCCATGGAAACAATTAATTCTTATTGTAAACGCATCACGTGCTTATAAAACTATTCATATAGTAATCAAGTATTTTATTAATGCAAGTCCAATCCACTTTAAATAGACCTAGATTTGAATTGGAATAATTGAACGCATAGATGACCCAAAATAGGATATGTTTAAAATTGGATTAGGCATTGAAGATTTAGATATCATGATTACATTTGATATACGAACAAAACTTTTTTTGTTACCTGTCTTTAGCACTTAACGTCTCTTTGTCTAACAGTTTATCAGTCTTAGCTCCTAATGCTCTAGGTGTTTAATACTTGGCAAAAATATAATAATAATAATAGTGATAATAGTTTGTTGGTATGATTTAAAATTTCTCCTCGATGCATTTCTTAATTAATGTAAATAAAATTGCTATTAATAGTTTGATTGCAAAGTACACACCCCAATTCTAATAAAAAAACAAACTAGTAGTAGAGACATAATAAAAGAATGTATCTTTACTTGAAAAAAAATTCTTAGATTCTTTTAAATAAATTATTAATATATATCTAATTAATGTGATAAAATTATATGCGAGATTTAAATGAGGGTATAAAATAGATTATAAATTATAAATTCAAGTGAGAGATGTCTTGAGAAACGGGTACGTGGAGTATATTTTTGTCCATGTAGCCCAACCTCTTCTATTTTATCTGTATCAGATCCTCTACTACTAGTGTTTATAATTTTCGAATCTTTTTATTTGTGTTGTTTCTTTGGTTTCATTAGACCAATACTGACAATTTCTGAATTTTGCTTTCATCCTTGCTTGACAGAAAGAAGGAATTTTTCGTCCAATTACATTGGTATGGTTAGCATTACGTTCAATTATTGAATAACACAACTTTACCAAATTGGCTGACACTCACTACTACATTTGTTCAATGTTTTGTCGTCTATGTCTTCATACTTTTTTTACATTACATTTTATCTTTCCGTTCTCTTTTGAAGAGTACTTTTATAAGCAATATATATATATTGGTGCAGCTGATGCTGCTCTGATAAATTTGGGTACAGAAGTACAACTCTTAAATTTATCTTGGCAGATAAAAGATGGGAGAGGATTGGATGATTGGATCACTCAGAGGGTGGGGCTTATGATTTAAAATAAAATTGGTCTGCGATAGTTTTGGAAATCTCAGCTAAACTTGGCAGATTGTTGGCAGATTATTGTTGATTTTGAGTATGTTTACATCCAATTTCGTTAAATTTTTCAAAAGGGGAAATTTTACGAAACTCCTGAGGTTTAGCAAATGACAAATAAACGTGTGATGTTTTAGAAATATGCCCAAAGAAAAATCATTTATTTCATTAATAAAATAAGAGAATGTTATTTATAATTTATAAAACAAATTTAAAAAATATACAGTTTCAGTAATTTTTTCAAAATTGTAATTTATAATTTTTTTAAATCAAAATAGAAATTATAAAAAAAACGAGGTATTTCAGAATGTTTACTAGGTGGCAGGAGAGTGGAAGCCATATTTATAATACTTGGTCCTCACCATTATGTCAAATAATATTTAGAATTCAATTAAAAAAAATGACAAATATCAATCACATCAATATAACAAATTAAGACTTGAAAAGAATCGTCTACAAACGCGCAGGGGTACTTTTGATCTTATATAACATAATCATAAATAAAGCACGAATAAATGTTGTTCCAATTACGATGTTGGGAAAGTGCGGTTTAATTCCCGTGCTAAGAGTATGATTTTTTTTTCCCTAAAATAAGATGAACAAAATATTGCCTAAATTTGTCAATAACATTGACCATCAATATTGTGAGTCATTTGAATGTATATTCTTCATGTAAATATGCACTTATAAATCCACTTATATTTTACAGTAATTTGATTTAGTTGATAATATAAATAAGGGATAGTAAAACTATTGATATTATTCTTAATATATATATATATATATATATATATATATATATATTAATAAATATTAAATCGTGACATACAAGACAGTAGAAGAAGACTGCATGGTACAGTCCACGCACCTCTATCTAAACTTAAATTTCCAATATTATTATGTAAAAGTGTAAAAAATAAAAAATAAAAAGTTTATATAATATTGGGTCCTACCATCAGCTAGTATAGCTTCTTGGAAACTAACAAATCTTTCATAATATTTGGTTCTTGCCAATATCTCAAATAACATTTCAAACTTAATTAAGAAAATTACTTTCAAACTTAATTATAAAAAATACTTTCAAACTTGATTAGAAAAATAAAACGATATCAATCACTAGTATGGATTTTAAATCAAAATTATAAAAATATAAGAATAAAATAAAGAAAGTAATAGCAAGGGTTGCATTGTATTACTGTTTACAAATTGTTACATACAGAAGGGATATCATGAAGATAAAAAAAAAAGGTTCTTCTATCATGAAGATAAGAAAAATTTACATAAATAAGCTCTTAAAATAATGGGATACGTACAACTAAATATTTATGTTAGCATGAATTTAAACTCCTGTGATAAAAAATAATAAAGATAACTATAGACAACTGATTGATGATAAGTCTTCCCTGATATGCCTGCGCAACTTGTGGCATCATTGGAGACACCAAGATTGGCTCTTACTCGAACAAATCGTGACTTGTCTAGAGGCTTTGTAAGAACATCAGCTATCTGATTAACTATAGAGACATGTGACACTTGTGAGGAACCATCAACAACTTTGTCCTGTACAAAGTGGTAGTCAAGAGCTATATGTTTCATGCGAGAATAAAACATAGGATTGGCACAGACATAAGTTGCTCCAAGATTGTCACATAACGGTCTTGGTGCTTGTGGAAGTGACACGCCAAGTTCGAACAAAAGATTGTGAATCCATGACAATTCAGTTGCAATGGAGGCAATGGAGCGATAACAATAAGCATTTGGCAGCTGTCCAATGAGATTGCATTGGAGCATGCATATATTGAGCAAGTTTGTTGACAGTATAGACAATATTAAGCTAAGTGAGAGAAAGATGTTGCATAGCCCCAATAAGACTACAATATTATGTAGCATCAGCTGTTGTAGTACCATCATGAAAAGAAAGACGCACGATATCATTGGTGTATTAGATTCTTTCATAGATACATTTGAAACCATTCAAGCATGTCACGGATATATTTATGTTGGGAAAGAAAAAAATCCTTGAGAATTTGAAATAACTTCAACACCAAAAATAATGAATATGTCTAGAATCTTTGATTGAAAATCAGTAAGCAAGTGCAGCAATTACAAATTGAACAAAAGTTGGAGAGCTCCCTGTTACTAACAAATCAAAAACATAAACCAAGAAGTAAACTATGAGAGAATTGTTCGTGTAAATGAATAGGCATGCATCGGATTTCGAATTCAGAAACCTGAAGGAAAGAAGAAACCCTTTCAAGTCCACGAAACCAGGCATGAAGGGACTATTTAAGGCCATATAGAGAACGACGAAGATGACGAACATGATTTGGTCGTGATTGATCAATAAAACCTAGTGGCCGTGACACAAAAACTTCTTCTGAAAAAGTGCCATGGAGAAAGGCATTGTTGACATCCAACTGATAAGGCAAGTCCAAGAATCACACGAATGATAGTGGGTCCACACCGAGACGTTGATAAAACCTTTTGGCCATAAGACAAGCTTTGTACTGGTCAATAGAACTATCAGGATGATACTTGATCTAAAACACTCGCTTACAAGCAATTATATTTTGAGAAGGATGTCATGAAACCAACTCCCAAGTGCCATTACGAATAAGAGCAGTGAGTTTAGCACACCTAAAATCACGCCATTTATCATTTTTCAGAGCTTCAGCAGTTGTTTTTGGCCCTTGTAACCATTGGATGGGTATTAGACGAAGTAGGTGGACGTGAAATAGGCAAAGGTGAAGATGTAGGATTAGAATCATACATCTGTCATTCAGTGGTTGCGTGGAAGGAGCGAGATCAGACTCATGAGATTGTCTTTGTTGTGCATCTGTCATGGCAAACCGTGAATCACGGGAGACAAGTTGTAGTAGAGTAGAATTAGATGTGGGACCAGGTGGATAATTTGATGGAAGGAAAGGTGGACCACGTGAGGAGGAACTAGGGAAGGATGGAGACAAAGTTAAAGTGGGTACATTATTCAACAGAGATAAAGAACTAATGGATAAATTTAAGGCGTAAGATTGGTCAAAAATTTTAGGCTTGGAAAGAGGAGAAGATAAGGAAGAAATATTTATCCATTTAGATAGTGCAGCATTATTAATTTTATCTCACTCATAAAAAGATGGCAGCGAAGAAAACACATCCTCAACAAATTTGACGTGTCAAAAAAAAATAAAATTTGTGACTAATGGGTTCAAAACAAATATATGAATTATAAACATTAGAGTACTCAAGAAAAATGCAAGATTTAGACCTCTTTTCTAACTTGTGCTTGGAATATGGTCAAAGCCACAGGTAACAGAGGCACCAAAAAATCTTTAATTTAGAATAAGTAAGATAAGCGTGAAATAAACATTCAAAATGAGATTTATTTGCAAGAATGGAAACGGGGAAACGAAAAGAAAATTGGAGTTCAGGATTCTAATACTCAGGAGAATCAAATTTGCTCTGAAACCATATAAAAATATAAGAATAAAATAAAAAAAAGTGATGGAAAGGGCTGCCATGTATTACTGTTTACAACTTATCATATACAAAATAGCTATCATGAAGATAAGAAAAAGGTAAAGAAACATGCTCCTAAAAAAAGGATACATTCAACTAAATATTTACGTCAACTAAATATTTACGTTAGCATGAATTCAAACATATATGATGAACAATAATAAAGATAGCTATAGACAACTAGTTGATGATAAGTCTTCCTTAATAAAAATGATAAATGCAGGGGATACTTTTCGTTTTATATAACATAATCATATATAAACCAAAATCAAATTTTGTTATAATTATCATATTTGAGAATGTGTTATCTAATCTTCATATGAAAATGTATCATCTAAACTTTTTATACTTTCTTAAAAAAAGAAAATAAGAAATATTGTTTAAGTTTGTTAATGATTTTGACCATCGATATATATTATGGGCTATTTGAACACATATTTTGCATATAAATGCTCATTTATACATCCACTTTAGTTAATTTATAAATAATTTACAATATATATAGTAAAGTAATTGAGGTTATTCACCAAGAAAATTATGTATATAAATATTTGATTGATGCATATCAAAGTTAAAAAACTTGAGAGATATCTAAGTTAAAAAACTTGAGAGATTTCACTTCAATTTATTCAAGTTTAAGTAAACACAAATACTTTATCTAAGTTTAAAAAATAATCATAAAACTCCTAAACTTTAGACTTTAATAAGTTTACATGCAGCAATATTATTATCTCTTTATAATAATATTTTGGTCAGAATTTATAACATTAATAAAGTAAAACTATAATTTTCTTTTTGTCTTTGTAAATTTGATGTGGAAGATTAAAAACAAAAATTGATGTTGCAAAGATAATTGGAATGAATATCAATCACTTAGTAAGATTGATAATGTGTTTAGTAAATAAGTAATTATATATTAAGATTTATACATAAAGTTGATAAATATAGCATTACCTTTTTAAATAATGATAAATCTTAAAGTCTTCGAACTTTCACCGTTAGCTTGAGGGTATATTATCATTTTCAAACCATAAGGAGTTTTGGATTCTTCACCACCAAACATAAAAAAATAAATTAAGGGGCCGTTTGGTATGGGATTTTCTGAGCATGAGAATGAGAATATGATGCTTAACTCTTGTTTGGTTGGCTTATTTAGCATTTTAAACTATGAAATTGAGCTTTCCCATAGGTTTCAAATGCCCCTCTATTGGGGTAATGTGAAACCCTTTCAATACTTGAGTTTTATATTATCAGAAATCTGAAACATACTCTTATATAAATTTATTTATTTAATATGTATGTTTATAGCAATTTTAAAAAAGACTACTAAATTATATATAAATTTTTATAAACTTATATACATATAATAAATAAACTTATATAAATTTATATAAATAAAAATATTATTTATTAAATTATTAACTAATATAATATAATATAAATCAATTAATATAAATATAAATATATTTATATAAAATATGTAATATATTAATTAATAAATATGTAAATAAATATATTTATTTATAAATAAATTTAAATTTAAAAATTAAATTTAATAAATAAAAAATATAATATGTAAAAAATAATGTATATATAAATTAAATAAAAATTAAATTATATAAATAATAAAATAATACAATAAAAATATTTAAGATAGATATATTTATATAAATATAATATACATAATATAAATTAATAAATATTCCTATAAATTTATATATTTATTTATAGATAAATTTAAATTAAAAATATATAAAAAATTAAATTTATATGTAAATTAAATACAATTAAATTATATAAATTTTATATTTTATTTATATAAATAAATGTAAATAAATAATATGATATATAAATACTAAATTTATATGTAAACTAAATTTAAATTAAATAATTTTATTTTTTAATATAATATAAATTAATTAATATAAATATATTTATATATAATATATAATATATATAAATTAATAAATATGTAAATAAATATATTTATTTATAAACAAAATTTTAATTTAAAAATTAAATTTAATAAAAAAATAATATGTAAAAAATAATATATATAAATTAACTTTAAATTAAATTATATAAATAATAAAATAATACAATATAAATATTTAAGATAAATATATTTATATAAATATAATATACATAATATAAATTAATAAATATTCATATAAATTTATATATTTATTTATAAATAAATTTAAATTTAAAAAAAATATAAAATATAAAATATATATAAATTAAATTTATATTTAAATTAAATACAATTAAATTATATAAAATTTATATTTTATTTATTTATAAATAAATAAATGTAAATAAATAATATGATATATAAAAGCTAAATTTATATATAAACTAAATTTAAATTAAATTAAATTAAATATTTTTATTTTTATTTTTATAATATATATAAAATTAAAAATCTTCAAAATTATTAATTTCATTAAAAATAGCATAAGTATTACTTATCTATTAAATAAAATTAGCGCATTCCTCCTACAATCAGACATATTAATCTGATCCCTATAGGAATGAATAGCAAGATTCCTATGGGTAGCCAAACACAGTAGAATTAGATTCACATATTTCACTTTTCCATAAATATGAATCCCATTCCCATAAAACTAAAACCATATACCAAACGGCCCCTAAAAGACTCCCAGGCTGGGAATATTAAAAACAGTACTGAAATAAATTAATCTCCCTTCCTCAACATAGAAAATTCAACCAATTCAGGATTATAAGACAGAGCGTGCAACAATAAAATAATAATTATATATGGCCATGTTTGGTACGCGATATTGTATAGTATAGTATAATATAGTATTGTATTATATAACATTGTATTGTGTAATACTAAAAATAATGTTATATCAAAATTATATAGTGTTTGGTGTACTCATATATTGTATTAATTTATACAAAAAAGTAAGAATTTTTTTCAAAAAAGATATACAAAGTATAAATATAATTTTAGTTTATTTATAAAATTAGTTATTGAACAGTCGCTAATTGTTGAAAAAATTACTTAAGGTTTAATGCCCTCACTGGACCTATTAGACAATTCGAATTTATGGTGACATGCTAGGTGCTAATTAGTCTAATGGGAGCAGTAAACCTCTAGTGTCACCAAGTGGGAACGGTGACTCCCTTCATCCTTTTTTATTTTTAAAAAATAAATTTTAAATAAATTTGATTTTATAACTTATCTATTAAAAAATAAATTTTAAATAAATTTGATTTTATAACTTATATATTAAATACGTCTTTATTTATTTTAATATTTTAAAAAATTAGAGGGTATTGTTGGATATATAAAATTTTAGAAGGATAATTTTAATATTTTTTATCAGTGTTATACAATATAATATTAATATCATAAATTACCTTTATATAATTTAATACAATATCAATATATATAAGGGTTATACTTTATATTAATTAAAACTATATTAAATTAATATCAAACACATATATTATACTATTTAATATAATTTAATAAAATAATATTATATAATATCCCGCACCTATATCCACAGTTACTCTTGCGGTCAAGTGGTTTCTTCACTATACATTATGACAGTCTGTCCCACGCTGTCATCAGAGTAAGGGCACCGGTTGACTTGGCCCGCATTATTACTTCAGTCTTCCCCAGCCTCGAGCGTCAGATCTCTCCATTTGAGACCTTTCTTTAGCTCTAGAGCTTGCTTCTTCGAGCTCAAGAGGGCATCATTCCAGGCACACCAAAACTTAGTAAGTCTACGACCCAGTTTTTTTTTTATTAAATAACAATTAATAACTTGTGACATGCTCTTGAAATACTGAAACATAGTACATGATAGATTTTACCACTTCTTCTATTATTCAAATTTGAATTGTCTCTACTTACATGGCAGAATTTTCTGTCACAGTCGATATAGGGTAGATTTGACCAAATGCACTGCTATTTGGGGTTTTTATGTGTGCTGTTTTTCTTTTATTATCTTTTTTTTCAAATTTTTGTTCTTTGCTGTTTGTTGAATTTTTTTTTGGATAAGTTGGGTTTCAACGGCTTCTTGGGGAAAAAAAAGAGGTTTCTTATTTGGGTTTTTGATGGAGAAGATAGAACCAACGTCAGGGTTCTAATGGAGATTGAAAGCAGTGAAGACAAGTTTTTTTTGGGGAATATGAAGTGGAATGTGGGTTTTGGAACAAATAACAAAATTAGAAAAATGAAGATCAAGAGAAGAGAGGATGAAATTGCCTTAGACAGTTGCATAGCTACGTCAGTTTTTTTTTTTTTCATATAAGCAACAGCATCGGGGAAAGAGACTGATGGAAAATTGAATGTGATAATAGAGTTCCATAGCTTTGTTAGACTTTAAATAAATAAAAAGGATGAAGATGTTGTAGATGAAGTTGTTTGGAGAGAGAGAAAGTGATGAAAAATGGAAGGGAAAGTTAACTAGTTTATTTGCTATCAGAGAGATGTCGAGGAAGAGTTTTCAAAGTGGAGAAGGGAGTTCTTAATTTTTTTTAATAATAAAAATTTTTATTTTAATATGTATATTTACTATATTTCATAAGTATTTCTGCCGCTTGCGTGTAACTTATTGCAGTGTGTAGTCAGGTTTTTGCAGAAGGTTAAATTAGTCATTGCATGCTAACTGTCTAACGGTAACAGCAGCACACTAACTCCAGGGTCCAAAGGGGTGAAATTTTCCACATATTTATTGTTTGTGAAGCTGACTTTATCTATTTACTTATTTTTGTTTGTATCAATCTATAAGTGATTAATTATAACAAAAAGATATGAGCAGGCAGATGGCCGACAGCACTGGGGATGTTGATATTGAGAATCCGATCCTTTCACAAGATTGTAAGTTTTAATATTACACTGTATTTGCCATTCGTATTATTATTGTAATTACTTATAGTGTTATTACTATTATTATTATTATTTTATTGACCATCTTTCGGATTTTATTTTGATGTCTAAAATTATAATAAATTCAAATTAAATTAAAATCTATATATAAACCTGTTGATGCACGGTTTCCGGACGGCCGGGGGAGCGGGTCGGAGCTCGGGTCGTGCGACGGGTCCGGTCCTGCGAGCACAGAAAAACGGTCAGGGGTTCCGGCGGTGGTGCCGGCGGTGACCCTCCGACGCTCAAATCAGTATCCGGCACTCCGAAATTTTCTGAGAGAAATTCCTAGAGAGAGAAGCTCTCAAAAATAGAGGAATTGTAGAGAGATAATAAGTTCAGAAAAATGTGCATTTGTCAACTTGTGAAAAACTTACCTTGAGCAACGTTCCGGAAAGTATATATAGGAGTCGGGATGGGCTATTGTGGAACCCAGATAATAGGCCCAGAAGATGGGCTACAGTAATGGGCTTACTGTAATGGGCCCATGTAATGGGATACGGTAATGGGCTTACCGTATGGGCCTGGATAGTAGGATACAGTAATGGACTTACTGTAATAGGCCCAGCTAATGGGATACAGTAATGGGCTTACTGTAATGGGCCCAGATAATGGGATACAGTAATGGGCTTACTGTAATGGGCCCATGTAATGGGATACGGTAATGGGATTACCGTATTATAAATAATTGAGCTGGGCTGGGTCATTGTGGGACCCAGATAATGGGCCCAGATAATGGGCACAAATAATGGACCACAGTAATGGGCTTACTGTGTTAGAGACAATTAGGCCCAATATTATTATGGCCATAACAGTAGTCCCCCCAGGCCCAAGTTGACCAATGGGTCGACGTAGGGACTATTTAGTTATTTCTGGGCTAAAAATTAAATGCGTCAAGGGGCCAGCCCAAATATGTGATTTATTAAACCCTAAGTTGGTGCTCTATATAAGACACAAGTATTGGGGAGTAGGGTTTACTCAAAAATAGGAGAGAGCACCCGGGAGGCGATCAGTACAAGTGACCCCAGCAAACAGGACTCTCCAACCTGAACCCGGATTTTCCAACCGCCACAAGTAAGTACTTTTCACTTGTGTATACACTTTAGAATGCAGGGATTAGGCTTAAAAATTTTGTGTTTATTATTGTCTTGCGTGAGAACATGTCAATGCTTGCACATATGTTCCCTTTGCGAATTTATGTATGAGAGAAGAGGAAACATGCATGTGTATTCGGTTGTGTTGGAAGAAGAAATTCAGGGGTGTTCGGGTGTGATGGAGGGAAGAAATTTGATTGGGTGAGCTGCTATGCATGCGAGGGCTGCCCTGGGCGCGCAGTGGGCTCGCGGGAATAAGCGGTTTCGTGTGTGCTCGGGTGTGCAGCCCTTGTGTGTGCGTGGGAGCTCCTGCTGCGCCCAGCGCACGCGGTCGAGCTTCCGCAGCATCCAGCGCACGCGGGCGAGCTCCCGCAGCGCCCAGCGCAGGCGGGCGAGCTCACGCAGCGCGCAGCGCACGCGGGTGAGCTCATGCAGCGCGCAGCGCACGCGGGCGAGCTCACGCAGCGCGCAGCGCACGCGGGCGAGCTCCCGCAGCGCCCAGCGCACGCGGGCGAGCCGCTGCGCCTCTTGCACGTGCGGGCGAGCTAGCGTGTCCCCTGGTGCTCGGGGGCGAGCTCCCGAGGCGCCGGGGGCGCCTGGGTGGCGAGGTCCGGCGACGGGTTGGTGCTGCATGCTGCATGCAGCGTTTGAAAGGTCCAAGGGCTTTCTTGGAAAAATTTAAATAAGTGCAGGGGCGTGCCTGCAATTTTTGAATTTTCATTTTATAATTTCGGGGGTGCTAGTGTAAAATTTCAAATCTTTTACTTAAAAATTGCGGGGGTGTTTGTGAAAATTTCGAAACTTCATTTTATTTCGCGGGGGTGTTCCTGCGAATTTTCAAACTTTAAAAATTATTTCTCCGCGGGGGTGTTTCTGAAAATTTTTCAAACTTAAATAATTTTTTCTCCGCGGGGGGTTTTCTGCGAATTTTCAAACTTAAATAATTTTTTCTCCGCGTGGGTGTTTCTGCGAATTTTTAAACTTAAATAATTTTTTCTCCGCGGGGGTGTTTCCGCGAATTTTTAAACTTAAATAATTTTTTCTCCGCGGAGGTGTTTCCGCGAATTTTTAAACTTAAATAATTTTTTCTCCGCGGGGGTGTTTCCGCGGACTTTCAAACTTGAATAAACTTTCCTCCGCGGGCGTGCTTCCGCGGATTTTCAAGTTTCAATATTTTTTTCTTCCACGGGCGTACTTACGCGGGTCCGCGGGTGTTCTTCCGCGGACTTTCAAGCTTTAATAATTTTTCCTCCGCGGGTGTGCTTCCGCGAATTTTTAAACTTAAATAATTTTTCTCCGCGGGGGTGTTTCCGCGGACTTTCAAACTTGAATAAACTTTCCTCCGCGGATTTTCAAGTTTCAATATTTTTTTCTTCCGTGGGCGTACTTCCGCGGGTCCGCGGGTGTTCTTCCGCGGACTTTCAAGCTTTAATAATTTTTCCTCCGCGGGTGTGCTTCCGCGGGCTTTCAAACTTGAATAAACTTTCCTCCGCGGGCGTGCTTCCGCGGATTTTCAAGTTTCAATATTTTTTTCTTCCGCGGGTCCGCGGGTGTTCTTCCGCGGACTTTCAAGCTTTAATAATTTTTTCTCCGCGGGTGTGCTTCCGCGGGCTTTCAAACTTGAATAAACTTTCCTCCGCGGGCGTGCTTCCGCGGATTTTCAAGTTTCAATATATTTTTTTTTCTTCTTCCGCGGGTGTGCTTCCGCGGACATTCTAACTTTGAATACTTTATCCTCCGCGGGTGTGCTCCCGCGGACTCTCGATACAGTCCCCCAGCAGTTTTTTTTTTTTTTTTTTTTTACTCACCTCTTCCCTCCCTCAGTAGACTTGGTTTGATGACTAACGACCCCTCTTTGACTGTGCAGATGGCTAGAGTCAAAACCACTGTAAGTTTGATACGGGGGGAACCGAGTCATCAAACCCAGTCTTCCAGGGGCAAGGATCCGGCGACCAACCGTAAAGAAGTTAACGAATTTTATCAAAACTTCTTGGGTCCGGATCGGGAGTTGGGACAAAATTCTGTCAACCATGAGGTGGTAGACACGGAAGGGGTCAGCGACTGGTCGTCCTCTGCTACCTCGGATAGCGAACCGGAGGCCGAAAAGTGGTGGGAGGCGGACCATATTGATAACCAGCTTCCAGAAGACCGATTAAAGTCATATAGAGCCCATTTCCTTATCCCCGCTTCAGTCATCCTGTTTCTTCCAAGGAAGGGTGATCGGTGGAGTAAGCCACCCCGCGGTGTCATTGGTTTAAGCTTAGAGCTATTGAGAGCTGGTCTCCAGGTGCCTTTTGATAACTACGTTCGCCGTATACTCGATGCTATGGGCATCGCTCCTACCCAACTGTCGGCCAATGGGTGGAGGCTTCTAATAGCTTTTCAAAGTTTATTCCAAAGCGCCGGCCTTGGCGACCCTACCACCAATCATGTTAAGCACATATTTGCCATTCACCCGCCGAATGGAGAGAAGACGGGTTACTATTATATATCCCAGCGAGGGAGGACGGATGACCCCAACCGCCTTTTTGGCATTCCTTCCCATGTGAAAGAATGGAAGTTTAAGCAATTCTGGTGTGGTTGCGGTTGGAAGTATCAGGAAGGTGCTCGTCCAAAGGGGGAGAAGTTGAAGATTAGGAGGCATTTTGTTGTTTGTGGTACCATATTATAATGGCTCCTTATCTGACTTTGTTATGACCACTCTTGATCGACTGACATTATTTTCTGTTTTTGTTGCAGCTTCTTGGACCAAGCGTCCGCTGTTGTCTCAAAAAGAGAGGGACGACTTGCAAGTGGTGCTCAAGCTACCCGTGGATGCAAAAAACGTGAATAACCTCACTGATCGGGAGTAGTTGGCCCATCTTGGCTTATCACCTCCCATTCCTCCGGAAGGTAAGCTGGGTCATTACTTTTCGATCTTATTTCATCAAACATGTACTTGCAGTCTTACCAGTTTTATTTTCGTGCAGGACTATTCCCATTACATCCTACCAAGAAGCGGTTTGCTCAACTCGTAGCCAAGATGCCACTTAAGCCTTTCACTCATGACAAACCTAGTTCATCCTAGAAGAAGCGGAGTGGCAGTCCTCCAATTCTCAGACCTCCGAAGAGGAGAGCTAGTAGTCACAAGGAGGCTCCCGCACGGAAGCCAGTTCCTGAAAGGTCTGCCTCCGTTCAGCCTGCGGGTGAAGTGGCAACCTCCCAGCCTACTGGGAGCCGTTTACCTTCAGCCACTCAGCTACCCAAGCGCTGTACTTTTGACAGTACGGGCTTTCAGGGCGGCTCAACATGTGGAGACTACCTTCAGGAGTTGTCTCAAAATGCTGCACGCCTCATGCCTACCAATGTCTTTCCAGGAGACGTAAGACTCTCATACTTTGATGCGATCGCTGTCGGGATGGGCATCATCCTTCAGGTTAGGCTTCATTGAAACCCTCTCTTCCTTTTTTCTTTATACTTTGACAGTCATGCCTTAATTCCTTCCCTCTCCTTGCCTTCCTTTCTGTAGGCGACAGGACCCTTGGCTCAAGGGGAGTCTACCAATACCAACCTCATCAAGGAAGTAAACCTTCTCACTTCCGAGGTTGACGACTGGAAGGCGAAGCATCTAGTCTGCCTTGACAACTTAACCGAGACGGAAAGTAGAATGGCAGAGATGAAGGAACAGATTGGTAGGCTGAAGGCTGACTTGTCCGAGGCCAAGAAGGAGGTAGCTATCCAGCGTAAAAGGGCCAATGATTTTAGCCAAGAACTTCGAGAGAGAGCTACTGCTGAGCAGGGTAGGATAGGCAAAGCAGTGGCTCGCTTCCGTAGGGGTCGCATCTACCAGCAAGCTATGAAACGCTCCTACATTGAGGGAGTCAATGGGGTGCGTAGATGGTTCCATGACCGCCATCCAGAGATTGATCAGTCACCCATAGCTGAGGAGTTAAACTTGGTGGAAGAGCCTATCCCTACAGCGAACCCCGATCCCGAGCAATTCCGCCGCCTCATCCTTAAAGATGAGGATTATGAGTCGACTTTGGACACAGCAGCTTGGGAGGCCAAGCAAGGCGACTCTACCTCACCGTCTTCAGAAGAAGAAGGAGGTGATGAGGCCACTTCTTAGGGATAATTGGAATTCTTCCAAGTAGGTAGATGCTTATTCATAGGAATAACCATATCACTGCTGCTCTCCAGGCCTTGATTTTACCTTTTACTGTCTTTACTTTCGATTCAATGTACTAGTTGAGGATGTGTGGCATCCCTCAACCAATTTTCAAATAATAAGAACACTAAATTTTTTTTTTCTCTGGTGTTGTATTCTTTTACTTGTTCCATCTCATTGCAATTTGGTTATACGTGTGCTTTAAGGAGGTGCAGTCACAAGAATTCTGAATAATCTGAGCACTTTATTAATAACCTCTTTATTGGTCTCCCTATGGGATTTGTTACACCTGCATAAGCTCCTGGGCGGAGTCACTGCATATAGAGAGGCGTGCGCATAACTCCTGGGCGGAGTTAATACAGATAGAGAGAGGTTACAAGTAGTATTTCTTTGAGTGCTCGAGATTCCACGGACGAGGGAGCAACCTCCATCCGTGGTGACCAGTCTGTAGGTGCCTGGTCGGGCGACTGCTTTGACTCGATGACAACCCTCTTAGTTAAGCCATAATGCTTCGTCAATGGGTTCTCGAGTATTTTGTGGCACTTGACCGCCTAGTTTATGACCAAGGGAGGTTCTCCTCGGATTGTTAACAACTTATGTGCCTTCTCTTTAAAGGCCATATTGTAGCACTCTCGGGAGGCTCGCTGTTCACCCCTAACTTCTCCTACGCCAACCGGCGTTGGAAATTTTAGGACATGATGATAAACACCCATCACGGCCTTGAAGTCATAGAGTGACGGCCGACCAAGGATGGCATTATACACTCCCGGATGGTCTACCATGAGAAAGTTTACCATCCTGGTTGTTTGCAGGGAACCTTCTCCCAAGGTCACTGGTAATGGAATCATTCCTTTAGGAATGACTTTTCCTCCAGTGAATCCTATCAGGGAAGTCTGGATGCCTCTCATATCTTTGCGGTTAAGACCCAACCGATCAAATGCATCCAGTGTCAGTATGTCAGCCGAGCTCCCATTGTCAATCAACACTCTTCGTACCCTTTTGTTGGCCACTATCACTGTGAGGACCAAGGCATCACAATGTGGGTGATGGATGCCCTGCGCATCTTGCGATGAGAAGGAGATAACGTCATGACTTCCTATATTGGTGGAAGAGGCTGTCAGGTTGACCTCGTGGTGAGTGAGGTCGTTTCTAGCTTGCCTGACCAGATGCCTTCGGGCTTGGGAGCTCGAACCGGCCACTACTCCCCCAAAGATTGTGGCTACTTCTTCCAACGGCTCCTTCCCTTTGTCATGTTTGTTGGATGACTCAGGGGGCCGATAAATATATTCCTGCAGCTGGCCATCCTTGATGAGACTCTCGATCTGTCTCCTCAATTCGAAGCAGTCGGCAGTATTATGACCATGGGCCTGGTGAAAGTGACAATACTTTCTCTTATCCCTTGCTTTTGGATTTGTCCGTAAGGGAGCAGGTTCTTTCAGGAGGCCTTTATCCTTGATTTCCTTAAGGATATCCTGCTGTGGCATGGTAAGCAACGTAAATGTACGGTGCTCCTCATGAGGTTGATCATGATGCTCTTGACGGGATCGGTTGGATGACCCTTGTAACAGGAAGTGATCATTTCGGATTGTGTTACGTGCAGAGTGTCGGTCCGAAACTGATTTACGATTTTTATCATGAGGCGTTCCTCTATGATTATCGTACGGTCTTCTATCTGTAAGCGAGGAATTGGGTACCACCGGAGTTTGCCCAGGGTAATTGGCCTGAAAGATTTCCTCTGCATCAGCATGGCTAGAAACCCTTGTTAATGCTTCTTGATAGGTACATGGGAGGTTGACGGAGAATTCCCATGCTAGAGGGAGCTCCTCCCTGATTCCTTGAACTAAGCCTTGCATGGCGTAACCATCATGAAATAGGTCAACTCGTGAAACCTCCCGCTGATATCTATTCAAGAACGCAAGAAGGGTTTCATTGCGACCCTGCTTGATTGAAAGAAGGCTCTGCGCTGGTCGACTCCGCATTTTCATATTGTTGAAATGTGTGAGAAAACTGCGGGCAAGTTCATCAAAGCTGGAGATGGATGCAGCTAGTAGCCTTCTATACCATTGCCTAGCTGATCCTCCAAGGGTGAGGGAAAAGGTTCTACACATGATTCCCCCTGAGATCCCTTGTATTTCCATATGCGAAACAAAAGAGTCTAAATGCTCTCTGGGGTCTGTCGTCCCTTGATAAGGCTCAAGTTGCGGCATCCGGAATCCATGTGGATATCTCTCCCTTAGAATATCCTCAGCAAATGGTGATTCCCATTGTGGACGACCATCTTCTTCACCTCCTGAACGTTTAATTAGCTTCTCCAGCTTATGGATTTTTTCATCCATTTCTCGTTTGAACTCCGCATAATGATTGTCTGATGTCCCCTCCTCCGAGACAGGCATTGAGGAATCATCTGGGCGATGATTTTTAACTCTGGAAGATGGACTGGGGCGATTTCTTTTTAACCGATAATTACCCCCTGGAACGTAAGGGCCATGATAAGAATAAGCGGGCTGGTCAACATGACTTCCCCTTGGTACATGTTCAACCCTCGTATGGTGCCTCTTGTTCAGGGAGTGTCGAAGGTCCACTGCTGCTAGCTGTTGTTCAGATACAATGTGTGAGGGAGGGGGAATCTGTGGGCGACCATACCCCCCTTGAACAACAGGATGGGGAGGATTTGGTTTAATTTCCTGATGGCGAGGCAATCCCGTAGTCTGGGCGACTAAATCAGGACGCCTACCAACATCTGTCTGGTCATTCGGTTCGACCATGGCACTCATTGGGTTATTCCTAGCGGTGTACGCAGCCTGTTGAGCATTTTGTCCAAATGCTTGGCTAAACACAGTCACCATACGGTTCATCTGTTCACTGAAATTCCGCATGGTATGTTCCATGGCAGTTAATCGATTCGCCTTACCCCTCTTCGGTCTTCTCAGTGGAAGCCGGGGTTGCCTGAGGTTAGGCCCTACCCCAGAGGATATAACTAACGCCCTCCCTGTATCGACTACCCTTCGGCGTCGGGGAGGCGCTTCCACCTCAATTTCTTCATCAACCTCTAAGGAGGTCGAGTGTTGAGATTCGTGACTCATGATGTTTTTGAGTACGTTTGGATGAGAGCAACAACTAAAGAGGCTTAGATTGTCGTCCCCCCAGACGGCGCCAACTGTTGATGCACGATTTCCGGACGGCCGGGGGAGCGGGCCGGAGCTCGGGTCGTGTGTCGGGTACGGTCCTGCGAGCACAGAAAAACGGTCAGGGGTGCCGGCGCTAGTACCGGCGGTGACCCTCCGACGCTCAAGTCAGTATCCGGCACTCCGGAATTCTCTGGGAGAAATTCCTAGAGAGAGAAGCTCTCAAACTAAAGGAATTGTAGAGAGATAAAGAGTTCAGAGAAAATGTGCATTTGTCCACATGTAAAAAGTTACCTTGAGCAACGTTCCGGAGGGTATATATAGGAGTCGGGATGGGCTATTGTGGAACCCAGATAATAGGCCCAAAAGATGGGCTACAGTAATGGGCTTACTGTAATGGGCCCATGTAATGGGATACGGTAATGGGCTTACCGTATGGGCCCGGATAGTAGGATACAGTAATGGGCTTACTGTAATAGGCCCAGTTAATGGGATACAGTAATGGGCTTACTGTAATGGGCCCAGATAATGGGATACAGTCATGGGCTTACTGTAATGGGCCCATGTAATGGGATACGGTAATGGGCTTACCGTATTATAAATAATTGAGCTGGGCTGGGTCATTGTGGGACCCAGATAATGGGCCTAGATAATGGACCCAGATAATGGACCACAGTAATGGGCTTACTGTGTTAGAGACAATTAGGCCTAATATTATTATGGCCATAACAGCTGCAATCATGTTTAAGAAGCTGCAGTTGCTTCGTTCCCTCACTAACTCCCATGCGGTAATTCTCTGGCTTTGTGAAATCAGATCAGTACTGCATGTCCGGTGTACTCCTTGGCGTAGCTTCCTCTCTTGTTCTCTTATGGACCTTAAAAGAGAGCAAAACTTAGTTACAATCATCTCTTTTTCTCTGCATAATACATTAAGATCTCCGACTTCGACTGCTATATCTAATGCATTAATTCTCTTTGAAATCTTTGTTATAGATACGAATACATACATTAAGGAGATCTATGGACAAATTAACATATCTATAATACATCCTCCTTAATTAATCTTCATTAATTTTATTTGATTTCTGCATATTATTGATATTTTCTTCTCTGTTTGTATATAGCTTGTTGATGCACGATTTCCGGACGGCCGGGGGAGCGGGCCGGAGCTCGGGTCGTGTGTCGGGTACGGTCCTGCGAGCACAGAAAAACGGTCAGGGGTGCCGGCGCTAGTGCCGGCGGTGACCCTCCGACGCTCAAGTCAGTATCCGGCACTCCGGAATTCTCTGGGAGAAATTCCTAGAGAGAGAAGTTCTCAAACTAAAGGAATTGTAGAGAGATAAAGAGTTCAGAGAAAATGTGCATTTGTCAACATGTAAAAAATTACCTTGAGCAACCTTCCGGAGGGTATATATAGGAGTCGGGATGGGCTATTGTGGAACCCAGATAATAGGCCCAGAAGATGGGCTACAGTAATGGGCTTACTGTAATGGGGCCCGCAAATAATGGGATAGACAGGTGAATGGGCTTACTGTAATTGGCCCGAGTGTAAAGTGGGATTACAACGGTAATGGCTTACCGTAATTTATAACTAATTGACTGGTCTGTCATTGTGGGACCCAAATAATGGACCACAGTAATGGGCTTACTGTGTTAGAGACAATTAGGCCTAATTTTATTATGGCCATAACAGTAGTCCCCCCAGGCCCAAGTTGACCAATGGGTCGACGTAGGGACTATTAAATTCTTCATGGGCCCGAATAATGGGCTACAGTAATGGGCTTACTGTAATGGGCCCATGTAATGGGATACGGTAATGGTCTTACCGTATGGACCCGGATAGTAGGATACAGTAATGGGCTTACTGTAATAGGCCCAGCTAATAGGATACAAGTAATGGGCTTACTGTATGGTCCCAGATATGGTGTATATCATAATGGGTCTTACTGTAATGTGCCCATGTAATGGGATAACTGTATGGGCCTTAGCCGTGTTTATAGATTCTAAATTGAGCGGCTATGTTTCTTTGTGGGCACCCAGATAATGGGCCTCATATAATGGCCCAGATAATGGGCCACAGTAATGGGCTTACTGTGTTGGAAATAATTGAGCCCAATATCGTTATGGCCATAACAGTAGTCCCCCCAGGCCCATGTTGACCAATGGGTCGGCGTAAGGACTATTTAGTTATTCTAGGCTTTGAGGTAAGCAGTGTAAGTGACCCCAGCAAACAGAACTCTTTAATCCGAGCAAGAATTTTCCAGTCGCCATGCTTGTAGGAGAATCAGTCCGCATGGGCGAGCGGCGTGCACAACAGGCTCGCGTGGGCGAGCTACTATGCACGTAAGATGACCTAGCGAGGTCCTGGGCGCGCGGGATCGATCCCGCGAGGCCTTGCATGAGCTAGGGCGAGCGGGCGAGGGCCCGGGCGCTGTGGGTTGCACAGGGCGCCGGGTGCTGCATGCATGGGACGCTGGTGGGCTGTTCTTCCAATTAATTGCTCAAAGTTCATGCTGCATGCTAAATGCCAAGCTCGAACCCGTTCCCTTTATCATATCCAAACATAAGGTTTGGGCCACCGAGGCCACGAGCAGAATTGGTTCAGGCTGAGGGCAGATTGCCAAGCCTTGAACCCATGCGCGTCTAGACTTTAAGGTTTAGACCACCAAAAAAAAAATGAAAGGCAGGCTGTGCGTGGGTCGCAAGGAAGAAGTAGGCGAGGTGCGTGAGGGGCGCAAGGGAGAGGCAAGCTGCGGGGCGCTGGGCGCGCTGCCGGGGCACGCTGGGCGTGCTGCCTGGGCGCGCTGCCTGGGCACGCTGGGTGTGCTGCCTGGGCACGCTGGGCGTGCTGCCTGGGCGTGCTGCCTGGGCGCGCTGCCTGGGCGTGCAGCCTGGGCGCGCGGGCGATCTCCTGCGCTGCCCTGCGTGCGCGGGCGAGCTCCTGCGATGCCCAGCATGCGTGGGCGAGCTCTCGCGATACCTTGCGTGCGCGGGCGAGCTCCAGCGATGTTCTGCGCGTGCGGGCGAGCTGCTGCATCCCCATGCGCGCGCAGGCGAACTGCTGCACCCCCATGCGCGCGCGGGCGAGCTGCTGCGTCCCCATGCACGCGCGGGCGAGAGAGAGAGAAGCAGGCGAGGGCTGGTTCTGTGCGGGTCTCGCAGGGGCGAGCTCGTGGCGCTGGGCACGCATGGACGAACTCACGGGGCGCTGGGTGCGCCTGGGCAAGTTCGCGGGACGCTGGGCTCGCGGGGGAGGCGTGCTGGGCGCAAGGAAGAAGCGGGCGACCGGCGAGGAGGAGAGTCGAGGGCGGCGTGGCCGAAGGCCAAAGGGCAATCGCGTAACCCATGCATGCGGGTTACGTGATTCTGCAGGGGTCTCCCCGCAAAACTTTAAAGTTTTTATATATATTAGTTATAGGGGTGCTTGTGCAAAGTTTGAAAACTTTTACTTAAAATCGCGGGTGGTTTCTGAAAAATTTCAAAACTTTATTTTTATTTCGCGGGGGTGTTTCCACGAAATTTCAAACTACAATTTTTATTTCGCGGGGGTGTTTCCGCGAAATTTCAAACCCCTTTTTTTTTTATTTCGTGGGGTGTTTCCGCGAAATTTCAAACTGCAATTTTTATTTCGCGGGGGTGTTTCCGCGAAATTTCAAACTCTTTTTTTCTCCGCGGGGGTGCCTCCGCGGGCGTGCTTCCGCGGACGTGCTTCCGCGGACGTGCTTCCGCGGACATGCTTCCGCGCGTGTGCTTCCGCGGACGTGCTTCCGCGGATTTTCAGATTTGAATAATTTTTCTTCCGCGGGTGTGCTTCCGCGGATTTTCAAACTTGAATAATTTTTCCTCCGCGGGAGTGCTTCCGCGGATTTTCAAGCTTTAATATTTTTTTTTCTCCGCGGACGTGCCTCCGCGGGCGTGCTTCCGCGGACGTGCTTCCGCGGGTGTGCTTCCGCGGACGTGCTTCCGCGGGTGTGCTTCCGCGGGTCCGCGGGTGTGCTTCCGCGGACTTTCAAGCTTGAATAATTTTTCCTCCGCGCTTCCGCAGACTTTCAAGCTTGAATAATTTTTCCTCCGCGGGTGTGCTTCCGCGGGTCCGCGAGTATGCTTCCGCGGACTTTCAAGCTTTAAAAATTTTTCCTCCGCGCTTCCGCGGATTTTTCAGACTTGAATAATTTTTCTTCCGCGGGCGTTCTTCCGCGGGTCCGCAGGTGTGCTTCCGCGGACTTTCAAGCTTGAATAATTTTTCCTCCGCGTTTCCGCGGATTTTCAAGCTTGAATAATTTTTCCTCCGCGGGTGTGCTTCCGCGGGTACGCAAGTATGCTTCCGCGGATTTTCAAGCTTTAAAAATTTTTCCTTCGCGCTTCCGCGGATTTTTCAGACTTGAATAATTTTTCTTCCGCAGGGGGTTTCCGCGAATTTTCAAACTATAATATTTTTTCCTCCGCGGGGGTGTTTCTGCGAATTTTCAAACTTGAACAATCTTTCCTCCGCGGGCGTGCTTCCGCGGATTTTCAAGTTTGAATAATCTTTCCTCTGCGGGTGTGCTTCCGCAGATTTTCAAACTTGAATAATTTTTCCTCCGCGGGAGTGCTTCCGCGGATTTTCAAGTTTTAATATTTTTTTCCTCCGCGGACATGCCTCCGCGGGCGTGCTTCCGCGGACGTGCTTCCGCGGGTGTGCTTCCGCGGACGTGCTTCCGCGGGTATGCTTCGGCGGACGTGCTTCCGCGGATTTTCAGATTTGAATAATTTTTCCTCCGCGGGCGTGCTTCCGCGGATTTCCAAGCTTTAACACATTTTTTTTTCTCCGCGGGCGTGCTTCCGCGGATACACATTTTTTTTTCTCCGTGGGCGTGCTTCCGCGGACGTGCTTCCGCGGGTGTGCTTCCGCGGACGTGCTTCCATGGGTATGCTTCCGCGGGTGTGCTTCCGCGGATTTTCAATACCATCCCCCAGCATTTTTTTTTTCTACCTCAGATAATGAACTGGAGGTTTGAAAAGTGGTGGGAGGCTGACTGTTACACCCTTGATCTTCGCACATGGCTGGCATAACATGCCTTGCATTACGCCATGGCTTGGAGGGGGCTGCGAGGGTGCATGCCCACGAGAAGCATATGGGTGAGTGCTTAAGCAAGGTGTGGAGACGTTGCATGGCGTCATTGATGCGCGAGGGGAAGCTCAAGGCAATGTGAACGCTGACACAGGGGGATGTGTAGCGCAACGAAATAATACGCATGCATTGGTAGCGAGCATAGTATGGCACGCACTTGCACGCACATGTGATGGGCGTGGCATAGTGAGATAACATGCACGTACGGGTGGTGAGCATGATGTGTGGAGTGCACACGGGAGTTGGGTGCGACACAACGATGCTACGTGCATGTTGGGGGCAACGTAGCGCATGGACACTAGCACATGCACGCATGCGGGCCGGGACGCTTGCGGGGTAGCAAGCATGCGCATGGGTAGCACACCACAAAGTGGTGACATGGCGCATGGCATCGGGCGACACGGCGCACAGCAACGATTCATGATGCATATGGGCGTGTTAGTGGGCTTAAAATATGGCACATATCCAAGAGGATTGTGGTTCCTAAAAATAAGGAAATAGTGGGTGAAAGTTGCTTCCTAAGGTTTTGGAAATGTAACTTCCCCACTAACTTAGTGGTTGAGAGGGTTCAACCATGTCCTTGAGAACAGGAATGACAGTGGGAAGTTATTTCCCATATTCCATGCCTCCATCCCACTCATGGGTAGTTATGCTCATGAGGGAAGTGGGAAGTGACTCGAGGTGGTTACTTCCGGAGTGGGAAGTTACTCGGCGGAGTTAATCCCATGCCATGACCTTTAACCATGGGTGGTTATACCCATGAGAGGAAGTGGGGAGTTACGGGTAGTTAACTCCCATGATCTCCACTTGCGGGGGAGTGGAGGGTTATGTGGCAGTGTAGGAGCGCGCCACCTAGCCTAGTAGTTGGGGATGTCAACTACACGGAACCTAGCAACCAGGGTTGTTGGTTGGCTATATATATGTACCAAGATGGCGGGCTGGAAGTAGGTAGACCCTCCAGGGGGAGGTCTCCAGGTAGAACTCTACAAGGGTAGAGAGTGACACAAGGGGAAAACACTTAGCGAACGGAGTAGCTAGTGTGAGTGTCATTGTGAGTGTTTCCAGCACAAAATCTTGGGGCTGATTGTATTCTTTTTACTCTTTTCATTTTATCGCATAGGGGAGAAGCAAGTGAGCGCAGGGCGCGCTATGGAAAAACATTCAAGGCGCTGGGCGCGCAGGAGGAAAGCATGCTAGCGCTGGGCGCGCAAGGGGAAGCATGCAATGTGCTGGGCGCGCAAGAGGAAAGCATGCTAGGCGCTGGGCGCGCAGGAGGAAAGCATGCTCGGCGCTGGGCGCGCGGGAGGAAAGCATGCTAGCGCTGGGCGCGTAAGGGGAAGCATGCAATGCACTGGGCGCGTAAGAGGAAGCATGCAATACGCTGGGAGCGCAAGAGGAAAGCATGCTCGGCGCTGGGCGCGCAGGAGGAAAGCATGCTATGCGCTGGGCGCGCAGGAGGAAAGCATGCTATGCGCAAGAGGAAGCATGCAATGCGCTGGGCGCGCAAGAGGAAGCATGCAATGCGCTGGGCGCGCAAGAGGAAAGCATGCAATACGCTGGACGCGCAGAGGAGGAAAGCATGCTAGCGCTGGGCGCGCAGGAGGAAGCATGCAATGCGCTGGGCGCGCAAGAGGAAGCATGCAATGCGCTGGGCGCGCAAGAGGAAAGCATGCAATGCGCTGGGCGCGCAAGAGGAAGCATGCAATGCGCTGGGCGCGCAAGAGGAAAGCATGCAATGCGCTGGGCGCGCAAGAGGAAAGCATGCTATGCGCTGGGCGCGCAGGAGGAAAGCATGCTAGCGCTGGGCGCGCAAGGGGAAGCATGAAATGCGCTGGGCGCGCAAGAGGAAGCATGCAATGCGCTGGGCGCGCAAGAGGAAACATGCAAGGCGCTGGGCGCGCAAGGGGAAGCATGCAATGCGCTGGGCGCACAGGAGGAAAGCATGCTCCGCGCTGGGCGCGCAGGGGGAAGCATGCGAGGCGCTGCATGCGGCGTGTAGGTTACGTTATTTTGCAGGGACTCCTCCGAAGAAATTCAAACAATTACGAGGGTGTTTTAACAATTTCTTGAAACTTTGTTTTTTAAATCGAGGGGGAGTAAGCACGCGCACGGGCAGCACGCAACAATGCAGCGACATGGAGCATGGCATTCGACGAGGTGGTTCGAGGTGTTAGCCGTCAAGGACGCAAATGGGGTGCGTCCCGGACTTCCAAAAACCCTTACCAATTGATTGATATGGGTGATCACTATAGTGAGAGGGCTGATGGTGCGATGTCCTCCTAACATCAGTTCCTTACCAGTGGCATATATCCGGGCTAGAGAACAGCAGATGGTGAAACGAGCTGCTGAGTGGGGTGAACATTCAGCATGGAGAGCAATAGGATGGTGAAGATTTGGTTGAATGACCTGATGGCGAGGTAATCCAGTAGTCTGGGCGACTAAATCAGGATGTCCACCAACATCCGTCTGGACATGTGGTACTACTAAGGCACTCATTGGGTTATTCCCAGCAATGTTTGCAGCCGGCTGGGCATTTTGCCCAAATGCTTGGTTGAACACAGTCACCATACGATTCATCTGTTCACTGAAATTCCGCATGGTGTGTTCCATGGTACTTAACCGATTCGCCTTGCTCTTCTTCGGTCTTCTAAGTGGAAGCCGGGTTTGCCTGAGATTAGGCCCCACCCCAGAGGATATCACTAATGCCCTCCCTGTATCAACTACCCTTCAGCGTCGGGGAGGTGCTTCGACCTTGATTTTTTCGTCAACCTCTAGGGAGGTTGAGTGTTGGGATTCGTGGCTCATGATGTGTTTGAATATGTTTTGGTAGGAGCAACAACTAAAGAGGCTTGAATTGTCGCTCCCACAGACGGCGCCAACTGTTGATGCATGGTTTTCGGACGGCCGGGGGAGCGGGTTGGAGCTCGGGTCGTGCGACGGGTCCGGTCCTGCGAGCACAGAAAAACGGTCAGGGGTTCCGGCGGTGGTGCCGGCGGTGACCCTCCGACGCTCAAGTCAGTATCCGGCACTCCGGAATTTTCTGAGAGAAATTCCTAGAGAGAGAAGCTCTAAAAAATAAAGGAATTGTAGAGAGATAATAAGTTCAGAAAAATGTGCATTATCTTGAGCAATGTTCCGGAGGGTTTATATAGGAGTCGGGATGGGCCATTGTGGGACCCAAATAATAGGCCCAGATGATGGGCTACAGTAATGGGCTTACTGTAATGAGCCCAGATCATGGGATACGGTAATGGGCTTACCGTATTTATAAACAATTGAGCTGGGCTGGGCCATTGTGGGACCCAGATAGTGGGCCCAGATAATGGGATACAGTAATGGGCTTACTGTAATGGGCCCAGATAATGAGATATAGTAATGGGCTTACCGTATTATAGATAAATGATCTGGGCTGGGTCATTGTGGGACCTAGATAATGGGCCCAAATAATGGGCCACAGTAATGGACCACAGTAATGGGCTTACTGTGTTAGAAATAACTAGGCCCAGATGTTGGGCTTCAGTAATGGGCTTACTGAATTAGAAACAATTAGGCCCAGATTTTGTTATGGCCATAACAACTACTAAGAGTGGTCTCAGAAGCTTTCAGCGACTACTGCCTGCTTGTATTACTGGTTGAACTGCAGCGCATCTAATAACAGTGTACGAGAGTGTGAATTAATTTAGTCTTCGAAAAAAAACTGGGACATTCTATTATCAAAGCTTAGAATATTCTACATGCAAGATGTGACTGGTACACTTGTCATGAATATTCAAGCTTAGCATGTTCTACAAGCAAGATGTGAGTGGGACACTTGTCACGAGTTGTAAGTTAGAGAAAGTAACGTTTGAAAATCTAAAAAGTTTTGATTATTTTGAAAAAGAGTGGTGATTCATTTTTTTTTTATTTATCAATCCTTGTTTTTGTAGTACAAGAAAAATTCTTCGTATTATTAGAAGAAGTATATATCTTTTAAAATAATATATACGATATATTAGATAACTCAACCCTCAAGTTGGAGGTTTTAATTTTTTTACTGTAATACCTTCGTTTACTTGGACTTTACTTATAAATATTTTGGTTTTTCAAATTTTTATTTCAAAATCTTATCTTAAATGATACAACAAATAAAATATTTAAATTACAAAATAATATAATAAATTATTACATTATAATATATCTATTTGATGGTCATTAATTAAATAATTATTATTTAAATTATAATTTAGGGTAAGGATCATTATTCCAGGCTTTGATAAATAAAAAGACAATTTACGGCATACATTCATAAATATTCACGAATTTGATATTTCAATTAGAGCCTCAAATCCTGACCGAGTAAAAAATATTTAAATATTCATGAATGAGGCAGAAGTTGAATAATTTTTAAATATTCATGACCACCAATTTTGAGTCTGCCTATCACTTGTCCCAACTGGCTTATCCCCTGCTTAAAGCTTCTGGTGCGGGAAGTAGTGTTTTAACGTCCTCGGTTTCTGGGGTGGTTTCAGTAAATGTTGGATCCATATATGCAAGTTTAAAAGGTAAATTAATTTTGTCATCTTTACCAAATTGCAGGCATAACTGGGGTTTAAGATTGATGATTAATATTGCGTTATTCTGGTAAGAGCCATGAATCAACTTGCAAAGAATTTAGCATGTAAGTGGACAAGATACAACATAAGGGTCAATTCTGTGGCGCCTTGGTACATCAGAACCCCCATAACTGAACCTCTAAGTGTTGGAGTATTGGCTCTTTAGCCAATTACTTGTGTGTGCAAAGATCCCACATGGAGTGGGAGTCTTTGTGTTGGAGAGACTTGGGTTTATAAATTAAAGCCAAGTCTTCTCACTTAGTTGTCCCAAGTGAAATATCCTCCACCCTTTCTATTTGTAAGGTCTCACATACAAGACCTCATAGTTTAATGGCCTTTCAGTAAGGACCTTAAAGTTTGTAATATTTGTTTTTTCTCCCTTTGTTTTGGGTATTTGTAGTATTGCCCAATTGTTTGAGTAATTACAGTTTGGCCCAACTATTTGAGTAGTTGCAGTTTGACCCAATAGTTGTGGTATTTGTATTGTGGCTCAAAAGTTTGTATTCTCTTTGAAGATAGTGGAAAGTTTCTTCAGCGGCGCCCGAGGACGTAGGTATTTATACCGAACCTCGTTAAAATCCTGGTGTGTTTTCTATTTCTGCATTATGGTTGATTGGTTGCCTCTTTAGTTGCTATTATATTCAATTATCTGGCATAGTTGTGGTTGTGCATTTTTGGGTTGTTCGGTTGGTTATCGTTTCCGCTTGTGCATAACAATTGGTATCAGAGCCGAAGGTTTTGGGTAGTTAGTGGCTATTTCTTTGAAGCACTTGCTACTATTCTGGGCTGTTGATTTTGGATTGCTAGTTATTGAATATAATAGTTTGTTTGGAGCTTGGTTATTGGTGATTTATGTATCGAGCTTATTTGTGAGAGGTAGTTATGGCTTCATCGTCGACTGTATCTGAGAAGACAGTGACTGTGACAAATGCAAAAATAGATGTTGAAAAATTTGATGGCCGAAATAATTTCGGCTTATGGCAAAGTGAGGTGTTGGACGGGTTGTATCAGCAGGATTTGGATATTGTTCTGGAAGAAACAAAACCAGAAGATATCAGTGCAAGAGATTGGGACAGGCTTAATATAAAAGCTTGTGGGTTGATTCGCTCTTTCTTGTGTAGAGAACAAAAGTATCCGTTCACTAAGGAGACATCTGCAAACAAATTGTGGAAGGCGCTGAGAACAAAATAATATGAAGAAAAGCAAAATGAGACTGGCTGTATCTATTGAAGAGATTGTCCGTCTCCAGTTGAAAACCAGGTTTCACGAAGCATCAGTTTCTCATATTGAAAAAAATGCGTTTAATAAGTTAATTGCTGATTGTTACAACTTAGATGAAACCTCAAGATTGAAATAAGGCTATGCTATTGATGGCCACTTCCGGTGAATTAGATCATTTGTGCATTACTCTTATCAAGGGGAAACATAAACGGTCTTTTGAAGGTGAGAAGTTTGTTCTGCTTTGTTGGAATATGAAAATTCGTAAGAAAGATCAAAGGGAACATTTTTCGGGATGAGACAGGTAGATGCATTGACAGTGAGAGGGCGTAGTCAAAGTAGGAAACCAGAAAAAAGGGGAAAATCTTGGTCGAGGGGTAGATTAGGAAAAGATGAGTGTGCCTTTTGTCGTGAGAAAGGGCATTGGAAGAAAGATTGTCCTAAGTTGAAAAAGAAAAAAAAAGGGCAAGGCTGTTTCTGATGCATGGTGGGTTTTTGTTGAGCGTGAGGATGATAGTGAGTAAGATATATGTCTAGCTGGTCACCTATCCACTTCTGGTTCTGATGAATGGATTATGGATTCGGGTTGTACTTATCATATGTGTCCACATCGGGATAGGTTCTTTCAGTTTGAACAGCTTGATTGTGGAGTTGTGTATATGGGCAATGATGATATTTGCCATACTACTGGGATAGGTTCGATCCGATTGAGGAATCATGATGGACTGACTAGAGTTTTGACAGATGTTCGGTATGTACCGAAGTTGAAGAAGAATCTCATCTCTTTGAGAGCCTTAGAATCTAAAGGCTGTGGTATATCTATTCGAGATGGTATTCTGAGGGTCACTTCAGGCGCTCTTGTGGTATTGAAAGGCACTAGGAGAAACAACTTGTATTACTATAATGGTAGTACGATTACTGGATCAGCGGCTACAGTTTCTGATAATGATGCAGATTCAGAGATTACGAGACTGTGGCATATGCGTTTGGGACATGCAGGTGAGAAAGCCTTATTCAGTTTGGTGAAACGAGGCTTATTGAAAGGTGCAAAGACCTGCAAGCTGGATTTCTGTGAGCATTGTGTTCTGGGAAAGCAGAAGAGAGTGAAGTTTGGCACCGCTATTCATAATACCAAGGGTATTCTTGATTATGTTCACTCAGATGTGTGGGCACCTACTAAAACTGCATCTATGGGAGGTAGGCACTACTTTGTTACTTTTGTTGATGACTTTTCCAGAAGAACTTGGGTGTACTGTTTGAAATCAAAAGATGATGTACTTCGTGCTTTCCTTAAATGGAAAAAAATGATTGAGACATAAACTGGCAAGAAGATCAAGCATCTCAGAACAGACAATAGTGGTGAGTATTGCAGTGATCAGTTTTTGAAATTGTGTCATGATGAGGGTATTGTACATCATTTTACTGTTAGAGGTACACCGCAGCAGAATGGGGTGGCAGAACGCATGAACCGGACATTGCTGGAGAAAGTTCGATGTATGTTGTCTAATGCTGGGTTAGGCAAAGAATTTTGGGCTGAGGCTGTGACTTATGTGTGTCATCTCATTAATCGTCTACCATCAGCTGCTATTGGTGATAGAACTCCATTGGAGGTATGGTCTGGACAACCTGTTTTTGATTATGATTCTTTACATGTTTTTGGTTCTCCTGCATATTATCATGTGAAAGAATCTAAGTTGGATCCTAGAGCCAAGAAAGCGATTTTCTTGGGATTTGCTTCAGGAGTAAAAGGATATCGCTTATGGTGTCCTAGTTCGAGGAAGATTGTATCCAGCAGAGATGTGACATTTGATGAGTCTTCAATGTTGAAGAAATCAGAAAACCAGACAAAGGTGAATGGTACTCCACAGTAGGTGGAGCATACTCAGCAGTAGGTGTAGTTTGAAACGACGACATTGAACCCAGTTAGATCTGTTGAGACAGATGATGGTACTTCTATGACAGAGGAGGATTTGGGAGATGATGAAGAGGGTTATACTCAGGAACCTCAACAGCAACAAGAATCTATTACAGTTAATAGGCCAAGACGTGAGATTCACAGACCTGCTCGATTTGCTGATATGGTGGCCTATGCACTTCCAATTGTAGATGCTGATGTTCATTCCACTTATAGAGAGGCAGTCAGATATTCTGAAGTTGATCAGTGGAAGACAGCTATGAGTGAAGAGATGCAATCTCTTCAGAAGAATGAAACTTGGGAGCTAGCTCAACTACCGAAGGGTAAAAAGGCAATTGGGTGCAAATGGGTATATTCAAAGAAAGATGGATTTCCTGACAAGAATGACGTCCGCTACAAGGAAAGGTTGGTGGCTAAAGGCTACGCTCAGAGGGAAGGAATTGACTACAATGAGGTATTTTCTCCAGTTGTGAAACATTCTTCCATTAGAATTTTGTTGGCCTTAGTAGCTCAGATGAATATGGAACTAGTTCAATTGGATATAAAAACTGCATTTTTACATGGTGACTTGGAAGAGGAAATCTATATGACTCAGCCAGAGGGATTCAAAGTTGCTGGTAAGGAAAATTTTGTTTGCAAACTGAAAAGATTGCTTTATGGTTTGAAGCAATCTCCCAGACAGTGGTATAAGCGATTTGATCGGTTTATGATAGGTCAGAGGTACACAAGAAGCAAATTTGATAATTGTGTGTATTTTCGGAGGCTATGTGATGGTTCTTTCATTTATCTACTCTTATATGTTGATGATATGTTGATAGCTTCGACGGATGTCGAAGAAATTGCAAAGTTGAAGACTCAGTTGAATCAAGAGTTTGAGATGAAAGATTTGGGTGAAGCTAAGAAGATTCTTGGCATGGAGATTAGCAGAGATAGAGGGAGAAGCAAGAATTGTTTGACTCAGAAGCAGTATCTGAAGAAGGTATTACAGCGGTTTGGCATTACAGAGCAGTCAAAACTGTAAGTACCCCACTTGCTCCTCATATGAAGCTTAGTGCATCTTTATCTCCTAGTACAGATGAGGAACGAGAGTATATGTCTCGAGTTCCGTATGCTAATGCAGTTGGTAGCCTGATGTATGCTATGGTGTGTACGAGACCCAACATTTCACATGCAGTTGGAGTTGTGAGCAGGTACATGCATGATCCTGGTAAAGGACATTGGCAAGCCGTGAAATGGATTCTACGGTATTTGCTGAAAACCGTAGATGTTGGCTTAGTCTTTGAGAGAGATGATACATGTGGTCAGTATGCTATTGGTTATGTTGATTCTGATTATGCTGGTGATTTGGATAAACGTCGGTCGACAACCGGTTATGTGTTTACTCTTGCAAGAGCACCAGTGAGTTGAAAGTCTACTTTACAGTCTACAGTGGCTTTGTCTACTACGGAGGCAGAGTATATGGCTATGACAGAGGCTGTGAAGGAAGCTATTTGGTTACAGGGTTTGCTGGATGAATTGGGAATTGGGCAGAAGAAGATTACTCTTTATTCTGACAGTCAGAGTGCTATCCACTTAGCGAAGAATCCAGTGTTCAATGTTCGTACGAAGCATATTGATGTTCGGTATCATTTTGTGCGGGAGATTATTGATGAAGGAAGAATCTTACTTCAGAAGATTGAGACTGCCGAGAATCTCGCAGATATGTTGACTAAGGTTGTGACAGTGATCAAGTTCAGTTATTATTTGGACTTGATCAATATTGTACGAGTTTGACCGCGCCAGTGGGCGCATTTGGGGGCGTTGCAGTTGTGATAGAGAATGTGGGAAAAAGAAGAGTATTGCGGTGGATTGGCTAAATCGCCAAGGTGGAGAATTGTTGGAGTATTGGCTCTTTAGCCAATTACTTGTGTGTGCAAAGATCCCACATGGAGTGGGAGTCTTTGTGTTGGAGAGACTTGGGCTTATAAATTAAAGCCAAGTTTTCTCACTTAGTTGTCCCATTGAAAATTCTCCTCCACCCCCTCTATTTGTAAGGTCTCACATATAAGACCTCATAGTTTAAGGGCCTTTCATTAAGGACCTTAAAGTTTGTAATATTTGTTTTTTCTCCCTTTGTTTTGGGTATTTGTAGTATTACCCAATTGTTTGGGTAATTACAGTTTGGCTCAACTATTTGGGTAATTGCAGTTTGGCCCAATAGTTGTGGAATTTGTATTGTGGCCCAAAAGTTTGTAATTCTCTTCGAAGATAGTGGAAAGTTTCTTCAGCGGCGCCCGACGAAGTAGGTACTTATACCGAACCTCGTTAAATCCTGGTGTGTTTTCTATTTCTGCATTGTGGTTGATTGGTTGCCTCTTTAGTTGCTATTATATTCAAATGTGGCATAGTTGTGGTTGTGCATTTTGGGTTGTTCGGTTGGTTATCGTTTCCGCTCGTGCATAACACTAAGAACTACTTCACATGCAGGATTATTAGTCCATGTTATCCTGGGGCAAGTTTAGGATCGTTGTATCCATTGTTTCACATACAAGACATATCGATTCCACTTCTCCGTTAACTTAAATATTTTAAATCATTTTGTTTTGGAGCGGAGTAAGAACCAATTAAATGGTATTTTGAAAACGTTAACAGGAAAATATAATATTCCCCGTCGGCACTCACACAAATGCAAATAGATATACTTCATCAGAATGACAATGTGATACAACATTCTATTTGCTTTAGGATTATCAATAATTGTTGTAGACAGGGTTGGAATTTTGGGTGGTATTAAATACTCCCCTTGCTTTGCTTGCAGGAACTTAGTAATGAGAAATCCTTTGAAGAAGTAAAAGCTTGAACTCCAATGGGACGCGTCGGGGAACCCAAAGAGGTCTCATCCTTGGTTGCATTTCTATGTCTACCTGCAGCCTCTCAGATAACAGGCCAAACTATTTGTGTTGATGGAGGATATGGGTTCTTTTTTCCAAGAACATTCAGTGTTGTGCTAAGGGGAACCTGGATTTCATGTAGTGCTTTTATCCAATAAATCTCTCCTTAGAGATTCTCTACATTAATTAGACTTCATGTATTTTCATTTAGAATTTGAGTTCTGGATAATGTCAGTCAGCACCAAGTCATCCCTTGAATTAACTATGTTTACAATTCAAATTGAGGATGGGTTAATTAACACAAAGTATCATCTTTTTTGTTTTAATATCATATGAATATGAGTTTTATAAAATCATCAATTTATCATTAATTTTCTCGCAACATAATGAAGAACTTATTTATGAATAAATTTTGACAAATCATTTACAAATAAAGTCAACTTCATTCTTTACCTGTGTAGAAGTCATCGAAAACATATTTGTTCAAGTCTTCGTTAATGGCGATGTAAAAATAATTTAATCAAAATCTTTTGATGGGTGTGTCAAATAATTTATTTTACAGTTTTACTTTTACTGCATTATTCTTAAAATAAAGCATATATACATTTGTAATGCGTTAAGTGAGGATATTAGCAGCCTCTAAGCCATTTCGGGT
>SNVD02009388.1:0-383004 GCA_013180625.2 Boswellia sacra | reverse complement strand
GTGACTTTTTAGTAGGACCACAATCCCATGAATCTTTATTGTACAATACAGGTAAAAATAAACGATACATAAAGGTTAAGCAAATCATCCAATCATTTTTCGCTAAAGCAAAAGCTGTCGTTCTGCATGGCTTGCCTCAAATGTAAAAATAATACTAGACGACATAAACCAGAATTCTCAATGGCCAAGATTGAAGCCAATAAATAAGAAATGAAGTAAAGTTGGGAGTACCGTGCATGGGGGAAAATTTTTTTATGAATATTGTAAATTAATATTCTCTTAGCCATTCTCCACCCTATACTACTACTGTCTCTTTCACTACTGAATACATTTCAGCCGCGTCGGCTCAAATAACTCTCTGCCCTAGTTTCTCTTCAACTTGGGAACTGGCTTTTTACCCAGTTAAAGCACGTACATTCTTTTGTATATATGGTTGAACATATCCCATTTTCAAATTTCTACCTGATCTTATGTGTCTCATTCCCGATCGATAGAGTTTTGACTTGAAGAAAAAAAAATATAGTTCGGATTTCAGATACTAAATTGTTATAAACAAATTTTAAATTAGCCAACTTTTCATGAAAATAGGTTTGAATATATTTTAGAAAATAATAATTAATGGGATAATGTCGCGGATCACCCCCATGTTTTAGACTAATTACACCTAGAGTCATCATTTGCAAATTTTATTAGCACCTACCCCTACATTTTTTAAAAATAATCATAGACTACCTTTTGTTAGTTTGACCATTAAATGATAATATCATTTTTCCATCCAATTTCATTAAAATTATTAGAATACCTCTTAACCTAAGCTTATAATTGAGTAAAAATGATTTTATTTGATGAGGCTCAAACCTTTGCCCTAAAACAAACCCTCTACATTACCATCATGCCAACTGTTAAATTCAAGATAACATTCACAAAAATAATATTCTATTTATCCTTAACTATATATTAAAAAATAAAAATAAAAACACCAAGCCATCCACCATCCCCTCTGTCTCCTCAAAATCCACCACCAGTATTCAAAGCCTCTAGGTCACACCTATGGTAACTCCCCCTTTCCACCGCCACTACCACTTTTTCACCAATTACCTTTGCCTTTGATTGCCACTAGGTCTGAACCAAACCCAAAAAACACCAACTCAATTCAAAAAAGAAAAACCATCCACCTCCGCCTCAGCTGGAGACTTTTTTTAAGAGTAAGTGGTTTCAGAGAGGAGGGCGACGAAATTAATGGTTTCGATTTCTCCCTTGTAGCTGTTAGCTAAATTAGCTGCTTGTAGTTGATTGACGGCGACGAGGCTACGGTGGCTCTGGGCTATATGTGTTGTTTGAATCCTTTGGTTGGTCAAATGATACGTAGACTTTGGGAATAAATTGTAGGTTGAAAAAGTTAGAGGATGATGGTGTTGGTTGTGATCGAAAAAACCGTTGTTTGCATAAATCCTAATTGATTTGGAAAGGGTTGTTGAGCTGTGATCGAAAAAATTGTTGTTTGCATAAATCCTAATTGATTTGGAAAGGATTGTTGAGTAGAGATTATATTGATTTAATCTAAAGCAAATTTTGAGGATGGATTCTCGGTTTGGTAGAAGAGATACAACGAAGAGATCAAATCAATTGCTTTGCTGTTAATGTAAAAGGTTGCAAGTTGATGATAAGATGTGGGAAGAGAGAAAGAAAAGCTCTTTTTTTTTTTTTTTGGCACTTCATATGTGTTGACTCCCATTTTATATACTCATATACTGCTGACTCCTCCCTGATACTTTACCGTTTTAACCCCGTCATTTTTACTCCTTTACAAAAAAGGCAATCCTCACTCAGCCTCCCAATATTTGCCAAAACATTCTGCCAACTCCGATTTTTCAAAAATTATCAAAAAACCTCCCAACCGATAATAATTTCTGTTAAAATAAATGGACGATGAGATAGTGCCATTTATACCCTTATCTCTCAAGTGAAATATAATATTTGCACTTTTATCGTTTAAAATTTTGAAACTTGTAAGTGTTAGGACTTGAACCTAGTACATATTAATAATTAAACATATGCTTTATCACCAAGCTAGGAGATAATTTTATTTTAAGTGAACAAAAAATTTATTTAATCTATTTGAATGAAATTTATTTAAATGTTAATATTTTTTTTATTTTGATTAGTTTTAATTTTTTTTATTTTGATATAGATTTTATTTTTTTATTTTGATTAGGTTTTTATATTTTTTAATTTGATATAGACTTCATTTTTTTTAAATTAGGATTAATTTTTTATTTTCATATAGATTTTATTTTTATTTTGGTTAGATTTAATTTTTTTATTTTGATATAGATTTTTTTATTAGGTTTAATTTTTTTATTTTCATATAGATTTTATTTTTATTAGGTTTTATTTTTTTACTTCGATATAGATTTTATTTTTTATGCTGGTATAGATTTTTTTTATTGTAATATAAATTTTTTTCATTTTGATTAGGTTTTATTTTTTTATTTTCATATAGATTTTAATATTTTTATTTTGATTAGGTTTCTATTTTCTATTTGATTTTCTAAAAAAAGAAAAGAAAAGAAAAGAAATCAAATTAGATTACTTGGATTTTGGTTGGGGTTGTGTCATTGGGATTTGAGTTTGGTTACAATTTAGGTGTTATTAGAATTGTGTTTAGTTATGGTGGTAAAGCAAATGGTGAATAAGCCATTTATTTCATTCAAATAGGTCAAATAATTTTTTGTTCACTTAAAATCAAATTATCCATTTGGCTTGGTGGTAGAGCACATGATTTGTAGCTAATAGGTACAAGTTTCAAATCATGGTACTAAGTTTCTAAAATTTTAAAAGATAAAAGGGCAAACATAACGTTTCACTTGATGATAAGGGCATACGTGATATTGTCCCATTTATAGTTTATTTTAACAAGATAAGGGCATAAATAACATTGTTCCATCAACGGTTTATTTTAATAGAAATTATTAACAGCTGAGAGGTTTTATGATGATTTTTGAAAAACCAAGATGGACAGCGATGCTTCAACAAACATTGGAGGGCTAAGTGATGATTGCCCTTTAGGAAAATTTAACAGAGTTTCTAAATGAAGGGTGGTCGTTGATTTTTTTCCTAAAAGTTTAGGGTAGCCTATAACAAAAATTGCAAACTATAATTCTGGGTATAATTAGGTCAAAATATAAATATGGTTCATGATATTATCCCAATAATTAACGTTTATTTTTGTAGAGGACATGATGACAGTATATAATAATAAAAACAATATTAATTTAAGGGGTATTATCAGGCAGCCCCCTATTATTAGGTCAAAAGTTAGATGGTACCTGTTCTTTTCAAAAACCAGCCGAAAACTCCATACCGTTACCTATTGTTCCGTTATATTGCCGAGAACAAGGGCAACAAAGTCATTGAATTAAAAGGTTAAATATCTCATTTAAATAATATAAAAGTTGGACTTTAATTTTATTTTTTTATCGTTCCCACCCCATTCCCTCACCCCTGCCAAACGTTCTTCATCTCCCTTCTTCCTCTCTTTCTGCGTTTTCTTCATCTCCCTCTTATTACCATCTCCTCAAACTTCTCTGTCCTGCATTTTGGAAAATTGAAGCAGGCCACCTTTTCTTCTTCATCAACCCAGCACCAATTATCAACTCGTTGGCATGGGCAAAGGGTGGTTGGCAACTAGCTTTAGGTGTTAGTTAGCATAGGCATAAGTAACAGCAGGTGTGTGGGCATTGGCATGGGCAATTGGCAAGGGCACTTGTTCTTAATGAATTTCTCTACAATCGACTTTCCTCTGTTTTTCCCTAATTGTTCTGTTTGATTTTCATTTGTTCTTCTTTTCCTCTAATTTTCTAAATTAAAAAATAAATAAAGAACAAAAATGTTAGAAAGTTTTGTGAACGGTGTTTTTTCTGTTTTTATTGAAGTTGGTTAGTGCTTGGCTTCTCCATTAGAGTTGATGTTGCTAAAAGAATTGGGGAGGAGATTAAAAACAAAGAGTTTAGAGGTGGCTGACCAGTGTTGACATAAAGCAAGAGGTCAAAGAGCCATTGTTACGAGCAACTGTATCCTAACTGAAAGATCCACTACCAGTTCAATTAGAGTGCTATTTTCAAACTGAAAGCTGTTTTTTAACTCCGTGGAGAAGGAAAATTCAATTAAGTTTCCTACAGGACTGTTGATGCACGATTTTCAGACGGTCGGGAAGCGGGTCGGAGCTCGAATTGTACGTTGGGTCTAATCCTGTGAGCAAAAAAAAAATAGTCAGGGTGCCGGTGGTGGTGCCGGCGAAAACCCTCCGACGCTCAAGTCAGTTTCCGGCACTCCGGAATTTTCTGGGAAAATTTCTTAGAGAGAGAAGCTCTCAAAAGCAAAGGAAATTTAGAGAGAGAATGAGTTCAGAAAAGTGTGCATCCCTTGAGTAATAATTCGGAGAGTTTATATAGGAGTCAGGATGAGTCATTGTGGGACTCAAATAATAGGCCAGACAATGGGCTCCAATAGTGGGCTTAGATTTAATTGAGGCCCAATTTTATTATGGCCATAACAGTAGCCCCCCCAGGCCCAAGTCGACTAACGGGTCGACGTAGGGACTATTTAGTTATTCAGGGCTATAAATTAAATATTAGTAGAAGGCCCAAATAGTGAGTTTAATCATACATACAAATCTAATGCGACTTGAACCCTAGACGGGCGTCACGGAGATGGAAATTATATAATTAACAAATATGGTGCAGACTTTTCCGTCTATATAAAATCTCTTTTAATTTTTTTTTCAATATCCTTGCCGCAAGTCTTAAAAACCCTAGCAAGTTGACATAAAGCAAGAGGTCAAAGTTGGGAGGCGATAGGAGAGCCGCAACAAGGAATAACTTACTTCTTGGAGGAGGCAAGTTTGGAAGGTTGCCGCGTGGGGTGCTCCGGACAAACACAGCAAGAGGTAAACCTTCCCTTCTCCCTTCTCTTTTCTCTTTTCAATGAATGTTGTTCAAATATTGCGGCTTTGAAAAAATTGTATTCTAGATGTTTGATTTTCTCAATATGCTTTTCCGAAGAGTTCTGAACATGCATGCATAGTTCACAAAGGTGGGATTCATGGCTGCGGGACCGTAGCATGTAGGTTTAAAAGCTAAAAATTTTTTTTATCCAAGGGGTCACTATGGAAGTAAGGTGGCGGCTAACTATAAAGCAGTGAAAACTTTAGGAAAAAGGCTTAGGTAAAACAATTTCCAACCACGTGAAATTGCTTCCGAGTTGAAGCAATAGCCAATAGAAAGGCTTATGCATAGTTCTGAATATGCATGTGGTTGCGCAAGAGCATGCATGCGAGAACGAAGGCATGCTTGCGGCAAACTCGTACGTGATGGGCGAGAGGCGAGCTTCTAAGGGCGAGGGGAGAGTCAAGCTCGCGGGGGCGCGCAGCGTGCGCAGCAAGCTCGCGAGGGCGAGCTGCTATGCGCGCAGGGGCGAGCAGCGCCCTCGCGAGGACGCCGGGCGCTCAGCAAGCTCGCGTGGGTGAGCTGTGCGCAGCATGCTCGCGAGGGCGAGCTGCGCGCAGCATGCTCACGAGAGCTGGCTGCGCATGGGTGAGCTCGCGAGGGCTGGGTGCGCATGGGCGAGCTCGCGAGGGCTGTGTGCGCATGGGCGATCATGCGAGGCGAGCTGCGCGTGAGGCGAGCTGTTGGGCGCGCAAGGGAGAGGCATGCGAGGCGAGCTGCGCGCCGGGCGAGCTGCTGGGCGCGCAAGGGAGAAGCATGCGAGGCGTTGGGCGCGCAGGGAGAGGCATGCGAGGAGAGCTGCGACGCGGGCGAAGGCCAAACTCACGTGGGCCGAGTTTGCATGCTGCATGCGAGGGCTACGTGAGGCGTTATATTCATCTGCAGGGGCCTCTCTGAGAATTTTTAAAACTTCATATATCAGTTACAGGGGTGTTTTTGCAAAATTTTGAAACTTCATTTTTTAGTTGCAGGGGTGTTTCCGTAACTTTTGAAAACTTTGCTTGTAGGGGTCTTTCTGTCATTTTAGAAAACTTATGAAGAAGGGTGCTTTTTGCAAAATCTTAAAACTTTTTTTTTTTTAAGGAAAACCAACTACATACTTTTGGTCAAGGACCAATGCGATATTTTTCTTTTCAAGGGCAAAAAGTATTTTTCAAGGGCTATTTTGAAAAACTTTCAATATAGTCCCCTAGCATTTCTTTTCTTTCATCTCTTCCCTTCCTTAGTAGACTTGGTTTGATGACTAACGACTCCTCTTTAACTGTGCAGATGGCTAGAATTAAAACTACTGTGACAGTGCTACGGGGGGAACCGAGTCATCAAACCCAGTCTACAAGGAATAAGGATCCTGCGACTAACCGTAAAGAGGTTAATGAGTTTTATCAGAATTTTTTTGGTCAGGATCGTGAGCTAGGGCATAATTTTGTTAATCACAAGGTGGTAGATGCTGAGGGGGAGAGCGACTGATCGTCCTCTGCTACCTCAGATAGTGATCCTGAAGTTGAAAAGTGGTGGGAGGCTGACCATATTGATAATCAACTCCCGGGTGACCGATTAAAAATATATAGAGCCCATTTCCTTATCCCGGATTCAATTATCCTATTTCTTTCGAGGAAAGGTGATCGGTGGAGTAGGCCACCACGAGGTGTCATCGGCTTAAGCTTAGAACTACTGAGAGCTGGTCTCCGGGTGCCTTTTGATAATTATGTTCGACGGATGCTCGATGCTATGGGTATTGCCCCTACCCAATTGTCGGTCAATGGATGGAGACTTCTGATAGCATTTCAAAGTTTATTCAGAAGCGCAGGTCTTGGTGACCCTACCACCAACCATGTTAAGTACATTTTTGCCATTCACCCACTGAACGGAGAGAAAACAGGTTACTATTACATATCCTAGCGAGGGAAGACGGATGACCCCAACCGCCTTTTTGGCATTCCCTCACATGTGAAAGAATGGAAGTATAAACAATTCTGGTGTGGTGGCAGTTGGAAGTATCAAGAAGGTGCCCGTCTAAAGGGAGAGAAGTTCAGGATTAGGAGGCGTTTTGGTTTCTGTGGTACCCTATTATAACGATACCTTATCTATTTTTATTATGAAAACTCTTGATCAACTGACATTCTTTTCTGTTTTTATCGCAGCTCCTTGGACCAAACGCCCGCTTTTATCTCAAAAAGAAAGAAACGACTTGCAAGAGGTACTCAAGCTACCCATTGACTCAAAGAACGTGAATAGCCTCACTGATCGGGAGCAATTGATCCGCCTTGGCTTGTCACCTCCCATTCCTCCGGAAGGTAAGCTTGATTATTACTTTCTGATCTTACCTCACTATATCAAGCATGTGTTTGTTTTCTTACCAGTTTTATTTTTGCGCAGGTATATTTCCTTTACATCCTACCAAAAAGCAGTTTGCCCAACTCGAAGCCAAGATGCCTCTTAAGCCCTTTGCGCATGACAGGCCTGGTCCTTCCCAGAAGAAACGGAGTGGAAGTCCTCCAACTCTTGGACCTTTGAAGAGGAAAGCCAATGGTCATAAGGAGATTCCCATACGGAAGTCTGTGCCTGATAAGCCAACCTCTGCTCAGCCTATGGACGAAGTAGCAGTCTCAAAGCCTACTGGAAGTAAGTTACCCCCAACCTCTCAGCTACCTAGGCGTTTTACCTTTGATAGTACGGGCTTTCAAAGTGGCTCGACATGTGGAGACTACCTTCGTGAATTGTCTCAAAGTGCTGCACGTTTCATGCCTACTAATGTCTTTCCCGAGAGTGTAAAACTTACATATTTCGATGCGATTGCTGCCGGGATTGGCATCATACTTCAGGTTGGTTTTACTAAGACTCTTTTTTTTATACCTTTGAAAGACATGCCTCATCTGCTTTCCTCTCTTTGTCTTTCTTTCTGTAGGCAACAGGACCCTTAGCTCAAGGAGAGTCTACTAACACCAACCTCCTCAAGGAGGTTAATCATCTCACTTCTGAGGTTGCCGACTGGAAGGGGAAACATCAAGTCCGCCTTGACAATTTAACTGAAACAGAGAGAAAGATGGCAGAGATGAAAGAACAGATGGGCAGAATGAAAGCAGACTTGTCCGAAGCCAAGCAGGAGGTAGCTATCCAGCATAAAAGGGCAAATGATCTTGGTCAAGAGCTTCGGGAGAGGGCTGTTGCTGAGCAAAATAGGATTGACAAAGCAGTTGCTCGCTTCCGTAGGGGTCGTATTTACCAGCAAGCTATGGAACGTTCCTATATTGATGGAGTCAATGGGGTGCGTAAATGTTTCCATGATCGCTACCCACAGATTGATCAGTCTCCCATAGCTGAAGAGTTAAACTTGGTGGCAGAGTCTATCCCGACAGCGAACTCTGATCCTGAGCAATTCCACCGCTTCATCCTTAAAGATGAGGATTACGAGTCGACTTTGGACACAACAGTCTGGGAGGCCAAGCAAGGCGACTCTACCCCATCATCTTCAGACGAAGAAGGAGATGATGAAGCCACTTCTTAGAGATAGTTGGAATTCTTCCAACTAGGTAGATGCTTATTCGTAGGAATAATCATATTAAGGCTGTTTTCTAAGCCTTGACTTTGTCTTTTATTGTTTTTACTTTCGGTTCAATGCCATAGGTGAGAATTTGTCCTTACTTGGACTATATGTGTGGCATTCCTCAGCCAATTTTGAAATAATAAGAATTCTAAGAATTTTTTCTAGTGTTGAATTCTTTTACTCTTTTCATCTTCTTACAGCTTGATCATACATGAGCTTTAAAGATGTATGATTTGAAATAAACTGAACACTTTATTGATAATCTCTTTATAGGTCTCCCTATGGGAGTTATTACATATGCATAAGTCCCTAGAAGGAGTTATTACATATATAAAGAGACTATGGATAATACTTCTTTAAGTGTTCAACATTCCACGGATGATGAAGCAACCTCCCATCCATGGTGACAAGTCTGTAGGTGCCTGGTCGGATGACTGCTTTGACTCGATAAGGACCCTCCCAGTTGGGCCCCAATGCTCCATCAGTGGGATCTCGAGTATTTTGTAATACTTGTCTTAAAACCAGATCTCCTTCTTGGAAAGATCAGCGCTTAACCTTAGAGTTGAAATATCGAGCAACCCTCTCTTGGTAAGCAGCAACTTTGACACTGGTGAGATCCCTTTCCTCCTCAAAAAGATCTAGGTTGAGTTGAAGGCTTCTATGATTAAGTTCTTCGCCATATCCCTCGGTACGAGGTGATGGAAGGCCAATTTCAACAGGTACAACTGCTTCTAAGCCAAACGCTAAGGAGTATGGGGTTGCTCCTGTTGCTGTGTGGATAGTGGTTCGGTATGCCCAAAGCACTCGTGGAAGCTCTTCTGGCCATGCACCTTTCTTAGCATCTAATTTGGTCTTGAGGAGGTGTTTTATTGTTTTGTTAACAGCCTCCACCTGACCGTTTGCTTGAGGATGAGCTGGAGAGGAAAAGCATAAAGAGATGTTCAACTCTTTACAGAAGTTCCTAAAGCTTGAGTTGTCGAATTGCTTTCCATTGTCTGTAATGATGGTGTGAGGGATACCAAACCTATAGAAAATTGACTTCTTTACAAAGTCTGTGGTCTTCTTTTCAGTAATCGATGCGAGGGGTTCAGCTTCTGCCCACTTAGTGAAGTAATCAATTGCCACAACAGCATATTTAACTTGTCCTTTACCCATTGGAAGAGGTCCAATAAGGTCTAGTCCCCACTGGGCGAACGGCCATGGGGCCACCATTGGAGTCATGTTCTCAGAAGCTTTCCTTGGAATGTTGGCAAATTTTTGGCACTTGCCGCACCTAGTTGAAAATTCCTAGTTGAAAATTCCTTAGCATCATTTTTCATGGTTGGCCAATAGTATCCTTGCCTGATACACTTATAAGCTAGAGATCGACCTCCAGAATGGTTACCACATATCCCTTTGTGGATTTCTCTAAGAACATAATCAGCTTCTTCTGGGCGAAGACATTTTAAAAGAGGAAGGCTGAACCCTCTTTTGTAGAGAACACCATTAACCATAGTGTACCTTGAGGCTCTCCCCCTTACCTTGATCGCTTCATTTCGGTTAGCTGGAAGTTCCCCTGTCTCTAAGAACTTTATGATAGGGTCCATCCAACATAGGCTACCGTTTATGGTCATTGTTTTTTCTGGCGAAAGTTCATGCTTTGATATACTTGGAGATTCTAGAATGACCATATGAGAGGCGGTTGGTAGAAGGGGGTCTATCCCTGAAGCAATTCTGGCTAAACTATCAGCCTTTGAATTCTCCACTCTCGGGACTCTTATGACGTCAAAACCTTTAAAACTGCGCAGAAATGAGTTAACTCTATCCAAGTAAGCCATCATGGTAGAGCCTTTTGCCTGATAGTCTCCGCGGATTTGGTTAACCACAAGTTGGGAATCGCTATGGATGACAATCTCTTCTACTCCCAGGGCAACCGCCAACCTAAGTCCTCCAAGGAGAGCTTCATACTCTGCGACATTATTGGTGGCTTTAAAATTAAAACATAGAGCCACAACCACTTCTACTCCATCCGGGGTTGACAAAATCAAGCCAGCTCCACTACCAATCTTGTTAGATGACCCATCTACAAACAAGACCCATGCCTTTTGCGGATCAATTCCCATGGACATTGGTCGATCACTTGACCCTGCACTGGTCTCTTCATCCTCCTTAACTCCACTACTTGAAAATTCTGCAATGAAGTCAGCGACTGCTTGTCCTTTGATAGATGGTCTTGCAACATAGTGTATGTCAAACTCTCCCAACTCAATGGACCACTTGATAAGTCTTCCAGAAAGCTCTGGACGATAGAGGATCTGTCGTAAAGGGTGATCAGTTGGTACCATAATAGTATGTGCTTGAAAATATGGGCGAAACTTTCATGCAGCAACAACTAAGGCGAGAGCTAGCTTCTCCATAGGAGGGTATCGACCTTCGACATCTGTCAAGGCTTTATTTACATAATAGACTGGCCTCTGGATTCCCTGATCTTCACGGATAAGAGCTGCACTAACTGCAAATGCAGAGACTGCTAGATACAGAAAGAGTGGTTCCCCCATAATTGGTTTGGAGAGGAGAGGAGGAGATCCTAAGTACTTCTTCAACTGTAGGAAAGCATTCTCACATTCACTTGTCTATTCAAACTGCTTGCACTTCCTTAAAGCTTTAAAGAAAGGGTGACATTTGTCGGTCGCCCTAGAAATAAAGCGATTTAAGGCGGCCACTCGTCCGGTGGGAACTTGTATATCCTTTGGCGTTTTAGGAGACTCAAGCCGCATAAGTGCTTGGATTTTCTCAGGATTGGCCTCTATCCCCCTTTGGGTGACAATAAATCCTAAGAACTTTCCCGATGATACCCCAAAAGCACATTTAGTGGGATTCAGCTTCATATTATGTTTTCGGAGCATGTCAAAAGTTGTTCGGAGGTCGTCTATGTGGGATCTGGCATCCATACTCTTGGTGAGCATATCATCCACATAAACTTTCATTGTCTTTCCTAAGAGAGGAGCAAACATGGAGTTTACTAACCGTTGATAGGTTGCTCCAGCATTTTTCAGTCCGAAAGGCATCATTCGATAACAGTATAACCCTCTATCAATGATGAAGGCTGTTTTTTCTTCATCCTTCGAATACATTGAAATCTGGTTATAACCAGAATAAGCATCCATGAAGCTCAGCAATTGGTGGCCAGCTGTGGCATCAACTAGTTGATCTATCCTGGGCAATGGAAAACTATCTTTTGGACAATGCTTGTTCAAATCTTTGAAGTCGATGCAGACACGCCATTTCCCATTGGCTTTTTTCACCAATACGACATTAGAGAGCCATTCGGGGTAGTTTACCTCTCGAATGATTCCACTTGTCAAGAGCTTTCCCACTTCTAAGGCAATCGCCTCTGAACGCTCTGGGGCTTGATGCCTCCTCTTTTGTCGAATGGGTTGAGCTTGAGGGTTGACATTAAGGCGGTGGACAGCTATACTCGGGTCTATGCCGGGCATGTCTTCGTGAGACCATGCAAAAACGTCACTGTATTCTCAAAGAAAACTAATCAACCTATCTTTGATTGGTAAAGGAAGATTCTTACCCACCTTCACTGTCTTTTTCGAATTATTCAAACAGACAGGGACGTCATCCATTCCTTCTATTGGTGCTACAGCCTCCCTTTTTTCTTGGTCTCGCGGATCCAAACTTTCCATCCCCTCGGAAGGTTCTCCTCGAATCATCCATAGCTTATGTGCCTTCTCTTTGAAAGCCATGTTGTAGCATTCTCGAGAAGTTCGTTGTTCACCTCTAACTTCTCCTATCCCTGCAGGTGTTGGAAATTTCAAGACATGATGATAGACACCCATCACTGCCTTGAAGTCGTAAAGTGATGGCCGTCCAAGAATGGCGTTATAAACACCCGGATGATCTACTACGAGAAAGTTCACCATCTTAGTTGTCTGTAGGGAACCTTCTCCCAAGGTCACTGGTAACGAAATTATTCCTTCGGGAATAACTTTTCCTCCAGCGAATCCTATCAGGGAAGTATGAATGCCTCTCATATCTTTACGGTTAAGACCCAATCGATCAAATGCATCCAATGACATAATGTCAGCTGAGCTCCCGTTGTCAATCAATACTCTTCGTAGCCTTTTATTGGCTACTATTACTGTGAGGACCAAGGCATCACAATGAGGATGATGGATACCCTGCGCATCTTGAGATGAAAAAGAGATAACATCACGATCCCCAACATTGGTGGAGGAGGCTGTCAGGTTGACTTCGTGGCGAGGGAGGTCGTATCTTGCTTGCCTAGCTAAGTGCCTCCGAGCTTGGGAACTCGGACCAGCCACTACTCCCCCAAAAATTGTGGCTACTTCTTCTAATGGTTCCTTCCCTTTGTCATTCTTGTTGGATGGTTCGGGGGGCCGATAAATGTATTCTTGAGGCTGACCATCCTTGATAAGACCCTCGATTTGTCTCTTCAGTTCAAAGCAATCTGCAGTGTTATGACCATGAGCCCGGTGGAAATGACAAAACTTTCTCTTATCTCTTGCTTTTGGATTCGACCGTAAGTGGGCAAGTTCTTTCAGTAGTCCTTTATCTTTGATTTCCTTCAAGATATCCTGCTGTGGCATGTTTAGTAATGTGAAAGTACGGTGTTCCTCCTGAGGTCAATCATGATGCTCTTGGCGGGCTTGGGCAGATGACCCTTGCAACAAGAAGCGATCATTTCTGAATGTATCTCGCGCAGAGCGTCGATCCGGGATTGTCCTTTGATTTCTATCATGAGGTTCTCTTCCGTGATTATCATATGGTCGTCTATCTGTACGTAAGGAATTAGGTATCATCGGAGTCTGCCCAGGGTAATTTGCTTGATAGATTTCCTCTGCATCAGCATGGCTAGAGATCCTTGCTAATGCTTCTTGGTACGTGCGTGGAAGGTTAACAGAGAATTCCTATGCTAGAGGGAGCTCCCCTTTGATTCCTTGAACCAAACCTTGCATAGCGTAACCATCATTAAATAGATCCACTCGGGCAACCTCCCGCTGGTATCTGTCCATAAATGCACGGAGGGATTCATTACGACCCTGCTTGATTGAAAGAAGGCTCTGTGCTGGTCGACTTCTTGTCTTCATATTGCTAAAGTGCGTGAGGAAACTACGAGCAAGCTCATCAAAGCTGAAGATGGATGCGGCTAGTAACCTCCTATACCACTGCTTAGCTGATCCTCCAAGGGTAAGAGAAAAAGTTCTACACATTATTCCCCCTGAGACCCCTTGTATCTCCATATGAGAAATAAAAGAGTCTAAATGCTCTCGGGGGTCCGTCGTCCCTTGGTAAAGCTCAAGTTGCGGCATCCGAAATCCGTACGGGTACCTTTCCCTAAAGATATCCTCAGCAAAAGGTGACTCCCATTGTGGACGACCATCCTCTTCTCCTCCTGAACGCTTAATCAACTTCTCCAGTTTATGAATTTTTTCATCCATTTCTCGCTTGAACTCCGCATAATGATTATCTGATGTTTCCTCCTCCGAGACATCCATTGGGACAACATCTGGGCAATGATTCTTAACTCTAGGTGGTGAGCTGGGGCGATTTCTTTTTGACTGATAATTACCCCCTGGAGCGTAAGGACCATGATAAGAATAGGCTGGCTGATCAACATTACTTCCGCTTGGTCCCTGCTCAACGCTTGTATGGCACTTCTTGTTTAGAGAGTGTCGAAGGTCTACTGCTGCTAATTGTTGTTCAGATATGATGTGCGAAGGAGAGGGAATCTTTGGGTGACCATCACCTCCTTGAACAATAGGATGGGGAAGATTAGGTTGAATGACCTGATGGAGAGGTAATCCAGTAGTCTGGGTGACTAGGTTAGGACGCCCACGAACATCCGTCGGGACATTAGGTACTACCATAGCACTTATTGGGTTATTTCCAGCAGTGTTTGCAGCCTGCTGAGTACTTTGTCCAAATGCTTGGTTGAACATAGTCACCATACGGTTCATTTGTTCACCAAAATTTCGCATGGTATGTTCCATGGTTGTTAATCGACTCGTCTTGCCTTTCCTCAATCTTCTAAGTGGAAGTCGGGGTTGCCTGGGGTTAGGCTCCACCCCAGAGGATATCACTAAAGCTCTCCCTGTATCAACTACCCTTCGACGTCGGGGAGGTGCTTCTACCTCGATTTCTTCATCAACCTCTAGGGAGGTTGAGTGTTGGGATGCGTGACTCATGATGTGTTTGATTACGTTTGGATGGGAGCAACAACTAAAGAGGCTTAAAATGTCGTCCCCACAGACGGTGCCAACTGTTGATGCACGATTTCCAGACGGCCGGGAAGCGGGTCGGAGCTCGAATTGTACGTCGGGTCCAATCCTGTGAGCAAAGAAAAATAGTTAGGGGTGCCGGCGAAAACCCTCTGACGCTCAAGTCAGTTTCCGGCACTCCAGAATTTTCTGGGAGAATTTCCTAGAGAGAGAAGCTCTCAAAAGCAAAGGAAATTTAGAGAGAGAATGAGTTCAGAAAAGTGTGTATCCCTTGAGTAATAATTCGGAGAGTTTATATAGGAGTCAGGATGAGTCATTGTGGGACCCAGATAATAGGCCAGACAATGGGCTCCAATAGTGGGCTTAGATTTAATTGAGGCCCAATTTTATTATGGCCATAACAAGGACCATTCCACTGATTCTAGCTACCAAGGTTTAGGAGTCCTCTGAATCAAGATAGGAAACAATGAGGAATATACAAACGACATTAAATGATCCGATTGTCAACATGATTGGTGTACATGGGATGGGCGGCATTGGCAACAGTGTGTGTATTATGTATTAATTATTTAAGTTTAATTGTTTTGTTATATTTTCTATGATTTAATCACTTCTTTTCGGTCAATCTAGAAGTAGGTGGCCATAATCAGTTCCTAGGTGGCGATCATGTGAATTAGTAGTGGTTGATGGAAGATTGAAGCTTTGACAACAAATTTTGGCCAATATTTGATTTGAAGTAGTGTTTGTATGATGGGAGTCCTATATTTGATTTGTAGTAATGTTTGATCTAGAGGCCGTGTTTGTTATTGAGTAGTATTCAATTGGGATTGGATTGAAGGGTGCTTGATTGCGAAGAGAAAGAAGAGGAGCGAGATGGAGGAGAGAGAGAATTAGAGAAAAGGATGGATGAGAGAGAAAGAATTAGAGATAAAAAAGATTTTGGGTTTTATTTTATTTTTATAAGTTAGGAGATGTGAGGGTAATTAAGTAATTATATTCACTAATTTTAGAGATTTGACATTTTAACGGAACTAGAGTTAACGGTAGGGGTTTTCTGCTGGTTTTTGAAAGGACAAGTACCATCTGATTTTCGACCTAATAATAGGGATTGCTTGCAATATTACCCCTTAATTTAATAATAAATCATGCTATGATCTTATGTCTCTGTTTGTATAGCTTGATGATCAATCTCGAGAAGCAATTTTGCATGTTATGTTATAATTAACAACGATCGAGGATATACTAATCAAAGTTGACCCACATTGAAAAATTACGATGAAATCTAAAATGGAAAACTTGTATCTTACTCAATCAAGACAAATATACGTGATATGCATAGCCCAATAAAAAAGTCTTGAATTCTTAATGATCAAAATTCTGCCAAAATTCTTGTTATAAAAAAACAAAAAAAAGCTGTTAATGGATTGATGTACTGTTGCCACTGGAATCATATACTCGAAAAGAGAATAACAGAAAAAAAAAAGTTACCAGGAGAGACGAACTTTTGGTCAATGCTTGTGTAGCAAATACATGTACCAATGCCATAACATCTTTTCCGGATAATTTTCTTAATTCCTTCTTGCTTCTTTATGAAGTCAAAATGATCTAATGTCGAAGGATTTTGAAAAGTCGGAGAATTTTCTAAGAAGGGAAAAAGAGGACAACGTCTCCATATATACTTGAAGTTAAACGATCGTGACGTGAATCAGTCGGGCTTAGCTTTGCTTCGATTGGCTTGTTTGTAAGCTAGCTTGCCTAGCCTTGTATGTGGATAATTTACCCTATTATCCGCCAAACTTGATTTGCGAATTGGTATTGTACAAGATTTACATGTGAGAACATATCAAGCTCTGAATTTCGCTGCATAGGAGATGAATTAGCACTTATATATTTGCAGATATATATTATGTTTATTTGTAGAACTTAAAATTTGGAGAAAATCAAGATTTACATATATCTATTCCTAGAATTATCAATGAAAGCGAAAGTTATTATGTTTAAATTGCATTATATATAGGTAGCTTCATTAGTCTTTTAAAAGAACGACAGAAAAAAAAATATCCAACTAAATCATTAGTGTTGTGAACATCATAATCAAATAAACAAAATAACAAAACATAAGGATTTAAATGAAAGAAAACAAAGCATGGAGCAGGAAGAAGAGAGTGCTTTATTGAACACTAGAAAGAGCATTCGGGTTGCTCTCAAAGCTACAAGTTTTGGTGCAAACTCATTCTAGCCTAAAGACTCATATTTATAGCACTTAACTGCCCACTTGAACAAATGGAATTGTGCCATCTATACTCCATATATAGCTTTGAAAATCAGCAAATGATTAGTCATTCATACATATGGCAAACCTTGCATTTGTATGGCAACTTATAGGGATAACATGCAGCAAATGTGGTGGAAGTCCACATATTCTATAATACTCTCCCTTGGAATTCCAACACTTTCAAATAATTGCATTTGACTTTACTAGAGAAAAATCCAATTGGATAAAAACCTTAGTAAAAAAATACAATTATATAATGAATTGAAAAAGTGGTTTTGGACTATAACTGCCTCCTTAAAAACCTTATCAGGAAAACCCATTGGGACAAAACCTAATTAAGGAAAAAAGAGTACAATGTATATATATGTCCATAATGCTCCCTTTGATGACTACTTTCCCTCATGGCAAAAAGAATTTATCATTGTATGTAAAGATATATCTTACCTATTAGCAAGCTTTGTGGGGGGTCAAAAAGGTACCCATTATTTGCATAACTGACAAATCATGGATTCTGAAGTGATTGTTTTGAATAGAACAATCCCAGTTCAAACATTGCATGAAGGTAATGAATGATGTGCTTAATTCTATTTCAAAGTCGGTGTGTAGATGTAGAGCCAAATCTTGCTAATAAGTTTATAGCAAATGATATGTCCGATCTAGTGCATTTTGTTAGGCGAAGCACCTATTGCATTGAGATATGGTATTTCAGGACCAAGTATCTCCTCATTATTCTCTCTAAGTCAACGTGAATCCTCTTTAAGGATCAAGAGGCCGAACTTTCATTTGGCATGCTTAAAAGGGTGAGCTTTTCCATAATAAAATGTTTCAGGATCTTCTTAGTAAAGTTAAACTGATAGACAACTATCTTATAGTCATTATGCTTGAGCTGTAGGCTGAGAAAATATTTTGTTTTTCCCATATCTTTTACTTCAAATTCTCTTTTCAAATATTTAGTAGCATCTTGGATCTCTTTCGGAGTTCTAATTAATTCATGTCATCGATCACTATAATAGAAAAATCAGATTCTTACTTTACACAAAAGCTTATTAGGATATCCCTTCTTTAGTAAGTTTTAACTTTTTAATTTATACCACAATCTTCCCGGTTGTTTCAATCCATATAGAGCTCTATAGCCTTGAATATATGCCTCTTAGCTTTGTTTAATATGTTTTAGCCATTTTAAATCCTCACGAGATTTACATACATACATACATATAAATAAATAAATAAATAAATATATATATATATATATATATATATATATATATCAATATGTCAGAATCTAACTTGTAAGCAATACCACATCCATAAGACATTTGTGATGTTTTCCTTTGAATTGCTAAATTGATCAAATATTTTAAAGATAATCACATCTCTTGCCAGGCTTGGGCTTTGAGAAAGGTCCTGAGCTTCAAGTCAGGCTTTATATTTGGCAATCTTATCGTTCTCTAACATATGAACTATAGGTCCAAAAACTTCACATTGTGCTAAGAAAACTAGTTCTACATAAATTGCACGCTTCTTTCCATTTATGCCAATCATGTTTCTGTCGACGTTCCTCAACAGTATGTGGCTTAAAATCATCATTCATGATTTCAGTGGCTACTACAAAATAGAATATGTCATTGATGCCTGTTTCCCTACAATTCCACATTTTTTGTGCATATGCACAATTTATTGCTATTTCTTTATTTGTCTCTTCAAGGACTTTTTCCTCTTTAGGGGTTATCACTTCTAGGATATGTGCCACCTTAAGAGCCTGTGCCATTTCAGAGGCTAACATCTCTTATGGGATTTGAGTCACTTCACGGGCTAATGTCCCTTTTGGGACTTTTGACTCTTTAAGAGTTGGTCTAGAAATTGTGGAATTTGATTTTCACTTTCGGACAATAGTATCTTTGTGTTCAAGTGGTCTGCCACGCTTTTGGAGTGTAATAGGTAATTTATTTGATTACACTTGAGTAGATAGTCCAAAAGGTATTATAACCCTTCCTAAAAATTAGCGGTTGGTATATGAGATTTTGTCACCTTTATTGCATTAGTGAATGCATCAAGCAATTTATTAGCAATTATTTATACTTCATACTTCATTCTCACATTAAGGGTGCAAGGATCCATATGAGACAGATTTGATACATTCCAAAAAAATTCATGCCTAACTTTAGAAGGCATTTTCTAATTTTCTAATGAAGGGAAAACTGTCTCATCAAAATAACAATCCGCAAATCGTGTATTAAAAGGTTCACCAGTTAATGGTTCAAGATATCAAATAATTGAAGTGAATTAAAACCAACATAAATACCTAACGCGTGTTGACGATCCTTTTGGTGTGTTATAGAGGCTCAATAGGTACTTGTACGGTGTAACCAAAGACTATTAAATAAATAGATTAAGTTGATGACCAAGAACGAGTTAGGAAAGAGAGTATTGGTAATGAGCAATGGGTCATAGATGGATTAATGCCGTAACATGTAAAAACTGCATGACCCTAAGTAACAATAGGTAATTTTGAATGTAATAGTAAAGTTCAAGCAATTACCTGGATTCGTTTGATCAATGATTCTGCTAATCCATTTTGAGTATGAACATGTGGAACTGGGTGCTCGGCATCAATCCCAACTAACATGCAATAGTAATCAAATGTTTAACATGTAAATTCTCTAGCATTGTCCAAACTTATTGACTTGATTGGGTATTTCAGGAATTGTACTTATAATCTAATAATCTGCGCAAGCAATCTAGCAAAAGCAATGTTATGGGTAGATAATAAACAAACATGTGACAATCTTGCAAAAGCATCAATTTTGACATAAAGTAACGAAACAGTCCACTTGGTGGATGAATAGGTCTACATATATCCCCTTAAATTATTTATAAAAATGATGGGAATTCAAGACCGATTTTAGAATAAGATGGTCTTACTATTAATTTTCTTTATGGATAAGAAACAAAAGTATTTTCATTGAACAAAGAATCTGGAGGTTCTTTAATGGATGTTCATAAGAATTTTCAATGATCTTACGCATCATAGTGGATCCTAGATATCCAACATGATCATGCCAAATCATAGAAATCTTTGGGTCATAAAACTTATTGTTTATTATCGAATAGGCTTCAGTTTTTCTAATGATCGTATAATATAATCCAGATAATAAAGCATGAAGCTTTTCTAGTATTTGCTTATGATGAGAGACATTAGAAGTAATACAAAAAAATTATGTATTATTTTCATTTGTAGTTTAAATATGATAACCAGTGTTTCTTATGTCTATGAAATTGAGTGGATTTCTTCTTGATCTACTTGCATATGATAATCAAGACTCTTTTAAAGCCCTCTATCAAGTTTGTAGATCCTGATATGGTCTCTATTTTAGCTTTAATCATGGTCAAGTTTAGGAAATATTTCTTACTTTGGAGAATAGTGTGAGTTGTTGCACAACATCCTTACCTCTATTTCTTAGAATCGAGATCTTTCAAATGTATTCAAACATGACAAAAGAGAAGAAAAACCATTTTCAAATAATGCAGAGGCTATTCTTATTAATAACAAGAAAAACACAAATATTTGACTTTTTTTTCTGGGTTGTTGGGGGGGGGGGGGGAGTGGGGTGGGGTGTTGTGTTTAATCTTTCCACAGTACAGGCATTTGAAATCAAAGTACCGTCGTCTATCCATAAGACTTAGCTTCATACTGTTGACCCAGGTATGGCAACCCAAGAGGGGGGGTGAATTGGGTTTTTATTTATCAAAACGGATTTGTAAAACTTTTCTTGAAAGATCAAAATTAGTTTACTCTTGCTTTGAGAATGAAGGTGAAGAAGATGAAATTAGAAGTTATCAAATATGTAATCAAGAGAATAATAATAAGGAACAATCACAAGTGCAAGTAAATGTAAAGAGGAAAGGGATAGAGATAGTGCAAACTCAATTTACGTGTTCGGCAAACCTTGCCTACGTCCATGGGCTCCTAGCTCCACAAGCTAAGCTTTCCACTAAGTTGTAGAAATCTTTACAACTTGCTTGATGAACAACCTCACCAAGACTTTTTCTTCCAACCCTTGATAACACCACACCAAGAGTTCTTCTTGATGAAAAACCTCACCAAGGCAACTTCCTTCAACCCTTGATAACACCACACCAAGAGTTCTTCTTGATGAACAACCTCACCAAGGCAACGTCCTTCAACTCTTGATAACACCACACCAAGAGTTCTTCTTGATGAACAACCTCACCAAGGCAACTTCCTTCAACTCTTGATAACACCACACCAAGAGTTCTTCGTGATGAACAAACTCACCAAGGAAAGAGTTCTCTCAAGGATAACTTTTATCCTTTTCAAGAAGATCTTACTCTCACCACAATACAAGAACAAAGTAAATTTTTACAACAAAAGTACAACTCTCTTCAAAGAGTAGATAAAGAATATAAAAGCTCTCTAGACTTGATATTTCTCTTGTTCTTTTTGCTTGATAAAATGCTTCTCTTGCTCTTGCTGAATGCATGGGAGAAGGGCTCCTTTTATAGGCAAATAGGATGAACTTAATCAAGTGAAGACACCAACTCCATATTTTCTGCCCTCCATAAAAACCGTAATTTTGTCTGTCATTTTTGTCAATGTTCTGTTTGAAATTTGAAAATCTGCAAAACATAAAAGATCTGAACAATTGAATAAGCTTTCCAACGCATCAAGAACCAAGTCATTTGGATATCTCTAGCTCAAGATATGGCCAAAACACCATTCGGTGCTCATGTGATTTGATTTTTCTTTCTTGTGTCAGTCCACCGAGTTTCATGTGTATTATGTCAGCCTTTTATTTGAAATTTGAATTTATTCAAAGAATATGAAATCTGCTCCATTGAATCATCTTTCCAATTCCATAAGAATCAAGTCATTTGGATATCTCTAACTCAAGATATGGACAAAACATCATTCAGTGCTCAAATGAGTAGATTTTTCTTCTCTGTGTCAGTCCACCGAATTGCATGTCAATTATGTCAGCCTTACGTTTGAAATTTGAATTTCTTCCAAACATATGAAATGTGCTTCATTAAGTCCTCTTTCCAATGCCATAAGAATCAAGTTATTTTGATTTTTCTAGCTTAAGTTATATCCAAAAGAGTATTCGGTGCTCATGTCAGCTGCTTCCATTTGTCTTTCAACTTGCATGATGATTTGGACAACCTTACACTTGAAATTTAAATTTCTTTAAAACATATGAAATGTTATAAATTGAGTAAGCTTTCCAAAGGCTCAAGAATCAATCATTTGGACATCTATAGAGATATATATGACCAATTGATTGAACATTGCTCATGTGTCACATTCCTTGAGTCAATCCTTGTTCTTAAACTTTGGTGCCTTTAACATGTAGTCTTCTCCTTAGCTTCAACACTTCATTTTAATAAGCCATTTCTTGATTTTACAATTATTTCAATGTTATTACTCTTGCACATAAATAAACATATTAGTAAATCACAATGAATCAATGTGTATTGTTATCATCAAAATTATCATGTAACCTTAGGGCTAACACATACAAGTACTCAAGAAGCCTCATAGTGGTGACTTGGTAAAGCAACAACAAAAATTTACCTCTCCTAGCTGTTTCTCAATCATTTCAACACCTTCCAGAAGTGACTTTAGAAGTGGCTCAGCTCCGGTAGCATCATTAGAAGCATCAATCTTTGAGAAAATTTCTTTGACAACTGAAGAAGCTCTCCCCAAATTGTCTGCAACATCCAGCAGGCCCTTTGCAAAGCTCTGCAGGATATTTTGAAATAAAAATCAATAAGACATATGCAAAATACAGCACCATATATATTATATTATGATATTGATGTAGGCAAATATAACAAAAACAAACTTGTATGGCAAATTTTTTTTGAATTCTCAGATTCGCGCCTCGTCCTGTCCTTGATGTTCTCCATTTCTGCAAAAGAACGAAGAACTTTATCTTGCATAATTTCCTTCTCCTTTTGCTTTGCCTTCACGAGCTCTTCTTTCTCCACCAAAAGTTTGATCAAATCCTCCCTCAATAGTTCGCTCTCACTTTCCGAATCTGAATCAGAAAATGCAGTTCGTTTAGTACCTCTTCTCCTTCTTTTGACAGTTTGGGATTCGGATTCCAAATCAAAACCTAATTCAGTTGTTGTTTGATCAGTGACTTTCGCTCCTCCAGAACCTGCAGCCTCTGCTTCATCAGAAGCTGTAGAATCTTCATTCAGCTTTGTGGAATCGACACCATTATCTTCTGCAGCATTCCCATGTTCCTTTTCTTTAGCTTCAGGGGATGCAGATGAGAACCCAAAACGTTGAAATGGAGATGAATTGAGTGCCGAATGATGAAACAGAGACACCTGGTTAACAGAAAACTGGCACAGAAGAAGGGTGAAAACATGCGAATTTACATCCCAAGCCTAAAGATATATAAATAAAACTATGTATAGGAAAATAAAGCCTCAACAAAGTAATTAAAACAAGGATACTCATAAAATAAGGAAAAAAAAGTGGAAAGTCTTACCCATCATAGACCAGAACTACACAGTCTGAAAATCTGATTAAGTTTCTTAATAAAGTAAGACAGTTCAATCAACAATCTTAATTTACAACTCATGTTCAAACAACAAGACACATATCACCGACTATAATCTAACCCCTTGATAGCCATATAATAATCTGCCGATTACAGACAAAGAAACGAAATGTCAACCTAATTATGTAGGCATGACTGGTCATTTAGTAGCTAGGACAATTAAGTAGCGGTTAGAATTATGTTATGAAGGTGATGCAGATGGTGATGTTGTAAACCCGTCTCCATGATCATCAACAACCTAATTGCTAGGCCTAGCCAAGGCAAAATATTATCATTGTACTTGAGAGTGGCCGGTTCAAAAAGTCTGTGATTCTTGTGATCTCTCAAGAATATGACTCATCCAGTGGACTGGAGCCAGTTGGTGATATGTGTACATCCAACTTGCTAAAGTGTTGGTCAAAATGCTTTTCCATAACAATAATTTTTAACAATCTATACCCAAAATATCTTGCCTTGTGCAAGTGGCAAATAATATTTTTTGGTCATAGGCTGATCTCTTTTCAATATTATGGCTAGTGTAGTTCCTATCATAGAGAGTTGATGTTTCCATCTTTCAGACTAGTAATAAGTTATTCACTTAGCTGGCAAGTTTGCCTCCCTATTTGCTTTAGTCAAAGAAGGCTTTTAGAGCCTCATGAATGTCCCTATCCATTTATTCCAAAGAGCAAGACTTTGTTCCAGAAACCTGACATCATGATTTCAATTAAAAATTTTAAGAGGGATGGCTTTTATGTGAAAGACAATAACAGAGCTTCTAAGTGAAAAATTTGTATTTGTAACCAAATGCTAACCAGTGAAAGTAACAAAATCTTTTAGTACACTCAGAAAAATCTATACTTTTATCTTCACTATACATATCCAAGAAAGAATTTCCTGAGTCATGATATACTGATTGAGCAAGAATCATACAATTTAAAAATGAATACGCAAATGTCACTAGTGGATAGAGCAAACCTGCTGAAAAATATATAAAGGCACCCTAAGCTTAATGCAATCCCAGTAATCATCCAACAATATGCAGAGTTCTTATATGATAAGTACAAATATTGTCACAAGAAAAAAAGGTATCTCTTAAATATTCCGTAGAAATAGTCAAGTCATAAAACAATCCAGAGGTCACAACCGAGGTAGTCTTCTAACATAAATCTAAAAGAAAAGTCTTCTAACATAAAAGATATGCTTACTTGCAAATGCCCGGTGACAATCCCTTATATTAATTGAACGGATCTTGCTTTCTCCTATATAATTATCTTGTCAAACCTTCTTGAATCAAAGTAAAAATTTATTATTAAATTTATGACAAAATAAAAATTAATCAGGTAGCAGAAAAATAGTGCAGCATCAAGTAGATCTCGTCTACTGCTTGTTAAATAGATATATTAGAAAATCAAATACCTTATAAGATTTTGTTCAACTATTTTCACCTCTTGATCGTCAAATAATTCAACAAAATCAAAGCAAATCAAATCAATTTGAAAGTTGATTTGATGAGTTTGAAAATATATAGAAAACGTAGAAACAAAAGATTAAACAAACGAAAAATATGCACATGCTCATGGTAGTCATGCATGCACATACATATGATAACATCAAAGACTTCCTCCTAAATCCTAATCATCACATTGAAAAACTATACAAAAACTTAACCTTAGAGGTGGACCTACTCAACCTCCTTAGCTGTGGCCCCACCTCTAATGTTAGCTCACCAATCCCTCACCCACCACAAATCCTCCCCGTAAACATAAAGCTAATTTTGGTTTGCCTTTTAAGTCTAGTTGTTGTAGAATAAAAGGGAGGAAGGCGTTACACCACTATCAATCACTATCAAAGGGGTTTTTGTAATAAAAGAAAAAAATTAAAAAATAAAGACGAAAAGTTGAAAATGCTTGTTAAATACACAGAAAGGGAAGCAAATTTTTTATTGATACGGTAATTTACTTTCCACTACATTACAAGACAATCAAATCCAAACACGCACAAGCAAAAACAATTATAAAAGAAATTAGATGAAGAGAGGTGAAAAGGAAGAGAGTGGGCACCTTGTTTATGACCAGTACCCTTGTCGATGGTGGGAGCAACAATGGGAGCAACGAAGCAATTGACTGAGGAAGGAAGCAAGGCAAAAATTGAGAGGCTTGATCAATGAAGTGAGGGAAGGGATAAGTGAATCAATCAGTGAAGTGAGAGTGAAAGAGAGGGAAAGAGTTTCTAGGGTAAAATTAGAAGAGGGAAGCCAAAGTAGAAGCGGGAGAGGGGAAATGAGTGATAGAAGTAGGTTAGCCAATATGGCTGCGTTTGGTGCACCGTATAGGATTGTATAATTATTACTGTAGCAGATAGCATTGTATGGAATTGTATAGTATAGGATTAAGTAAACTCTATACTGTGTTTGGTTTATCACTGTATTGTATAATGTATAATACTATGTTTGATAAAAGATTGTATTTAACTATATTAAATTTCTTAAAATAATAAAAATGGTTTAAAATTAATAAAATATTTAAAAATATAATAATTATAAAAATTATTTATATTAAATTAATTTTTTATTTAAATATTCAATAAATTATATATATTTATTAAAATAATTCATTTAAATTTCAATAAACTAATGATTTAATATTTATTTATTTATATATGTTTAGGTATTTATTATCAAAAACTGGAACAAAAAATAAACTTTTATAATTGAAATATTTTAATAATATAATAAAATATAATATTTTAAAATATAATAATTTTAAAAATTATTTATACTAAATTAATTTTTTAGATAATTAATTTTTTATTTAAATATTTAATAAATTATATATATTTATTTAAATAATTTATTTAAATTTTAATAAACTAATAATTTAAATATTTATTTATATATGTTTACGGTATTTATTGTCAAAAACTGGAATAAAAAATAAAGTTGTACAATTTAAATATTTTAATAATATAATATAATATTTTAAAATATAATAATTTAAAATTATTTATATTAAATTAATTTTTTAGATAATTAATTTTTATTTAAATATTTAATAAATTATATTGATTTATTTAAATAATTTATTTAAATAATCAATAAAATAATAATTTAAATATTTATTTATTTATATATGTTTATCGTATTTATTGTCAAAAACTGGAACAAAAATTAAAGTTATATAATTTAAATATTTTAATAATATAATATAATATAATATTATATTATATTATATAGAATAATATTATATTATATTATATAAAACTTATGAATTAAAAATTATATCCAACAATTCCCTATATCCTTATCCTATCCGGCCTTAACCCATGGTGGGGGGCATCATTATTTTACTTCCTTTTATGCGGTCCTTATACGGATCTTATGCAACCTTTTACTATGCTATCCACCCTTCGACCGTACCAAACATGGTATAAAAAAATTTTATGCGAATAGTACTTTTTATACTATACTATACGGGCGGCCAAACGTAGCCTATATTTATATGGAATGGCCAAGATATAAATAAGTTAAATGCTTTTTGTGTCAAATATGTTAAAAATACGGGTTGACTTTTTTTATGTATATGATATGTGACTGTTTTAAGAAAAACAAGTCAAATAATAAAAATTGATGCGTCAAGTAATTGAAAATTTCTTGTAGTGATTTTCTGATGTGGAAGATCCAACTTGACGGCAACCATATAGCATACTTATAAGGATACTCTTAAAAATATAGTAAATTAAATAGCTGAAGGTAAATAAGCAATAAAAATATCAAGAACTTCAGGTTTTAATGTTTTGAGTTTAGAACTTCAAGTTCTACTAATTTCAATTTTGGAACTTCCAACTCTAATGATTTCTATTTTAGAACTTCTGGTTCTAATGATTCAATTTAGAACTTTAGGTTCTATTAATTTTTACTTGCTCAAAACTTTTGGTCTTATAGTTTTAATAAATCAGTCAAAACTTCAGGTCTAGTATTATAATTATTCTATGCAAAATCATGTCTAATTTCTATTCATATATGTTTAGAAACTTCAAGTTTCAAAAATATGTTGCCCAGTTGATGCGTGAACTTCATGTTCTAATTTCATATCTTCATATTTGAAATTTTGAGTCCACCTTTGTAACGTCAATAATTCATCAGACAGAAAATCTAAGAAGCAAGATGAAAGCACATCGTGCTGATAACGTGTTATCAAAATCATAATCAAATAAACAAAATAACAAAACATAAGGATCTAATGAAAGAAAACAAAGCATAGAGGGGGAAGAAGAGAGTTCTTTATTGCCACACTAGAACGAGCATTCGAGTTGCTCTCAAATCTACAAGTTTTTGTACAAACTCATTGTAGCCCAAAGACTCATATTTATAGCACTTAACCACCCACTTGAACTAATGGAATTCTGCCATCTTTACTCCACATGTAGCTTTGTAAATCAGCAAATGATTAGTCATTCATAAATGTGGCAAACCTTGTATTTGTGTGGCAACTTATGGGGACAACATTTGGCGGATGTGGTGGAAGTCAACATATTCTATAAATAATTAGTACTTTTTACTTCATTATAGATTTAATTTAATATATGATCAAACTCCTAAATTGGATCATTGTGTTTCTTTTTGTATTTTGAGTTTTGTTTTCAAAATTTAGTCGGAATATGTGATTGGTTTTAAATTTTTTTGAAATTTGAAATGATATGTGTTTGATATTAATTTAAATACATTAGTGAATATGCATTATTAGAAAATAGTTTTCTGGAAAAGAAAACAAACACACCCAAACCACGTTATCTAATTATAGCCCAATAATACTTAGCCTAGAAATACATTTGCAGCAAAATTAGAGTAAAAATCCAAACTTCCCTAAATGTTGGGGCTTGCCCATCCTATATCAATGAATTGAAACTCAACAAGTAAGGCATATCATCTGGTAACCTTTCTTATATCCTTTAGACTTTGGAAAAGCTAAAAGTCAGAAGCAAGTTGCTTAGCAAAGTGTGCTTGGTGAGCAGTACCACTTTGCTAGATGCAAACCTTGGAGGGCTTCAGTTTCTTAGTGGAAATTCTTGTTTCCACAGATGAGAAGAAATGAAATAATAAATTGCATGCATGAGTCAATGCCACTATTACTTGATAAGAGAATATATTCTGTTATATATGCTCAGCTAAATAGTGCGTACTACTTTTATAAGTGGATTATAAAAAAATATGCATATAAATAAAACAAGAAAAACTATTGATGTGATGATATCTAAATTAATTATCTCATTCTCTTTTCATTGGTTATAAATAAATTCTTGAAAATATAGTTTTGGCATCTTGTTGGTGCATGAATATAACTATTCAGAGGAAGAGAGTTCTAACATGAAGATCAGAGTCTAGTTTAGTAGCCAAGGATGACTTGCCTAATCCCTTCCAATTGGTTTGAACAAAATATTAAAAGAAATAATTGAAACCCTTGATGGGCACTAGGCAGTCACCTTGGCTAGCTTGATAGGCTCTTCTCTAATCATGCTAGATCTTCTCTTCTTCAACAACAAATCATATCTTACTGTTAATTAGATAAGTAATTGCATGGTGGTTATTGATTAAGAATCCTTTGCATCGCATTATTTTGGATGGTGAATTTGAAGGAAAGAGGTCTTATATCAAGATAAGAGTATTGTTTGGTAGCCAAGGATGACTCCCTTGCATCACACACAAGGTTTCAAGTGATTTTAACGGCTTGGAACCCTTGTCAAGCAGTCTCCTTGGCTATTCTAACAAGTTCCTTTCCCCAATGCTAGGCCTTCTCTTCTTCCTCATTAAGCTCTTGACTTGTACGTGTATATTATCTATCGTGGATTACCTAATCAAGTGCTCAACGAGCTAGCCATACATATTCCTTTATTCCCTTCTATCGCGAGGTATATAAGCCATCCGTAAGGTTAATGGGTGTCAATTCATGTTCACAGGTCTTGTTTGTGTCGAGTCAATTTATGACATAATAAAAATTGACCCAACATGAACACAACTCGTTTATTACTTGTGTCAAGATAGCCCAACACGAATAAACATGATTATTAAACGTGTAATACAAGATGGCTCGCTAACACGAATAGTAAACGGTTCAAATCTGTGTTAGGCACGAACGCGACATATATAACACGATTATGAAATGTTTACATGATCTACATAATTATAACACGTTTACACATTTATCACGATTATAACACGTTTACATATTTGACACGATTATGACATGATTACACACACGATTATCACGTGTTTATATATTTGACATAATTATATATTTATACATTACAACCTATTTTTAAATGAAAAAGCAATAATAAGAAAAAATACAAAATTCATCCACGACACAATGAAAAGTTCACTAAATAAAAAATACCAAGTCTCATGCAAACTTCATATACAATATAAAAACAATAAAGAGTCCACTTAATAGTTAATATGGGTAAAAAATATTAAAATTTATAAAATTGTATTTATACTATTTGTGTCAATAATCGTAGTTATATTATTCATGTTAGTAATCGTATTTTAATTTGTATTCATGTCAATCATGTTTAACATATATATGTGTCATAAACAAATTTGTGTCATAATCGTGATCGCGAGTTGATGGCCCTCAACATGAACACGATACGATTATTAAATGAGTTGACATTTCCGATATGAATATGACACGAACATGATTGAAGCAAATCTAAACTTGCAAATTTTCATGTTTTGTCAAGCCACGTTCACATGTCATGATCCAAATTGACACCCTAGTAGGGCTTCAAGGAAAGAACCTAGCTACAATGAAAATAATAATAATAATAAAAGTCATATTACCTAATATCCTCTAATAATTTGTTTAATTAATTTGTTATATATGGATATAAATTTTCATGCTATTTTTTTTAAAGTTAATATACTAACAGATAACCACTCTTGAAGTATGAGGCGATATGGTTCACATCACCATCTCATTCTCAATAAGTTCATGAATGTTTTTTGTCCAAGCTATTGAAGATAAACAAAATATTCATGCAAGTTCATCTAATCATCAAGTTACATTTTCACAAAAGTAAAAGGTATATATAGCTTTTGAATAGTTTCCATCAATTTATTTACTGAGTTATATTTTCTCATTGAAATAAGATAGGTCATGTGATTTTTTTTTCTTCTTATAACTATGGTTTAAGGCATATTTGGTCCGCAACATAGCATAGCATTAAAACATTACATTGTATTAATTAGTGTAATGCATATATTATTAAACAATATAAAGTACAACTCTTATATGCACACACATGGTATTAAATTATGCATCGTTAATCCATGACATTAGATTACACTGTATTGTACTAATCAATTTTTATAATTATTGTGCAACTTTTAAAACTTATTTTCAATTAATAATAAAATTTAAAAAATTATTATGCAAATAATTATTTAATTTTATTTATGATTTAATAAATTTTTTAAAATATAAAAGTTGTCAAAGAGTCATTAAATAGTGGCCCGCACCAGCGTTGGCAATATCTGCCAAAAAGATTCCGGGCACTTGTCTAACACCAAAATGATAAGAATAGTAGCGCTTTGTTGCACGCGGTGGGTCTCTTTTTTGGATTTGCCATTAAACTTCTCTTATGACGATAAACAATGCATCCCATGACTACAAAACCACCTCAGACACGTAGACGAACAGTTGAGGATCACTTTGGTACCAGCAGTGAAGCCAGATGCACGGATGTTTCGGTGGTCACCGATGACATTGCCAGAAACAGTTTTTTCAAATTTTGCATTTTTTTAATTTTTGAAAAGTTTAAATTTTTTAATTTTTAAAAAATTAATGAATTATATTTATAATTATTTTGTTAATTATTTATAAAATAATTTAAACAATGATTTTAATAAGGTTAGTTTTGGACACATACAAAACATACAAGGTTGGATTAGTAATTTAATATACTATTCCAAAGAAAACCAAAGTTTTTCTTAGGTAGTGGAGTGGAAAAATGATTATTAAACCTCAAATAATCTAGACCTAAGAAAACTTTTTCCTTAGTTAAAAACTTCAAGTAAACAACAAACTTTTATTAGGATTACCAAGTAATCCCAAGTCCTTTCTCCCCACTATTAATCAAACCGAGCATGGCCTTAGGAAAGTAGTATTTGGCATCCTGTTGCTACATGCATGAATAAATTAAGAGGAAGAGAGGTCCGACGTGAAGATAAGAGCCTAGTTTGGTAGCCGAGAGGATGACTTGCCTGATCCTTCCAAGTGGCTAATTTCAAAATTCAAAACATTGATTAAATCAAAATCCCTTGATGACAGCAGTAGGTAGTCACTCCTTGGCTACCAAGATAAGCTCTTGCCTCTCATGTTAGACCTTTTATTCTTCACCAATAGATTAATTAAATTATCTCCTTCTGTCACGTATGCAATTCCGTTGATGGTAGTGATTAATTATGGAAGAGAGATCTTATATTAGATGAAGATGCGAGTTTTGTCTGGTAGCCAAGGATGACTTGCCTGCTCCTCGCAAGAGGTTAATTTCTTCTAGTTATGGAAACTCAAGGCTAGCTATACAAGCCCCTTTTTGGTTCTTAGAAAGTCTCCTTGGCTGTCTTGACTCGCTCCTCTCTCATGCTAGGCCTTCTATCTTCCTCGATGAGGCCTTTTGTGAAGGCACTCCGTCCATGCACTCTCCAGGCTTATTTTAGGTAGATGTGAAGAAGAGAAAAAACGAATAACTTGCATCTCAAGATTATTATAAATTTGTGTCAAATTAATATTTATGAATTATTAATAGTTATATATATGGATGAAATTTTTTTTCTCCTTTTAGAGTTTGGGAATAGATTTAATTTCTTGCGGACATTTTAAGTGGCAGGATTATCACCACCTTCATATTTTAGTGGCTCTATAAGTTGCTAAAAGTTCTGGGTTTTGTTACTGTACATAAGTATTGATATATCAAATACAAAATTACATGAAAATTATAAATAAATATATAAAAGTTGCATATGAATATATAAAAATTTTATTATTATAATTTACAAGTTTAAATACTCATTTACAATTTTTATATACTCATTTACATTTTTTATATACTAATTTATAATTTTTATAAAATAGTACATCTTATGTACTGGTACTTTAGATGTACTTTTGTACGAACCCAAAATTCCCTTTTATTCTATTTAATGCATCATGTTACCGTACTGGCAAACACACGATCCATTTTTGAAGGACATGGTTTCGTAATTAATTAGTCAATTTTAATTGGTATGTGAAAATTTCTTATCCAATATTGCTTGTAAATTAAGGTAAGGATCTATACAGGTCGGTGAAATCAAATTAATTGCACTTTTTTCCCAAAAGATTAGGTAAGGACATTTTTGGATCGTTTATATCACAGTATTTCAATTTGTTTTTCTTTTTCTAAATATGAACCACAATTAATGCTAATTACGTACCCAAAGCGTAATGCATGAATAGAATGACATAATCCAAATCTCCTAGATCATATGTAACTATTAATTCAAACAAAATTCCAAAAACTGATTTTGCAAATCTTTTATAAAAATATGATAGATGACCCAAAGCTCTTACTTCATTCTATTAGTTGGAGGTCAATCTAAAATGAGGTGATATTGTAATGATCAAAAGTTAAGGATAATATATAATATACTTTAACTTGAAATTTTTAACTAACAACTAAATACAAATTAATTGAAAAATTACAAATTTTAAAATTTTATTTCAAATTATACATTCTTAATGATGCGACATTAATTTACAAGTATTACACTATTGATTATGTCATCACTTCATATATTTGACAATCTGTAATTCATGAAATTCAAGCATTACTTGATATTGAAAAGAGACTATCGTTGAAATTTGCCTGCTATTCTAAAACTCAAAACTAGGGAGCCTTAATATAAGAGTAATACTATTCTTAAAAACTATCTCTACAAACTAAAGTGTCACGATTTAATTTTATAAGTGAATTTCAAATTTTAATTATGTTAATTAATGCGGATAATGTGGTAATTATTCAATAATGGCACATAGATTTATATGAGTAAGTTTGTATGGACAGTCTGTAAGAGTAATAACAATCTTAATATAACGAAAAAAAAAAAGAGTTGATAATCCAAATTCCTCCAAATCCCTTGGTAAGGACGATGTACTCCAATAGAATCATATGCCTATCTATATAATACAAAAGTGAGAAGAAGGCACCCACCTAGTGGTTCTACGTGGCAAATGAAAGCCTTATCAATATCACACGGTGACCCAAGAAAATATACACTTTCTTGATATATATTCTTCTTCTTTCCTTCTATGTGAGTGTGAGGTCAAAATTGTATAATGTCAAAGGATATTGAAAGGTCGAAGATTTATTAGAAATGGTAGAGAAGTCAGAGAGGTCCATACGTGCATTAAAATGAAGTTCATAAGAGAAGAGTACTAAACATTGTGAGTCGTGACATGAACGAAAGCTTAATTTGCTTGCTTCAATTGGCTTTCTCGTGAGCTTGCCCAATACGTTGATGTTGCTTGCCCGTTCTACGTATAACTTTGAAGTATGGTGCGATTAAGATCGTTTCTGAGAATGACATAAAGTTCAATTAAAAAGAACTATATTTTGGAGAAAAATTAAAAGTTTCAAATCAGTGATTGTTTAAGTACATGGCCAAGTGGACTATCATCGTGTTTTAAGTGCATTTTAACTTGGAAATACTAGATAGGAGATGAATCAGAATAATACTACTTATCTCAATTTTCTATCCTAAATTTGTATATCAAATTGTTTGTATTAATGAACGATTTATATAATGTGATGATATAATAAATAATGTGATAGCTAATTTTAAAGAGTAGCAATACACATATCCCAAAACTTATTCTAAAACATGTATCCCAAATAATATGGCATGAAGTTAAAGCTACCATATCTCTCATTATATTATCACATTATCAATTTGGGAAATGTTAATTAAAATATACATCATTTATGATAAATTTTGAGAAAAGTATCATTATTCGCATCTTAAATTAGTACCACATTATTTGATATTCATGATTTGGGATAAAAATTATAGGCATATAACATTACTATCAAGTGTGAACAATATTAAGCTCAAATTTGTGCTTTAATAAGAATATGAGATTTCTACTTAACAACTTGAGAACCTATTTTCAAAATAGTGTTTTTTTTTATCAAATCAAATTGGAGAGAAAATCTAAATCCCATCTCTCACAAGATTCTGCAGTAATTTGAGTTTTGTCTATTTAAAAAAAGTTAGGCTAATAATTGTTAGTTAAAAAGGGGAAAAAAAGAAATTAGAATATATATATATATATATATATATATATATATATATATATGTTCTCAATCATTTATAGCTATTTTAGCAGATACATGCCGCAAAATTATCCTTAAATGCATGCACATGCCACCATCAATGAAAAGTCGTGATGTCGAGGGCATCGTTTCACAATCTTTATATTCTTTGGACACATTAATTGGAAGAGCTAAAAGTCAGAAGCAAGTTACGTAGGAGATGTGACTTGTTTGCAGTGCCGCTTTACCGATTCAAACCTTAAGAGGGTTTACTTCTTAGTGGAAATTCTGTCTCCGCAGAAGGGATGAAGTATGGGCCGCCTATGGCTAGCATGGAGTCACTGGAACTTAAAAGAATTTATTCCGTTATGTTCAGATGAACTATTGATAATGGAAAAAGATATATATAAAAATTATGTAGAAACAAGAAAACTCATAGATTGATCATGATGATCAAGATAATATTGTATAGTTATGATTTTATTAGGCTATCAGAATCTAATGTCTATTCTTTCATTGACTATAAATAGACACTTGAAAACATAGTTTTATCATCCAAATTAAGTACGACATGAATATCTTGGAGGAAGAGAGGTCTAACATGAAGAAGAGAGTCTAGTTTGGTAGCCAAGAATGACTTGCCTGACCCCTGCCAATGGTTTCAATATGTTGAAAGAAATAATTAACTAAAATTCCTTGATGGGTACCGGCAGTCACCTTGGCTGGCTTGTCAGGCTCTTTTCTAATCATGCTAGACATTCTCTTCTTCAACAAATTATATTTATCTATCACTATTGTGAGATTCAGAGAGATATTCTTTAGCAATATCGCATTGGGAGGTTGAATTTAATGAAGGAGAGAGTTCTTACATGAGGGCAAGAGTATTGTTTGGTAGCCAAGGATGACTTGGCCGCACCTTGCAAGCAGGTTTCAGTTTGAGACAATTTAAGGCTAGAAGCCTAGAACCCTTATTGTCTCAAGCAGTCTCCTTGGCTATGCTGACAGGCTCTTTTTTCTCATGCTAGGCCTTCTCTACTCCTCAAGGAGTTCTTGTGTTCATACTTCGAGGTATAGTGTGAATATCTGGCGAGAGCTTAATTATACTAAGCGAGTTACATTTATATTATGATGTCTCGCTTGATGGAAAAGCATATGTATGATTGATCCAAGAATTGGTATTCTTTTTATTATTTTCTTCCCTATAAACTCTATCTTAATTTCACTTTATGTACTAGCTCCCTCATTCGCGCGTAATTAAATTACTATCTCGGAGTGTAAAATTAATGATCTGCAGGATTATATACACTAGCTCCTGCTTTTGTCTTCTCCAAGCAATATATATACATATATATATGGTTGCATTTCTTTATACTTGCTTGATGAACATGAGAAAGAATGTTGTATTTATAAATTATAAAGAGTACATGATGATATATAAGCTCGTTTTAGATATCATACGATAAAAGGATGTAATCTAATTCAGAAGACACCAGCACTGAGGCTGAGACAACCTGGAAGAAACTTGTTGAAGATTAAAGACGATTTCTTAAGGAAGGCTTTGCGGTGCTTTTGTACCCGTATAGGCAAGCTTGAGATATGGCCATTCTGCCTTTGTGGAGTGTAAATTACTACCACCCACGTCAGTGGGCTGCTAACTGATGATCCCCATAACATTAGTGCCGGGAATGGGAGCAGCATTCATGATGGCCTGACCCTGCTGAGAGTCATGGAAGTGAGCTGGAGCAGCGATCACTGCATTATTATTCGCCTGCATGGTGAGCAAGATAGGAGAAACTTCCAAAACAGCAAACCGCGTGTCTTCAAGCACCATGTAGGTAACAACAGTCATGTCACCAGCCATAAATTATCTTGGAATAATCACCACAAAGAAACAAAAGTAAGCGACTTTCTCCTTTGGGATATGTATATGATGATCTTTTGAAGTGAGGCTTTTGTAGTTGTAGGAGATCGAAGACGGAGTTGAGGTTCATGTTTTGAACAAAAAAAAAATTGACGTGTTACATACCTGTGCCTTTTCTTCAAGAGTTGCAGTTGTTTTAGATTCTAGAAAGTAATTCTATTGCCGTCCGTTCTTTTTTAAAATCATACTTCTATTTGATTGAGGTATACAAGTATTTGATAATGTCGAAGGATATCCAAAGGTCATAGTTTTATAATTAGAAAGGGACAAGACGTGAGATAGGTCCATACGTGCATTAAAATGAAGTTGGAAAGAGAAGAGTACTAAACATCGTGAGTTGTGACATGAGCCAGAGCTTAATTTGCTTGCTTGTGAGCTTGGCAAACAGACTTTGATTTGGTTTGCCCGTTCTACATATAACTTTGGAGTAGGGTGCGATTAAGATCGTTTATGAAAATTACATAAAGTTCAATTAAAAAGAACTACATTTTGGAGAAAATTTAAAAGTTTATAATCAGAGATCGTTTGAGTACATGGCCAAGTGGACTGTCATCGTGTTTTAAGTGTATTTTAACTTGCAAATACTAGATATATGGGAGATGAATGAGAATAATACTTTTGTCTTGATTTTCTATACTAAATTTGCATATCTATTTATTTGTATTAATTAATGAACGTTTTATATAATGTGATAGTATATTAAATAAAGTGATAGCTAATCTTAAAGAGTAATAATACGCATCCCAAAAATTATTCCAAAATTATGCATCCCAAATAACATGGCATAAAGTTAAAGATACCACTTACTCATTATATCATCACATCGTCTACTTGATAAATATTAATTAAAATATATATCATTTAGGATAAATGTTGAGAAAAGTATCATTATTCAATCTTAAATTAATACCTCGTCATTTGAGATTCATGATTTGGGATAAAAATTATGGATATATACTATTTCAATCAAGTGTGAAAATTTGTGCTTTAATAAAAATATGAGTTTGCTACTTAACAATTTGAGAACCTATTTTCAAATTAGTGTTTTTATATCTAATCAAATTATAGAGAAAATCTAAATCCCACCTCTCAAGGTTCTATACCAATTTGGGTTTTGTCTATTTAAAAAAAAAATTAGGCTAATTATTGTTATTTAAAAAGAAGAAAAAAAATTTTGAAAGTGAAGCTCTGATCATGAGAGGATTCTAATATATATATATATATATATATATATACACATCTTAATCATATATAACTATCAAGCAAACACATATCCCAAAACTATGCTTAAATATGCATGCAAAATATGCCACCATCAATGGAACGTCGCGAGGCAAAGGGTATCATTTGACAACCTTTATATTCTTTGGACATATTAATTGGAATAGCTAAAAGTCAGAAGCAAGTTGCGTAGCATATGTGACTTGTTCGCAGTGCCACTTTGCCGATTCAAACCTTAAGAGGGCTTTACTTCTTGGTGGAAATTCTGTTTTCACAGAACGGATGAAGTATGGGCCGGCCTATGGCTAGCATGGAGTCACTGGAACTGAAGAGAATATATTCCGTTATGTTCAGTGGAATAATGCACTATTGGCAGGAGGAAAATTAAAAGATATACATCAAAAATATATAGGGACAAGATAACTCATATATTGATGATGATGATTAAGATAATATTATATATTTATGATTTTATTAGGCAATCCGAATCTAATGTCTATTCCTTCATTGACTATAAATAGACACTTGAAAACATAGTTTTGGCATCCAAATCAAGTAGTGTATGAATAACTTAAGAGGAAGAGAGGTCTAACATGAAGACAAGAGTATAGTTTGGTAGCCAAGGATGACTTGCCTGATCCCTTCCAATGATTTCAATATTTTGAAAGAAAAAATTAATTAAAATCCCTTGATGGGCACCAGGCAGTCACCTTGGCTAACTTGACAAGCTCTTTTCTAATCATGCTAGACCTTTCTTCTTCAACAAATTATATTTATCTTGATTACTACTGTCAGACTCAGAGAGATATTGTTTAACATCGCGTTTGTAGCTTGAATTTAATGGAGAGAGTTCTTACATGAAGGTAAGAGTATTGTTTGGTAGCCAAGGATGACTTGCCTGCGCCTTGCAAGGAGGTTTCAGGTTGTGACAATCTAAGGCTAGAACCCTTGTTTGTTTCTCAGGCAGTCCCCTTGGCTATGCTGACAGGCTTTTTTCCCTCATGCTAGGCCTTCTCTTCTCCTCAAGGAGCTCTTGTGTTCGTACTTCGACGTATCATGTGAATATCTGGCGTGAGCTTAGTTATACCGTATGAGTAACATTTGTATTCATGATGTCTCTCCTGATGGAAAAACATTTATATGATTGATCCTATAGAATTGATATTCTTTTTATTATTCTCTTCCCGATAAACTCTATCTCAATTTCACTTTATGTACTAGCTAGCTCCCTCATTCGCCCAAAATATATTAAATTACTATGTTGGAGTGTAAAATCTGGATTATATATACTAGCTACTGCTTTTGTCTTCTCCATGCAATATATATATATATATATTGGTTGCGGTTTGTTTATATTTGCTTGATGATGATCGTGAGAAAGAATGATGTATTTATAAGTTATAAAGAATGGTATATAAGCTCGTTCAAGATATCATACGATAAATTAAAGGATTTAATCTAACTCAGAAGATGCAATAATTTACTTGAGAGGTTTTATATATTATATATATGCAGGAAAAGTAGCAGCTGTACCCTAAATGAAAATTTGCATTTATTGCATTCTCCATATGATTAAAAAGACCAGCTCTTACTAGATATTACAATATAAGAACAAAAAAAGTGTATCCTTAAAAACAGAATTTAAAAATATTAATTATTATTGCTGTTGTTATTAAAAAAACAATTATTAATTCATGAGTTAACAAACCCTTTTGAATTCTTTTTCAATAAATTATTTATTATTTCAAATTTATATATGCCTTTAATTAGAAGCTAGCTAGCCATGTAAATAATTCTCTTCCATATGTTTGATTAAAAAAAGAAAAAGTCTTATTAATTAGTTATTAATATTAAAAAATTCTTGAACTGTTGTAAATACATGTGGATTTACCACCACTTCACACGTGTTCGTGTGTGAGGAAATTTGTATTTCTTATTTTGATTGGTTCATGAATAGGTATAGTGCTATTGGCTATTATAAAGGCAGCATGTGATTGGCGAAAATGAGTGGCTTGGGGCAGTTCTCACGTCTATAAATAGACCCCTCCACTCTTTGCAATTGCATGTGAATTGGTAGTGAAATTCTTGAATAATACTATATATACCTTACAACCTGAGTTGGTCAAAATCCCAGCAGAAATATAATTTTCTTCATTTATTTTTATTTTTCTTCTTATGTTGTGTTAACTCAAGTTGTAAGGAGTTGGTTGTAAGATTTGGTTGTAGATATAGTATTGCTCAAAATTGCCATCTTATTTTCTCTTTCCTTCTCACGCCTATATTCCTCTACTCCCACTTTTATCTGAGGTTCACTTTCTTTCACCTCTTCATCCAGCAAACAATATTACTCCCTTTACATTCATGTTAGCTTATTTCATTACACTACAAATAATTGCACCAACCCATAGCCTTATTCTATTTAAATTATAATATGAACAAAGAAAATCATTCATGGAGTGATGCGATCGCCACAAGAATCATATGCATGCATTAGAAGAGAACGAGCGAAAAGTTAGAAGAGAGAATTTTGGTCAATGTTTCAGTGGTCAATTAAAGAATCAAATCCATCGATCTTTCTTTATCTAATTGTGTTTTATTAATAAATACAAGGATTTGATTCGTAATAAAAGAAATATGACAAGCAAATACGAATTAACCATATATATATGAATATTGTAATGTATTAGTACTGTTAGATTCAATAATGACCTAGATTAGTCTACGGATTTGATTAGTCTACTTAATTGATACACCATAATCCGTTAAACAAATACATCATTGGTTGGTATATATTGTTCTACTTTCCCCACTATAAGTCAGAATCGTTTCTACCATGTCAAAAGAAAAGAATCTGCGAAAGAATTTACTAGAAAATGAAAAGAGGTCAAAGAGGTCCAGACACAAGAAAATTGAAGTACTCATGAAAAACAAGATAACATCGAACATTAATATTGGCTCAGCTTCAATTGACTTGCTTTGTATTCCAAGTGGATTTCATGGATGATTAATTATAATTATGCATTAATCATATCATCCATGACTTTGATTGTCAAATCAATTCTACTTTATCTATTTGGAATACAAAATTGGGGTTAATAATAATTTTATAAGTATATAATAATGCTAATTTTACTTGCTTATTGTCTTCACCATATATATGTTAATGCCAGTTTTTCATTGATAAGTATTTAACTCTGGTAAATTACGCCCTGTGCATATATATAGCGCGTACAATTAATATTTATTTTAAAATTCAGCGCTATATATTCTGGAAAAGTTGTATTTATTGACTTTGCAGCTTTGCCAAATGCATCTTGATTTTTAAAAGAAAATTAGATCACATCCCTGTTGTTTTCCTATTGTCTAGACATTAACATAGTGGATTGAGAATACCGAATTTTGACTTGATTCTAGAAACTATGTTAAACCAAGGAAATAAATTAAAATTTGTTCAAATTTGTTACAAACTAAACTAGAATTATAAAATCCCGACAAAGTTAAGGTGTAAAAAAGCCCAAAAAAAAATCAGTTGTATCAAACTATAGTCACGAATCTAAAGCAATGAAACGTCAACGCCAAGCAAAAGGCGCATAGTCTTTATACCATTTGGACTTTGGAGGAGCCAAAGGGTCTCATCAAAAGCAAGTAGTCGAGCAAAATTTCTTGGTCATGATCAGTACTGCCACTTTGCCAAATTAAAACATTCGGGAGCTTTCCAGCTTCTTGGTGCCGCATATGGGATGATTAAGCAAATTTGAAGCATGGAGTCAACGCGACCTAAAAGAATTTATTCCGTTACATTGTCCTCTTGAATGATATATGCCTGATAAGTGACAGATCAAAAATATGTAAAAGTTAGTAGGGATAAGAAAACTTATTGATGATATGACACTTAAATTCTATATATGATAATCGATCCGATCTCATCATTACACTTTTATCGGATATAAATAGACACTTAGTGTTGGCATCCGTTGTTGCATGCATGAATGCTTTAAGAGGAAGAGACGTCTAACATGAAGATAAGTGTGTAGTTTAGTAGCCAAGGATGATCCTTCCCTGGACGATTAAATTCAAAATTTTGATTAAAACCAAAACCCTTGATTGGTACCAAGCAGTCAATCCTTGGCTATCTAGACAGGCTCTTCTCTCTCATGTTAGACTTTCTCTTCTTCACCAGCAAATTATATTAACTATCAGCTAAGCAATTCCAACATTACGCTTTAATAGCGCACGCGTATGTGTGTTTGTGTATATAGTGAAAAAGCCAAAAACTTTGCTTGGGGGAGCAAAATCAAATTGATAAGCTGGCAGCATTAAATGCAACTTGTTGACTTCAATCTCAACTATTGGATTTAGTGGGATCAAGGACTAGAAATTTGTATCAATAATTCCTCAAATGCAGGGACATGTTCAGCTCACATCAATGAATCGAAACGTCAGAAAGCAAGGCATATCATCTAGTAACCTTTATATCCACTTTGAAGAAGCTGAAAGTCAAAAAGCAAGTTGCCTAGCAAGTGTGCCTAGTGAGCATTACCAATTTGCAAGATTCAAACCCTGGAAGGCTTCCGTTTCTTAGTGGAAATTATTGTCTTCACAGATGATAAAAAATGAAATAGTAAATTGCATGTATGAGTCAAATGCCACCATTGGTTGATGAGCGAATATATTCCGTTATATATGTTCAGCTAAATACTACGAACTACTTTTATAAGTAGATGATAAAAAAATATACATATAAATAAAACAAGAAAACCTATTGATGTGATAATATATAAATTATCTTCATTCTCCTCTCATTGGCTATAAATAAGACGCTTGAAAATATAGTTTTGGCATCTCATTGGTGCATGAGCACTATAGCTATTTAGAGGAAAAGAGTTCTTACATGAAGGTAAGAATCTAGTTTGGTAGCCCACAATGGGTTGGTTCAAGTGGTAAGGGCGGCCTAGGAGGGAGTTGGTAAGGCCAACGGTGAAGTCGTGGGTTCGACTCTTCATAATGGCCTTTCCCCATGAGGTAAGCGGGAGATCGTGACAGTGGATTGTGGTCGTGCTAGTCTTCCCCGAAGATTAGTTGTGGTGCTCCGTAAGCTGGCCCAGACACCTCGGTTGCAAAAAAAAATAAAATAAAATCTACGGAGCTGGCCCGGACACCTCGGTTACAAAAAAATAAAATAATAAAATCTAGTTTGATCTAGTTTGGTAGCCAAGGATGACTTACCTGATCCTTTTCAATTGGTTTGATCAAAATGTTAAAAGAAATAATTGAAAATATAGGGCCCATGACTTATTAAATTAATTTAGAGCCTAGCCCAATTGAGAGAAGGGAGCGGGGGAGAGGCAAAGAGTGCATGTTTTTCTAGGACTTTTGAAGATCTTTTGAGGTAATTTCTTCAACTGTAAGCTAAATTAAATGAAATATTATGACTTCTACCCATAAATACGTATTAGAGAGAAGTTAATGACATTTGAGAAGTTCTCTAGAGAGAGAATTTGGAGAGAGAGAGGAGATTAATTTCTATGTTTATTTAGGCTTGAATTTCTTGTAATTAGATGGAACTTAGATACTTTCATGCTCAATTAGAAGAATTAGTATGTAATTGGTGTAATTTAGAATAAACCCATTTAACCAAATTTTTCCTAATTTAGTTTTTATAATTATTCCTTAGATTTGTATTTGTATAGAAAATTAGTGATATTCCCAGCCACTTTTAACTCTTGGAAGTACCATTCGATGGATTTTCAATTTTGTGTTAGCTTACCAAGATTCCTACAAGTGGGCAATTTGAGGGTTTTGTCTAGATATGTTATTTGGTGCTATTAAAGAGTTTTATTTCTCTTTTCCCTCGGGTGAGACTACAGTGTCAAGTTCGGATCCGAATCCGTTAGAGGAAAGGGTTGCCACACAAGTTGATTTACAAGATTGTGAGTGGTAAAATGTGTTTTTATAAAGATTTAAATTATGATTTTAAATTTCTATTTTGGTACATGTTAGAAAAGCTCTATTTTGTTTTGTAAAGTCATTTTTTTTCATCTACGAAGCATATTTTATAGTTTATCAAATGTTGACAATTTAGTTTATTAGAAAGAATTGTTTAATATTTTAGAGATTTTAAAGTAAAGCTAGTTTCTCGAAATATCTCTAAAATAATGATACAAGTCTAAAGTAAAAAATTGATTTTATATTTTACTTAGCTAGTACCCAATTCATTCAGTTAGTAGACAGATAAAGGTCTTTGGAACCTGTTCAGACACACATAGAGGCTTTGGACTATGTGATCTAGGCATTTTGCCCTTTGGGGGCTCTGTGCATGCGTATGACCGATTTAGTGAATTAGCTTGGCCTGTACGATCCTTGCCCCACCAGGTCATGATCAGCCAGACTAGTTTGGATACTTAATTAGTGAAACTATGATGAATTAGAAATTCAAAATGTGAAATGGCTTTCATGAGATTTAGAATATTAATTTATTTATCAGATTTGAATATTAAATGCAAGCATAAATGTTTAGAAGATTTTTATATTAACATTTAGATTATGTGAATGGTATACAAATGATTTGAAGACTTTCTTCCTTATTTTATGTCCTTTATAAATAGTTTCTTGAAGAATGTTAGTAAAGTAAATTTTTAATTGGTAATTGTTATGATGAACTATTTTATTTTATGCAAATTTAAATCATTCTAAATGTCCTTTACCCCACTCACTGAGTTTATACTCACCCCTTTTCTTCTTTTTTTTTTTCTTTAAACCACTTTTCTCCTAAGGAGATTGCAGTGTTTAGTCAACACATAGCTAATTGTTTGAGGTTGGCCACACGATGATGATTAGATAGCAATTATTTTATTATTTTGTTCCATTATTTTGGATGATCTTTTATGTGTGTGTGTGTGTGTGTGTGTGTATGTGTGTGTGTGTGTGTTATTGTATGTACATCAAGGATTTTCTTTTAGTTTCCTTTTAAAAACTTTTGCTTACATATCACGCATAAGTTTTTAAGGAAACTTGCATTAAAATCCTTTGTTATAAATTTTTGAAATGTAAAATAATTATATTTGAGGCCAGAGGCCATCACTTTGCTATGATGATCATTTTGGAGACAAATGGTTTGTTAGAGGACCTAAGGTCCCAAGAAGAAATTTGTTGGTGTATTTAATATTGTAGAAGTGTTAAAAATTATGTGTTTTGTCAGGGGGTTTAATCCAAAATGCAGGGAAGGCTCTGCATTTTGGATTAAAATAGCATATTTTAATAAGTTATTTTCTTCACATAGTTTTAGGCATGATTTGCTCGTGTTAGCTAGGGGCGGATCGTGTCAGAAACCCTTAATGGGTGCTAAGCAGTCACCTTAGCTATCGCAGGCTCTTCTCTAAGCATACTAGATCTTTTCTTCTTCAAGAACAAATCATATCTTACTATTAATTAGATAAGTGATAGCATGGTGGTTATTGATTAAGAATGCTTTGCATCGCATTATTTTGGAAGATGAATTTGAAGGATATAAGTCTTATATAAAGATAAGAGTATTGTTTGGTAGCCAAAGATGACTTGCCTAAATCTCACAAGAGGTTTCACATGAGTTTTGGTAGAAAATATGGATGAAAATAATAATTTAACAAAAATTTTGGTTTTACACAAATACCAAATGTTACTTAAAAATATCAAATAAAATATTTAATAAAATGAAAGAGATACAACTCACAAAAGTATCGGTTAAAGCATGTAAGAATACGTTGTCCTCAAGACCGATTTTGACCCCTTGGGATACATAATCCGATGCAATAATGATGGTAGCGCCTCTAGGATATAACAAACGGTTAGACCATTGGGGTGCACTCCCAAATATAGTAAAAGCTTGATAAATGAATATTGCGAGGACCATGAAATATTATTATTTTATGGAGGTTATTTAATTATCGATAAATGAATAATTTATTAATTTCTTGATAATAAATGAATAATTATTCATTTATGAAGATTTTTATGTTTTAATTACTTGCAAATATGTTTTCTTTTACCAAAATTCATAAATGTGTTGTTAATAAAAAAAATTACTGATGTTGATTTTATTCTAGTATCTTGGAGGGCTATGAGGTAGAAGCAACAAATCTTGATACGAATTTTATTAATGTGGCTTGGAATATCGATGCGGAGATAACAACCATTGCAAATTGTTTTTGACATTGCAAAATCTAGTCAAATGAAGGTACGGTTGTAGAACAACAAGTTTGTGAAGAAATAGCATCCATAAATTACAAGAAACCATTTCTACTCTACGCTATATATAGAAATTCAATGGATGTTTAGCATATTTTAAATTCCCTCAATGAGAATGATGCAATGATTGAATTGCCTCCTGATGAAGAGTTATTGAAGAGGTAACAGATATGTCTGCTGATGATGATCATGATCCAAATGAAAGTCTTGTTTCACCAAATGTTTCTCCAAAAGAGGCAATTCAAGCTATAGTAACCTTATAAAACTTCTTGCTACAACATGAAAAAAATTTTCCAACATGTGGTCCACGCTTTGCAAATAATTAAAGATAAAGTTGAGTTTAGTTTACATAGAAAGAAAAACAAAAAACTTTAGATGCATATTGTGAAAAAGAGCAGAATTGATAAACTAGAAGTTGTCAAGAAAAATCATATTGATATTATAATTTTATATGTTATATATTTTATATATTGGATGAATTATTAATTTATATTTTTGTTGGGCCTTAAAGATTTGAAAAAAGTTATTATCTTATGCATTTATTATTTTATTCATTTATTATATAGGCCCTAATCAGGATCCTATTTATTAATCGAGGTTATTAATTTATCAAACAATTATTTATTGAGGTTTTACTATAGCAGCTTGCGGTGGACTCTCCTTAAACACCAACTAGAGCTTCTATAGTTTTTTAAAATAAATAAATAAAAGCTTTGTAAGAGAGTATAAAGGGAAGAAAGCTTTTTAGAGAATTTCTTATTTTTCGTTGCTTGCATGCATCTACAACTCCAAGGTGAGCTATTTATATAACACAAAAAGGAGTTAAGTAAATGAAGTAATAAAATCCCTCAATAGGTTTTAATTAAAATAAATTAAATGTATGTATCTCATTACCTGAATTAAAACCCAAATCAGTTTAGAAAAAGTTGATCAAAATTCAAATTAATTAACCTAAAGAAATAAATTAAAAATGAGTTAATAAAGAAATTAATTCTTTAAAAATTTGAATTATGACAACAACTTCTAACAGTGCCCCACATAATTCAAAATTTTTCACTTTCCCCCACAACAAGTAAAATTACACAAAAGGTCTAGTCGATTAAAGAAATTGAAATGCATAAGTACTGATGTATCTCAACTTGAATCAATACCTAGTGACAAAAAGGATCCTTAGGAGCGTGGTGAACTGAAGTCTTGAACCAAACTCTTTAAGCATGATCACTATACATGTCACACACATTCAAGCCTCAAACTCAGTTGAGTCTGTGGTTTGACACATTTCGGTCGTGCATCCTATCTGGATATCCATAGATGCTTTAGATTTTTTTTTTTTTTAGGAAAAGTTACTTAGTAATATAGATCCAAAAAATTATAATGTACAAAATTCGAGGGGCATACCCCAAGAATTACAACTAGGACGTAAAGTCCAAGATAAAAAAATAACAGCTACAAGCGGCAAAAAACAAAGCAAAGATCACAAATGGCCTTAACAACATGAAATAAAGGCTACAGGCGGCCTGAACAAAGTAAGATTTCCAATGACCATAAATGGCCTAACAATTAAAAGAAAACAAAAAAATGATCACAATGGTGCAAACATAAAGAAATAGAAAAAAAATCAAGTATGATTAAGTAAAGCCTTAATCCTACTTGTTCTTCTCCTTCTTACCTTTCTTTACTGGAGTACTCGGGGTGTTCAAATGAGTATGATCAATCCCATCAGGTTGATCCTCATCACTTAGCCTATTCAAAGGCTCAAAACGAGAGGGAGAAAACATAGGAGGTTGCCCTGTATTTATCCGTCCTGACGAAACAGATGCCTCATGATTTGTAGAACACTGGATGGAACCCAATAGCCTACCTTGGTTAGTCGCAAATGGAGAAAAAGAGTCAGAATCTAATACTGACTCTGTACTCAAAACTGTAGCAGCCTTAAAGGGCACATCATGTGTTACAAAATTTGTTGGAAGAGAAATAGCTTTCAAATTCTCAGCGACCTTGGCCACTTCTTTACCCTTATGCAAAGGGGCGCTAAGAGAGGTATTTGCCTCATTCTTGTTGCCCTTATTCAAAGGGGCGCTAAGAGAGGTATTTGCCTCTTTCTTATCCTTACCTGAAGTCTTTGCTGGATCCGAACATCGATGACCAAAGGAGCAACATTCAAGGCAATGCTTTGGAAGCCACTCATACTCAACTCGGATTTGGATGGGCTCGGAAGAGAGCTTACATCTGATCTCGAAGTTCTTAACTGGAGGGTAATTTGCATTCAGCCAAACACATACCCTCGCATACTCCAATCTGGAAAGATCAGAAGTCATCTTGTCGCAAGAGATAGGTTCTCCAACCATGCTTGAAACCATGGCAAGGCCTTTTGTTGTCCACAAAGAAAACGGCAGGTCATACAAACGGACCCAAACTGGGTGCATTTCAGTACCGGAAAGTTCAAGATTCAAATGCGGTTGCCATGGTTCTAAATAAATATATTTACCTCCAAACAACCAAGGACCGCGATCAATGATTGCATGAACCTCATCCTCAGTTCGAAAACGGAAGACGAGATATCCATTAACTGTGGAGCGCACGTCCTGTAGACCGCTAGCTTTCCAAGCACGCATGGCCATAGAGCGTGCAGCATGAAAGGGCATCGAAAATCCCGGAAAGAAGCCAAAGAGACATCTACGCCATTCAGCCACATTCTCATCAACGATCTCATCCGGGATCTCAAGATGCTTTAGATAGACAAGCCAATTTCTTATAAAGGTGACCCCACCTCACATCTATATAGTCGGATTTCATCAAGCATGTAACTACAATTAAACATGCCACCCATAAGGGCTATAGATCTATTAAGAACTCTTTAAGTTCAATCTCCAATCATGTAGTTACATTATCTACACCAATTTTCACCATATGAATGAGCATAAGAGTTTAAACTCCATTTGATAGTGCTATACGGCTACTCAAACGGCATGTTCTTACCCATTTAACCTAATTCCTAGGATCTCCATTCACATAGGTTGGGTTGCCACTGCAGGTAGGCCTGGCAAATTCTATATGACCCATTAACACGGCATTAACCCATTCGATAAAAACATGTCTTAAATATGCTTTAGATTGACCTTTGAATGATGTTGGAAACAAAACTTTTCTTATGTTTTTGCATCATATAAAATTTGGATATTATAATAGATTTCAAAATATTTTTTAGATATTAAATATATAAACTATTAGTTATGTTTATTTTTAGAATTTACACAAATCTTGTTACATATATTATTGTCTAACTTTAAAATAAAAAATAGGTTAAATAGGTTGGATTCGAGTAATAGATTAAGTTAACAGTCGGGTTTGGGTTCCAAGATTTAGATCTAATAAGTTAACGGATCAGATTTGGATTAACATAATTTAACAGAACATGAATACGAAATGACATGAAACTGCTCTAACACGACCTGTTGCCAGGTCTAACTGCAGGCAGCTCATTTACATGGCTTTTAAGCCCATTCCCCTTAATATCTAAGACTAGCTTTTTACCCAATCCTTTAGTCAAATGGTCTGCCAAGTTTTCCCTTAACTTCACAAAATCAAGTGATATATATCACTCCATCTTTAAGTAATTGTTTCACAATATTCTGTCTTAGGCGTATAGCCTACTCGTGCCATTATAAACTTTGCTCCTTGCTCAAGCAATTATAGCTTGGCAATCACAGTGTTAATGCACTGAGGGAACTGGCTTTTCACACAGAGGCATATCAGCTAAGAGGTTTCTTAACTATTCTATTTCTCCTCCAGCTAGATCTAGAGCCATAACTTCTGACTTCATTGTTGACCTAGCTTTACAAGTTTGCTTGGAAGACTTTCAAGAAACAGCTACTCCTACCAAAGTAACACATAACCAGTGGTAGAATTTTATTTGATCAATATCAAATATCCAATTAGCATCGCAATAACCTTCTAGCACAGTAGGGAAGCCAAAAAAATGTAAAGAGTAATTGCAAGTTCCCCTCAAATATCTCATCACCCTAAAGATTGCAATCCAATGCTCGCAACATGGATTATGAGCATACCTACTCAACCTATGAACTGCATAAACGATGTCAAATCTAGTGCAATTCATTACATATAAAAGAATTCCTATGATCCTTGCATACTATAGTTAGGCAACACTTTCATTTTTATTTTTAACTAGTTGTATGTTAGAGTCATCGAAAGTACTCACAGGAATAGAATTTTCATACCGAAAATTTTTAAAAAGTATTTCAACAAAATGAGTTTGAGAAAAAGCCAAACCATTTTCAGTTTTGAGTATTCTTACTCCAAAGATGACATCAGCTTCTCCAAAGTCTTTTATATCAAATTTTGAGGTTAAAAAATCTCTAGTAGATTTCACAACATTTAAATCTGTGCCTAAAATTAGTATATCATTATATAAAGACAAATGATAACCCCACGACAATGAGTAAACCTGAAATACGAACAACTGTCAACTTCACTAATAGAAAAACCTTCAGAAAGTAAAACACTATCAAATTTCTCATTCCATTGTTTTGGTGCCTATTTTAAACTATATAATGATTTAAGCTGACACATTTTCTACTCCTGCTCTAGATCATAAATCCCTTAGGTTGGTCCATGTAAATTTCCTCTTCTAGGTCACCATTCAAAAATGTTGTTTTGACATCCATTAGATAAATAACAAGTTTATGAATAGATAGTATCAAAATAATCAATGCCTTCCTTTTGTGTAAATCCTTTGGCTACCAACCTAGCTTTGAATTTGTCAATTGAACCATCAAGTTTCAATTTTTTCCTAAACACCCATTTACATCCTATAATTTTGAACTTGGAGGTAGATCAACCAACTCTCATGTATGATTTGCCATAATAGAATCTAACTCACTATTAATAGCATCTCTCTTCAAGACAGCATCAATAGATGTCATGACTTCTTGAAAACATGTCGGGTCATTTTCAACAAGGAATGCAGTGATAAAGTCATCTCCAAAAGACTTGTTTACCCATACTTTTTTATTTTATCTTAATTCAGGTTCCTCATCATTACTATTAGTAGAGACTTGATAATCAGGCTTTTCAAAATGCTCTCTATAAACAAGTTTTTTTGAAAAAATATTTTCAGAAAAACTGCTTGTCGAGCCTCTATAATAGTATTTGATTTAAAACTTTAGATTTGAAAACCAAAAATCCATAAGCATCACTATTTAAAGCATATCCAATAAAAATACAGTCAAAAGTTTTAGAACAAATTTTCTTTCTATTGTTATCAGGTAATGAGACTTTGACATCCATTTGATAAATAACAAGTTTATGAATAGATACCAAAGCAATCAAGACACCAATGGTGGTGATCCTAGCCATAAGGGAGTATGTATCAAAAAAATCAGTGCCTTCCTTTTGTGTAAATCCTTTGTCTACCAACCTAGCTTTGAATTTGTCAATTTAACCATGAAGTTTCAATTTTTTCCTAAACACCCATTTACACGCTATAGTTAAAATTAGAGGTAGATCAACTAACTCCCATGCATGATTTGCCATAATAGAATCTAACTTACTATTAATAGCATCTCTCTTCAAAATGGCATCAATAGATGTCATGACTTCTTGAAAACATGTAGGGTCATTTTCAACAAGGAATTCAGTGATAACGTCATCTCCAAAAGACTTTTCTACCTTTACTTTTTTATTCTGTCTTAATTTAGGTTCCTTATCATTACTATTAGTAGAGACTTGATAACCAGACTTTTCAAAATGTTCTCTGTAAACAAGTTTTTTCGGAAAAATATTTTCAAAAAAACTGCTTGTCGAGCCTCTATAATAGTAGTTTATTCTAAAACTTTAGATTTGAAAACCAAAAATCCATAAGCATCACTATTTAAAGCATATCTAATAAAAATACAATAAGAAGTTTTAGAACCAATTTTCTTTCTTTTGTTATCAGGTAATGAGACTTTAGCTAAACATCCCCACGTTATAAGGTATGTAAGATTTGGTTGAAAACTTTTCCATAACTCATAGGGTGCTTTCTTAGATATTTTGCTCGGAATAATAGATTGTGATATGCAGTAAGTAAAACTTCACCTCACAAACCCACACCAAACCCCACAACCCCCACCCCCTCCCCCCCCCTCCCACCAAAAGGAAAAGAAAAACATGTTAGTAGGTAACTTAGAACTACACAAAAAAGCATTCATCATTGCTTTTAATATTCTGTTTTTCCTTTTAGCAATTCTATTTTCTTTAAGGGTATAAAGGGCAACATGTTCCTAAACAATACCATGTTTCCTACAAAATTCAGTGAAAGATGAGCAATCATACTCACTTCCCTTATCAACCATCAATTTTGTAATTCTTCTATCCAATTGTTTTTCGAACTCATTTTTATATTATATAAAACATTCTAAGGCTTCATCTTTTAATTTTAATAAAAACACCTTGGTGTATCTTGAGTAATCATCCATAAAAGTAATATAGTATCTTTTTCCACCACGTGAGATATGATTATCAAACATAGTCAAAATGTACTTAACTCAATAAGTATGATTCTCTAGAAAAAAATTTGAAACGTTTTTTCTTTGTTTTTGCTTCAACACAAATTTCATACTTACTATGTTCAATATTTGAAAATTCATGAATAAGCCCTAGGTTTTTCATTCTTTTGAATCAAAATTTACATGACCTAACCTTTTATGCCAAACATTTGAAGACTTAGTCAAGTAAGTAGAACTGTAGGTAGATGTATTATTATTAATGATAAAAAAACAAACACAAAATGATTTTTATTACAATACCCCTTACTCACAAGCTCCCTCTTCTTCGAAATTATAAAAGTGTTAGATTCAAAAACAATTTTAAGTCCCACATTGTTTAAAAGACTTTTTCATACCAGGTTTATTATAAAGTCAGGCTCATGATAAACATCATTGAGTTGAAGAGTCTTACCAGAGGTGAGCTTTAAGTACACCTTATCGTTACTAACCACTCGAGATGTTTGAGTTACCCATGAACATCTTTTATCCTTCTTGTAGACGTATGTAAGAATTAAACATGCTACGATGAAACATACATGCTTGGTTGCTCCACAATCAAGTAACCATTCCTTATTGTCAGAGATAAAGTTTGCTTATGTTACCACAACTACAATAGCATTTTCTTTCTCTATGATGTTCACTTGTTACTTAGTATTTTGTGTCATTCTAAACTTGCATTGACTTGTATAAAGACCAGGTTTACTGCAAGCAAAGCAATTACCTTTCTTCTTTTTTGAAGACCTTGCTTGGAGACTTTTTTACTTTAACATCCACACCTTTGAGCTTCTTATTGGATCTTTTTTTGTTTCTAGTTGTTTGGTCTTGATAATATGAGCAATATACTTGCCTTTTCACTACAAGAATTTTTCAATTATTTGACACATTGGGTTATATCATATTTGAGGGTTTTTTTTAAAACAGTCATATATGATATAAGTAGAAAAAGTCAATCCGCATTTATAAGATACTTGACCCTATTATGATTTCTTTAATTTAAATCTTTGCCACTAGATATAAAAAGGTTTTCATTCAGATTTATCTTTTCCCTCTTCTATTTCGTCTTCCCTCTTCATTTTTTTGCCCTAAAATCGTTTCCTCCTCTTTCACTCTTTCACTCTCACTTCACCGATTTTCACTCAGCGACTCTCTCTCTTCACCGATTGTTCACTCAGCGACTCTCTCTCTTCACCGATTGTTCACTCAGCCACTCTCTCACTTCACCGATTGTTCACTCAGCCAAGCTCTCACTTCACTAGTCAGATCTCTGTATTCTTCCCTTGCTTCCTTCATCACTCAATCGTTCCATTATGACCATCATTATCAATTGCTTAAGCGTGCACATCTCTTGCTCAGTGGGTAAGTTTGATTTCTCTCACACATTTGTCTACTCCTTCACTGCTATATGTAAAAGTTATAATTTTTATTTGGTTGTAGTCACTATGTTTGGTTAGATCATTGAATAGAGTTAATGAAAGGAGTATAAAGCGTAATCTCCCTCACATTTTGTCCGAAGTTCATATTTTGTGATTGCATCGTAAGTTTCTTAAATATTTTTTATTTCTCTTGTCTCCTTATGGATCTCTTTATCAGTCTTCTCTTTGATTTTTTTTGTTGAAGTTGGAGGCAATGGGTTTTTTTTATGTCGTCATGTTTGGGGCTGGTTTGAGAAGCTTGTTTCTAGTAGTGGATTTGGCATGAATAGGTAGCTGGTGGCAGTGCTGAGGTGGCATTGGCATGAAGGCACGATCCAATTACCAGATGCCATCCATGCTTTTCTACTTGGGCTTTAGATTTATTTCATTGATGATTTGTTTTTGCTTTCTATTATTTTTTCTAAACAGTACAAGTGCTTATAAATGCCTTGCTCTTTCTTGATATTTTTTCTTTCTTGGGGTTGTGGGGTAGGGTTGTGGGGCGATGGTGTTGGGTTGGGGTGGGGGGTGTGTGTTGTGGGGGTCAACAAGGGGAAGAAAGAAAAGTTCAAAAGGTGTTACAATCTTTTGTAAAATCTGTTGCATGGTCTAACTGCTTTTGTCTAACATTTTTTCTAATAGTTGTTCTGCAGTATATCTCCTTGATATTTATTGGAATGTTGATTGTCATATCAGTACGAGGTTTCTTAATGAACGTAATGAAGGTAATTATGCTCTTGCTCTTGTCCTAGCTATATTTTTAAGTAGTTTCTTCTACATGCTGAACAGAAATTTTATCTATCATTTGCTTTTGATGATGCCTGGAATTTAGAATTTCAATACCTCGAAAAGAAGTCTTGAGTATGGGGTTTTATATACCAGGTTTTTAAAGCAAAACATTTAGTTATTGATCAAGGAGTAATAAGCTAAAGGTAGGATGCAAATTTCAGTACTTTATTTCATGGACAAATGGACCTGGATTGTTTGTAATCCGTATATGTTAGTGCCATCGTCACATTATGAATCTCAAGTATGAAGTCTATATAGCTTGTTTTGCTCCATACATGCCTAGGGTAGTAGCATAACTAATCTATTGATATGTCATGTCGTGTTGAAGTAAACATTCCCAAAAGGAAGACAGTGATAGATGATTGATGGAAGATTTTTTCGTCGTGGCTCCCAGTATACTGCAGCTTGATTTCTAGTTTTTGGTTGTGTGCAGTTCTTCTTTGGAGTTTCCAGAGTAGGGAGTGGATCTTCAAGCGATGTTGTACTTTTTCTAACTGAAATTATGGGAATGTATTTCGTCTCTTCAATTCTTTTGATAAGAAAAAGCTTAAAGAATGAATACAGGTATGCTCATTATTGACTCAATATATTGTTATCTTTGTATGGTTTTTAGTACAGTCCTAGCGGAAATACATTTACCAAATAATAATGATTCTGAAATTTTTCATGCACTACCTCTGGAGAAGTGTGGTTTTTCATGCTAAATTTAGTTTCTCCACCTTCCTGTTGAAATTTTTGTGGCTATCAACCAATTTTTTTGGGTGTTTGTCGTTTCATAAGAGGTCTTGGGATCAAGGTGGTGGGCAGTAAAGAGTCGGGAGATGAGGGATGGGGTGAACAAAGGGGAGTGAAATTTGTTATGTGCTAGGTTAAAATTTGGATGAATAAAGAATTGGAGGAAATAGTTCTAAATTGCTCTTGTACCAAATAATGCTGGCAGAAAATTTTTCAGGAAATTTGGTCAACCCACTCCTTTTTGTCTGATATCCTTGCTTTCTTTCATTTCCACTAACAATTTCTTTGGGAAGAGTCTTGAGAAAACTCTTTTCATATATTATTGCATTATGAGATTGAGATTCCTTATCAACTGATGCAAAATTGGGTTAAAAGAGTAAGGGCGAGAAGACATTTATGCTTTCTATTGTGTACCACAGATAAATACCTTATTTTGGGTCAGTATTGCATATGTTGGATCCTCATAAATTTATCACACATTTAGCTAGGCATGGACAACATGCTGCTGTAGCATTTAATCATTTATTGCCTTAAGTACTTCCTTTTTTCCTTGTGTGAAGTAATAGAACCTGTTAAAAAATGGTTTCTTTCTTTTCTAGAATGGTTTAGCTGATCTGATACTTACTTTGCAGGGTGATCATAACAAAGGTGTTGGGTGGGGAAATTCAGTTTGACTTTTACCACCGGTGTTCTGATGCAATCTTTGTAGCCAGTGCTTTTCTTTCTCTTCTTTTGCTTTCAGCACATTATACATCTCGCCAGGCTGACAAAATCCAATTGATTAATGTATTCATATGTAAGTATCGATTAGGTAAATTAGTTTCATTTTCCAAAACATTGAATTCATTGTCTTTTTTTTTAAATATAGAAAAAGCTTAAAGCAATATCTATTTACACGGTGTATTGATGGGTATGTGCCCCATGATAACCAACATGTTTAGCAGATAATGTAAAGTCTGTAGTCCTGATATCATGTTTAGCAAATTTTCGGTATTGTTGTTAATTTGGAAAGCTGATGGTGATTGAATGTTAGTGTTTATATGACTCCCCGTTTCAGTCTTTAGATTTGAGTGAGTGTCTCTTTGTTGTGTGAAAGTGGCTTCTCAGCTTGCAGAAATATGTAGTGCGTATACTTTGTTCTGGAGATTTCAGCTTAACTTTCAGTCTAGAAACCAACTGTGGATCAGTTTTTAATTGTTATTCATGACTTTTTTTTTTAGATGAGAGTATAGATGCGTGTGACCGAGTTTATATAACAAATTCTGGATTTAAGTGGTTATTTAGCCAGTTTCAGGTTCTTTTCCATGTAGATTTTAAGAATTAAGGTCTGTGTTGCTATGATCTCGCTGGTGTCTTTGTTTTTCCATCAGTTTTGCTAGTCTTTTATCTTAGCTGTAATTTCGATAGCTGAATTTAAGGATGTCAGATCATATGTTTACTTTCTAATTCAGTAATTTTCACTAGTTGTTTGAGGATATGCAATAAGTAAGTAAATTATGTTCTTATTCTTATTCTTAATTGCTCCATTCCTATTCTTAGTCCTGGTTGCTGATGCAACAGTTGGGGCTTCAATTATAAGATTGAGTTGTGTCTTTTCATTTTCCAACTTTGTGACCTGTAGTTATATGATTATAAGCCTTGTGAATTTCAGCGCAATTAGATCAGAACATGGGTTTTTTCTGTTCTTCATTTTGGAGTGACTCACCTGTGAATTGTTATGGAAAATACAGCCCAAACCCCTAAAGAATCTTAGTGGCCAGACATGCCAAATCTGTGGTGATAGTGTTGGACGCCGCTGGTGATATCTTTGTTGCCTGCAATGAGTGTGCCTTCCCGGTTTGCAGGCCTTGTTATGAATATGAGCATAAAGATGGAACTCAGTCTTGCCCCCAGTGCAAGACCAGATATAAGAGGCATAAAGGTTTGATTTTTTGCTATAATTTGTTTGTACCCCACTTCTTAATGGGCCTTGCAGTCATTTTGTTGAGAACAAAGCTAAATGGGGTTTGATATTTTAGGGAGTCCTCGAGTTGAGGGAGATGATGAAGAGGATGATATTGATGATCTGGAGAATGAGTCCAATTAGACCCAAGGAAATAGCAAGGCAAGACGCCAGTGACAGGGCGAAGATCCTGAGCTTTCTGCATCTTCTAGACATGAATCTCAACAACCCATTCCTCTTCTAACCAATGGACAGGCGGTAGGCATATTCATGTTCTCCCATGATGCGAGACTAAGTTTTTAGCAAATAGTGTTCTTGTAGGTTGGTTGTCATAATGAGTTCTTAACTTGCTAATGCATATTCACTTGATAACTTCCCCTTTGATTTTCTTCTAAATTCTAGTGGCTTATCTCTTTTCGATGGCAGTTTTTGTATACATATTCACTTGATATATGAATGATATTTTTAGATATTCTTATGTGAAGGCACTTTGAGAGAAACTCACTAGCAATTGGAGTACAAACTTCATTGATTCTAGCTTCCCGTTTGATGATTTTACAGAGAATCAAATCCTTCCTGTAGCTTTTACCTTACTGTATTTTAGCATGATATTACATTTTCCTTTTTATGCATGATTGATCTATATTGCATGCTTGGGTATAGGATTTGTTTGTTTATTATTTTCCCAATAATTTCAAGTTTCTGGTGAAATTCCATGTGCTACACCTGACACTCAATCTGTGCGAACTACATCAGGTCCTTTGGGCCCTGGTGAAAGGAATGTTAAACTCTTCTCCTTATATTGATCCAAGGTAGCCAGGTATCCATGTAATTTGACTTTTTTTTATTTTTTTAATTAATAAAATAAAAATTCTTGGACAGGCTTCTATGTAATTTTTTGGCCTTATGAACTATCAGTTGATCATGTTATCTGTTTTTATAGTTCCGTTGAGAATTGTGGACCCTTCAAAGGACTTGAATTCTTATGGCCTTGGAAATATTGAGTGGAAGGAGAGGGTTGAAGGCTGGAAACTCAAACAGGAGAAAAATATGATGCAGGTGACAAGTAAATACAGTGAAGGAAAGGGAGACATAGAAGGCACTGGTTCAAATGGAGAAGAACTCCAATTGTAAGCATCTTCGGAGTTATTTTACAATTTAAAATTTTCAAACTTTAGACAGTGAAAATACTGAAAACCCGATTTGACACATTTTAAATTCTGCTTAGTGCAGAACCTCTCCCAATTCATTTTTGGATATTTTAATGCGTTTCATTTTCTTCCAACTAAGATTTGCTAAAAGTGTATTAGCTTCAACATCTTATGCAGAAAGCTTTGCTAAAAGTGTATTATCTTCAAATTTTGATGCACTGATATGCCTTCTGATTGTATAAGATAAAAAATGGAATGCTTTTCAAGTGTAGGGTGTTGGCATGCTGATCGAAGGGATTTTTGGTTCCCTTGTTGGTAAACTGCATCCGTGTAAGAGAGCAATGCCTTTCATGAATTTATATTTATGTATTTCTCTCTAGTTTTTGAGCTCATTCCATTTCATGAATTTAATTTATTTGAGTGATATTATTTGCAATGGTTTTTCTGAAAACCAGGTATTATTGCATGATGTTCTGTTTTGGGGTCAACATTTCTAAGCATCAACAAATGCAAGATCATTCAGATAGTAACCCATGATCCTTTTGTAATAGAATATACTAGCTCTTTAATTTGATTTGTAGTTTTATGGTTCCATTGTGCCTGATAGTGTGTATATTTCATCCATAAAATATTTCTCTTATCATTTGACTATATTCTTCTTTAAATATGGGTAACATTGATTCACAAATTCTCTTTCCAAAATGTGTTTTCTAATCTTTTTCATATGATCTTCCTTTTACAGGAAAGACAACAAAAACGAGCTGCTGAAGCACGAAACTCTGCTCCTCCTCAGATTGTTGTTGAAGCTGCTCAACAGATGCTGACCAAAAAGGTACAAAAACATATTGAAGCTCCTTGTCTTAGAGCAAATATAAGTTAGAGCAAATTTAGTTAAAGGTTTTAGTTATCTCAATATATTTCTGATTAAAAGTTATGCATAATGTCAGCCTTCTGTTTGAATAATTTTCCTGAAATTAGCTAATTATCTCTCTTCTATTTGCTTCTCGTCTGATGTTGTTTTGTTTTTGCCTGCAGATATTCCTCTCTCTTCTGCCCAATTTTGGCTGCTTCTAATGTGATTGTTAGTTTACAGCATCTGGTTTCACGTGAAGCTTATCCACTCGACTCACAGGTCAGTTTAATTACTTCTAATGTAATTGATTAGTTTATTGCACCTGCTTTTTAGCTTTTCTTTTAATCTTCTTGTTATGATGCACATGCACATGTAAATTCTATGGACACTCTTTCTGCCTCCAGCTTTTCTGCTCTTAATGATACTATCATGCAATGTTTCTTTTAGAACCAGGAAGCTAAACTAGAATCTTCTTTTATTTTTTACATCGTAATGCACCTTGTAAATTGCCATTTCAGCTAGCATGTAAAGCAGACCTTTTGATATATGGCTCATGTAGGCAGACTTTACTATCTATTTTATTTATGTTCTATAATATTAGTGTGTCCAGCAAAATGTTGATTTATTTTTTATTATTATCACTATTATTGTCATTTTTATTTAACTGGAAATATTATTACAAGATTTTTGTGGTATATATGGCATTGCAATTGATCACTGATGATGTAAACCTCCGATTTAGGCAAGAGATAGACATTCCTTATTTCCAAAATCATGTTCTTTTATGATATCCAATTCAAAATCTCTGGCCATAGCTTCTTTAAAAGGAGTTTTAGCATGATTATCAAGTATAGCACTTTTCCGAATTTTTATGTTCTTATGCTGCAGAGAAAACATAATAGCTGATATTTTCCCATGAGATTTATTTAAATTTTCTCAGTTATCATGTTAATTTTCTGAAATAAATGTTTTATTTATATATTTCTTTTTCTATAGGATAATTTCTGGGAGATGGGTGATACTGTTCCTTGTGGTCCTTGCACGGAGATTCACTATGATAGACTTGGTAACCGTGATGCTTCATCATTGGTTAATAATGATGATCCAACATGCATTGAGATATGGAACCTTGTCTTTATTCAGGTATAATTTTGTGATTACGCTATCGTCTCTCTGTTTACTAGTTGTCATCCTCAGTACTGGGTGCAATTTAAGAACTTGGAATGTTTCAATTATTGGTCATTGTATTGTGTCAATATAGGTCTATTCTTTTGGGTATTTTGTGCTACTTAACAATTCGATTGATAAATTGGCTATCTTTGTTTGATTATTGTCATGGAACCTCATGTTCGTGGTCTCTTGGATGTATGTTTTCTGCTGGTCTTTCCACTACACTTGTAGATATGCACTTGAACAAATTACTATTAGGTACTCTGGGGCATTCTTCTACTATTCTTTTAGATGTGCTTGGTGATTTTTTTTTGGGGTTAACAAATTTAGAGCTCTCATTTAATTTGTTGTTGTTTCAATATTCCATCTTTGTTATCTACTGTTCAAGATCGGCTGCTTGACTCGATATCATTAGTTCTTTCAAAATCCCTGCCCTGACACATTACGCACTTATATACCAAATAATGGTTACGAAGTTGGGTTTCCCCATTCTATGCGTGTCTGTACATGATATATATTCATCTCTGTTTTAGCTTTAGTTCCCCTTTTCTTATTGGTTTACTTTTATTAATGTAGGGGTGGTTTGAGATTCTTTCACTTTCTGGTTCATTTTTGTTAACTGAAAATGGTGGTCAGCGGAGCAAAACTGGTGGACTAAATGTGTCATTATATGGCCCAAATGGTCGCGTTTTAGGTGGTGGTGTGGCGGGCCTGCTAACTGCTGCATCTCCTATACAGGTCTATTTGCTTGCTTACTGTTATCTTCATCTGTATTTTTTCAGTTTGGGGGAAACTTTGCAAACAAATGTTGATGTTATCAAAACTGATATTAACTTTTCTCATCATGACCTGATTTAGACTTTTCTTATATCTTTTTTTTTTGGTTTTTCATATACCATCTCTCCCTCACAATGTTTAGGTCAAGGATCTGAGATGTTCAGCAATGTGGATATTTTTTATATTCGATTATATAGTTGGCAGATCTACATGCTCTTTATTTTCTGTTTTTTATTATTGTTGAGCAATGGCGAGAAGATTTGAGCTTACTTTTGCCATTTATTTGCTGTTTCTACTTGTGGGTAAGCGTTTTTTTCCCTTTCCTTTGTCGTTTTTCTTCTGCTTTTGTCCACACTGTTTTTACGTTTTCACATTTATCCAACTCTTTAAAGGTGTTTTTTTTCCCATTAAGCTAGATCTTTTTTTATTTTCTGGGGCATATTGATTCTGAAGTTTAACATTCTCTTCGATGTTCTTGGTGGTTTCCATTTGCATTTTCTACCCTCTTTCCCCTCTCTTTTTTCCCCTTTTGTTCTTCTCTAGCAAAACTCAATTTCTTGAAGACATTTAGAACTGATAATGGTTGGTATGTACTGTCATTAACAGAAGACTCGGCTAAGCAGTCGAATGTTTTCAATTTTTATTTTTTAATTATATATAGTAGCTACCCATAACATTGCTTCAATCTTTAACATGTCTTTAAATGATACAAGATTTTTTTAATAGTTCTCAATCTAGTAGTATGCTTGCATCAACTTATAATTCAACATCGGGTAGGTGGGCTTTCAGCTCGGTGGACAGCTAGATTGCAATATTCAAGCTCCTGGACCCCTTTTGATTTTGTTTTGTATATGTGTTTCACTAACAACAATGTGATATGCTCTTTTGCTTCACGTTTCTGATTCTCAATTATTGTGTGGTCATTATTGGTCTTTTATCAGATTTCTTTATTGAAAAGATTCAGTTTGTAGAATGTCGTATCATACTTTCTCTTTATTTTATTAGATGGTTGTATTGTCAACCAAGAAAAATCTTCACTTGTGAAATTTTCAACTTCCTCAGATTCTAGCTTTAATAGGTCGATACAAATTGGAGAGGAATTGGTTAATGTGATAGCTCACTGACCCTTTGAGTTTCTGGGTAATCAACTCGGAGAGCTTGATTTAATCTATTGGAGTTCAAACCTTACAGTTTTCTCATATGCCTGTGAATGGAACATTATGGGGAAATTGTGTAGCAACATAGCAAAAGAGTATTCACAGAAAGATTATGTTGGTTGAATCAATCTTGCTGAATGGCTGTAATTATTCTACATATCATCGAGTTTTGTTTTTATAATGCAATATGGAGTTAAATCTACTTATAAACTGTTGACCAATGAATGTTTACATATCATTGGAAATGCAACCCCATGCTTCTAGATGCACCTGTGGGAACTTCTTGCTCTCTACTCTATGTATGTGTTTGTATTATTATGTTGTTTAAATAGCATCAGTAATTTAGTCGGGATTATAAATCTTGTCGTATTTGTGGCAGGTTCCTGCAGAGGGAGTACAATTGGGGTTTGCTATGGAAGAAATGCCGATGACCTCCCAACACCGGACAAAGTAGCACAGTTGGTTCAACAACATAACATCAAATATGTGAGGATTTATGATTCTAATATCCAGGTCCTCAAGGCATTTGCAAACACTAGAGTTGAACTCATGATTGGAGTTCCAAACTCAGATTTATTACCATTTTCCCAGTTCCAATCCAATGCAGATACCTGGCTAAAGAACAGCATCCTTCCTTACTATCCAGCCACTAAAATCACATATATAACTGTTGGTGCTGAAGTCACAGAGAGCGAGATCATGTAATAATAGAGGTTATGACAGTCATCCTCTTTATTTTCTGTTTTTTATATAAGGATATGATCCAATATCCAAAATATTACAAATTTAATGCATTTTACTTGTATTGGAATTTGGTGATATTTGTTCAAAAGGACATGGATTGGTACTTACAAAAGTACAAATTTTATTATCGTAAGTGCAAGTTGAGAATATCAGATAATCAAATGGCCACCAAGGCAGGAATATAATTTTCCAAGGTTTAACTCAATGGGGGTATATTTTTTGTCCTCATTTTTTCAACTGACTGTTGTTTCTTAAACTGCATTGCTATTGAGACTTGATACCGCATTGCTATTTAAAAGAGCATTTGAGAATTTGAAAGCATTGTTTTATGTTAATCAGAGCCTTTTCTTCATTTAAAGGTGCGGGGGGACTTGATACCGCTGTCAAATTTTGCTATTGCTTAGTGTTTTTCTTTTCCATGCAATGTCTCTTGGTTTTTATTTTAGATTCTAGTACTCTCTTTATTGCTCTTCTTGTCTAGTTATCTCTTTATTCTCTTCTTATTGATATATTTCTTTATGAAACATAGTTTCTAATATTTATTTGCACCCTTTGATTGTGAAGGTGAGAGGCCAAATTAGTCTTTATTGTGGAGGCAACATTGTCTTTGGATTGTCTGAATTTCCAGTGTAGTGTCAGAATTTGAGCTTGTAGCTGAAGAACTTCTGATGAGTGACTCTGTCATAAAGGTATGTTACCTTTGCTTACTTATATGCTTCTTATTACTGTCTAGTGCTTAATTTCTTTAAGAACTTAAATCAAATATGGAAAGAGCTAAATGGCAAAATAGGTTCCTTATATCTGACAGACCGCTTGGATATGAGGATTTGTGAGTCCAGTTTTATATAACTTGCATCATTATTGAACTTATTTTGAGTACTTTAGAAGTCAATTTCAACCTTTTTAATTGTTTAGTTTAGTTTATTGTTTGCATTGTTTTGTTGCATCTAGAGAATGTTGTTTGACCCTCTCATTTGCTATTAATGTTGATTTGGTGCTTAATTTATTGCCATAAAATGATGCAATTTGATTCTAGTATTAGTTCTTAATGATTATTACCTTTGGAATTTGGAGGTTGAAACTTGTTTCCTAATATATATTTTTCTAGGGTTAAAAAAGAAGGCTGAAAATTTTAAAACCATTCGACTTTTTCTTAATTGCATGAAAGCATGAGTGAATGTTACATGATTCTTTTTATGAAGGATTTATTTTGAATTGAACAGTCTAACACAATTCTCTTTCACAAATGAAGGTTTTTGGTGCATTTAGAGTTTCAATTAAAATGTTACTCATGTGGAACTCCAAAATTCAAATTGATGGTGGCGGAAATACCATTGTTACCACCTCTGTCCTTGAAGTCAGGAATCTAGTTGTCTTAACGGTACAATGAGATTTAAAGCCTTATCCTTATATTTGAGTTTATTTCCTTGTCTTTATTTTTTCGGGCTAATTAAACTCCAAAATTCATACTGTGATGATTTACTGTCTTTTAGGAGAACTCTGTCATTAGTTCAAATACAAATTTGGGTTTATATGGTCAAGGACTGCTGAAGCTGACTGGTCATGGTGATGCAATCAAAGGCCAACGATTTTCATTATCCCTTTTTTATAACATAACTGTAAGCCATGTATATTTATCAATAATATCTTTCCATACATATTCTTGATTGTGACCAAAGATATGTCCAAGTTGACCAGCACTATGCTTTCTGTTAGAGACATCAACACCTAATAGAAATGACGAGATAAGAGTAATATGTTTATTGTGTTGTCTGAGAACTTGTATTTATGTATGATATAGATGATGTGAGTTAAACACAATTTTCTCATTGCATGTAAAAAGTAATTATGAAAAGAAAATATGGTATTGATTCATTAGAGGACATAATTAAATGTAAGAACGACTTCTTTTCTACTTCGCCTCCCCCTATACCACTTTATTTGCAGTCTCGACTTTAAATATGGAAAAATTAGATTTTCATTTTTGTCATACTTGACAGTGTTGAAACGGTCAAGTATTAAAGTAATAATATTTGACTGTCAAAAGCTTACATACTTGACGGTCAAAAGCAATCAAATATGTTTCGTAAAGAGTCAAATATGAGCCAAAATATTTGTCATACTTGACAGTATCGAAAGGGTCAAGTATTCAAGTAATAATATTTGTCTGTCAAAAAGAGTCAAATATTATTCTATGCTCACATACTTGACGGTCAGAAGCAATCAAATATGAAAAAAAATTCGTAAAACTTGACGGTTACTGCACAATACTTGACGGTTATAAGCAGTCAAATTTTGAAAAATTCGACCGTTAGGTTCATAATATTTGACGGTTACTGTCAAATATTATTAACAAAAATTTAAAAATTTTGACCGTTACTTTGTCATATTTGACGGTTAATGTCAAATATTTCTTCAATAAACCGTCAAATAAGGCCTAAAATTTGAATCCAAAGGTATACAAACTTGACTGTTTTGTAAGAGTCAAATAATACTATAGTGAATATTTGACTGTTTGACCAACGGTCAACTATTATCATATTTGACGGTGACATATATGACACGCAAAAACCGTCAAATATTATCATATTTGACGGCTAAAAACAGTCAAATATTTGCTTTTTTCTTGTAGTGATTTGCTTTATTCTTGGCCTCATGAGCACGATTGGTTTCTTCAATGCGGATATTCACAATGACTTCTTGCAAAGACATCTCTTTCTTTTTACACTCAATTGACTACTTGTAATCCTTCCATAATGGAGGCAAACTCTTAAAGAGAAGAACACCTTAAAAATTCTCAAAGATTTTGAATCCCTCTTTTATGACTGAAAGAAATAAACTTGAGATGAAATCTCCTTATCTTCAAACATTTGGAACTCCAAAAGATTATCAGCTACAAAATGTTTCACACTGGCATGTTCGATCGCATACTTTTTGCTTTATAACATTGCAAATCTCCCTTACTGTGTCATAATTTGCATACACATCATAAAAATATTGATTGGCTAAATTATTTCAAATATATCCCCTACAAAGAAGATTCACCTTGTCCCATATCTTTAAACATTCAAAATGTGTTGGTTCTTTCATTTTATTATCAGGTTTTGTTTCCACTAAAACAAAAGCCAAATTCATTGTTTTAAAAAAGAAAAATATTTTTGAACTCCTACTTTATAGTTAAAAACCATCAAAGCGTTCAAGTTTTGAAATATCTGGTGCTTGGGGAAAGATTTCGTCCATTTTAGTTAAAAAATTGGTAAAAAATTAGTATTAAGATTGTTAGAAAACATGGATGAAAATAATAATTTAACAAAAAATTTGGTTTTACACAAATACCAAATGTTACTTTAAAAAAATCAAATAAAATATTTAAAAAATGAAAGAGATACAGCTCACAAAAGTATCGGTTGAAGCATGCAAGAAAGCTTTCTCCTTGAGACTGATTTCGCCCTCTTGGGATACATAATCTGGTGCAATAAGGTTGGTAGCGCCTGGCCTCCAAGATACGAGAACCAGTTAGACTCGTTGCTAAGGGTGCACTCTCAAATAGCAGGTCGCGGTGGACTCTCCTTAAAGACCAATTAGACCTTCTATGGTTTTCTAAAATAAATAAATAAAAGCTTTGTAAGAGAGCATAAAGGGAGGAAAGCTTTTTAGAGGATTTCTTCTTCTTCATAGCTTGCATCTACAACTCCAAGGGAGCTATTTATATAACACAAAATGGAGTTAGTAAATAAAGTAATAAAATCCCTTTAATAGGTTTTAATTAAAGTAAAATGCATGTATCTCATTACTTGCATTAGAATCCAAATTAGTTTAGAAAAATTTAATCGAAATTAAAAGTAATTAAGCTGAAGGAATAAATTGAAAAATGAATTAATGAATAAATTAATTCTTTGAAAAGTTGAATTATAACAACAATTTCTAATTATCGATCTTTCTTTATCTAATTTTATTTTATTAATAAATACAAGGATTTGATTTATAATAAAAAGAAATATGACAAACGAATACAAATTAACCATATATGAATACTGTAATGTATTAGTATTTTTAGATTCAATATTGACCAAGATTATTATATAATATAAATGGACTAGCTACCTACATATTAGTCTACCTGATACACCATAATCCATTAAACAAAATACATCTTTGTTTGGTATATATTGGTCTATTTTCTTGATTATACATAAAGTCATGATCATCTTTACTTAATGTCAAAGGAAAAGAATCTAGAAAGGTGAAAGAATGTACTAGAAAATGAAAAAAGGTCAGAGAGGACCAGATAGAAGACAATTGAAGTACTCATGAAATAGAGATAACTTCTCTAATGAACATTGGCATAACTTCAATTGACTTACGTTGTATTCCAAGTGGATTTCACGGATGATTTAGTATAATTATGTTATTAATCATGTCCTCCATGACTTTGACTGTCAAATCAATTCATTTGAAGAAATAATTGTTTTTATTTTCTTAGTTTCAATTAGATTACAATTGCCTTTATATAGGCATTATACAGGCAAGATGTCAATTAAGGAGAAAAATAATTTCAATCAACTTTCCATTTCAACACTCCCTCTCAAGTTGGCATGTAGATGTTTTTCATGCCTAGCTTGTCTAGAACCTTTGTGAATATTCGACTTGAACCAGTTTTTATGAGGATATCAGCAAGTTGATCTTCCAATCGGATCTTGGGTAACTCCACAATTCTTTCTTCTAACTTCTCTTTCATGAAGAATCTCCCCACCTTGACATTATAAACTGGGCTTCCATCCCACTCCAAGCGCTTACGAATTCGGCATCGCTTTTCAAGTTCCTTTCAGAAACTTAGAGGCCTTTACGAGTTAAGTCACAAAGACAAGACTCAGAGAAATAACGAAGTCGCCATCCAAGTAATTAACCATAGGAAAATTTGGATGAAGGTAGCTGATTCCTCGCTTTCGAACCTAACTACCTATCATCCCTTCAGAGTTGGGTTCAAGAAATTAAGTACGTGTAATACCCACGCGAATGTTAATTGGCCTCCACTAAGTTCTACTGAGTTCTAAGTTTTAAGTCACTAATGTTATCCTATCTTGATCTTAAGTTCATTTTATGCACACAATCACATTTTATCTTTTTATTACGTGTGGCATGCAGAGTTTATATCCATACAAAGAAAGGGAAGGAGAATTGATTACATTTCTATCAAACATAGGGGAATGTGTAGAGGATATAACAATCCAAATGATGTTGTAGTAAATTAAACATTACTATAAACTAAAGGAATATTAGGTTAACCCTTCAACACCAAATAAAGGCATTAGCAATGACAAGTATGATCAAGCATAATTGGACCAATCATTGAATTAAACATGGCATTTCTATACTAATCATAGCATCATTGATTGCTAATTAACTATACTAAATATGTATAATTAACTGCTAAACACTGCATAATTAACCATATGATTATCCACTAATTAACTATTAATGATACATAATTAACTACTAATCATGGAATAATTAACCACTAATTAACTATATAATTAACCATTGATCATGCATAATTATCTACTAATTAACTACTAATCATGGCATAATTAATGGCTAATTAACTATATAATTAACCACTAATCATGCATAATTATCTACTTATTATGCTACTCCTAAACATGACATAATTAATTACTAATTAAACTACTCGTAAACTAAGCATGACATAATTAAACAACTCCTAAACTATGGTGGGCCAGAATAATCCAAGGAGCACCCAAATCACCAAGAACACTGAAAATATTTATATTGAGAGAGAATTCTTCAATAATATTCAAAATTTCTCAAATATATTGATTTTTAGGTATTTTTAACCCCAAAATTGCTTGCCTATAGCTGAGAGCCAATTTCCTTGTATAAGCTCAGGATGGCCAGAAAATAGGCTTTTTTCCTGCTATCGGACTGTAATATAAGGCACACACCTAGTAGACTATAGGCGCACACTTTTTACATTAAAGCGTGTGCCTTACCTAAAAGCATTTCCAGATTATTCTAAGACGTAGCGCCTTGTCCTCTGGGCCTCAAACCCTAGATAGGAGGCACTCCTAAGCCGCCTCTTGTGACTAAAGGCACTTTATGAACCGCCTATAATACTAAAGGCACGTGCCTATAGGCCTAAAGATACGAGCCTCATGTTAAAGGCGTCAACCTTATTTCTGGGTCCTAACACTGTCGTTCGTCACTTAGGGTCAGGGGCAACAAACTGACACAGTTCCCAATTCTAAGGTCTTAGCTAGTCACTATTGGTACCACAACAGTCCTAAGCCTAGTTGGCTTTCTATCCAATTTTTAATATTTTAAACTCTTCAATGTTCTTGCTAGTCAAAAAAGACTTTGGGTTGATGTCTCTGGCTATCATCACTAGGCCTCAAAACCATAAACAAAATTTCAATGCTTACAGACATGCTTTGTATAATCATGGTTGAATAGGATGATGAGCAATATCGCATGTAACCTTATTGTTGCAATACACTTGAATTGATTGTTATGGTGAATAGCCTAAATCTTGTAAGAGAAATTTTAGCCATAGTGCTTCACATATCCCAAGGGCCATGCCTCGGTATTGAGCTTTTGCACTTGACCGTGCAACTACTTCTACTTCTTGTTCCTCTATATGACAAGATTTCCATCCATAAATGCAAAGTATTCTGAGGTAAATCATCTATCGTCAATTGATCCAGCCCAGTTTGCATTTGTATATGCATTTATATATCCTTCCTTTGTGTTTCTAGAGAATAAAATTCCCTTTTCAAGAGCATATTTCAAATACCTTAAAATACGCATAACTCAATTCATATGTTGCTCACTAGGATTATGTATAAACTGACTAACAATACTTAATGCATCAACAAGATTTGGTCTTATATATGCTAAGTATATCAATCTTCCAACAAGTCTTTGGTATCTTCCTATGTCAATTGGCACCTGATCAGCCTCAACACATAATTTCAAGCTTTCTTCAACTGGTTTATTGGCTAGTTGACATGTGTCATGCCAGTTTCTTGTAGTAGGACTAAGGAATATTCCTTTTGGGATAGGAAAATGCCTTTACGAAATTGAGACACTTTTATCCAAAAAAATATATATATATTTCAATCATATGAACAATTTGCAACCATATTGATGATCGGATTAGGTATGACAGTGATTCCATAACAACTGATTTCCAATGGTCATAAAATCATAGTTAGCTAATCAAGATATTGATGAATTGGCTACATAATGTTCAAATGTTGTGTAAGAAATTTGCAAGTGTCATATTACTGTTACCACATTTACTTAATCTAAAGGTTCATATTTATGTTAAAAATTGGAGATTCTGGTAATCCTAAAGGGTGATAACTAAGTTTACAACATGGGCTTTGGGTTGTGTCCATTGCCGAGAGACCCTTCGAGCGAGGGATGCTCCTTTAGGCTAGTCCCTGCTTTTACCTTTCGTATGTGCTCAAAGTGGTGGTCATCGATGGTATAGTTCATCTAAGGGTCCAATAAAGCCAAGGACTAGCATACTGAAGCCACCGGGTCAAATATAGGCAATTTGTGAGTTACATGCAAGTATAGTGATGCATTGGATATTATTAATGAAATAAAAACTAATAACCCAGTATTCCCAATCAGAATCAACTTCTCTGACTAGCCCCAATAGACTCACCAAACTGTAGACAGGGCTTCTATCCGCTAGAGTCACGGTAACCTTGGCACTACTTTTCTAAGTTCTGTGAGGAGACTTAAAGGGTCATCAGATCAAGTCACGAAGAATTGAATGGAGTCACCACCTGGATAATTAACCATAGGAAAGTGTGAGTGACGATATTCAATCCATTGCTTCTGGACCTAACTACCCATCACCCCTTCAGAGCTGGGTTCGAGAAGTTAGAAAAGAACTTTTCAGTTCATCCGAACAATGTATGGCCTCTATTAGGGCTTACCAGGTTAGTTGTTTCTAAATCATTAATTCTATCCATCTTGATCATAAATTCATTTTGCACACAACCAAATTTTATCTTTTCAATTACATATAGGTGAAACAGTTTGTTTACATACATAGAAATGAGGAGGAGAATAGAATTACATTGGTCATTCAAACATGGGGGATGCAGGGATGGGATTACAACAATTGTCCAACACAAGGTATAAAAGTAAATGGCAAGTATGCATATTAAGAGTTTCAATGGCATACTAACTAACACTTCAAAGGCATACAAATAGCGTATATGGCATAAACATAAAACTATAAGGCAATTAAAACTAACAAACTAACCAAAAGCTCATGACAAAGCATTATTGTAATCCCACATGCATCAAGTAAAAGGGAGTAGTGGAATACAAGATCGACACAAACTTAAATTCAATAATCTCAGTTAGACAGAATGGGCAAATCAATTAAAAAAGGGTTCTATAATGGTAAGAAGTAGACATGCATTTGTCCATACACAAAGCATTATTCTAAAAAAGTTTGAAATCCTAGAAATGCACCCAACAGAAAATTAATGTTAAAGATGTGTCTTAAAAGGGGAAAATTTGATTCTGGAGTCTGGATGAAGAGGTGTGTGCCACTGCTCATTTGGTAAGAATAGGCACACGCCTGTTCATGCCAGGCATAACCAGAAAACCTTTTCTTTAAAAAAAAAGATTTGAAGGAAGGAAAGATTACTGTAGAAAAGAATTGTTAAAACAAAACAGATTTAAAATTATACTTTAGATGAGGGGTCAGAAGATCAAAACTGTTTCTAAATTGTGAAACAAGGAAAAAAAATCTAGAATTTAGTGAATCGTTCATGTCCAGAGGCAGAATAGGAAAAAAATAGGGAAAGGTTTGAAAAGGGGCCTCTAGATTTGGATGAGCAGGCACGCACCTTTATTCATGGATTAAGAACAGGCGCATGTCTATTCATGACAAAAAACAACACAAAGTAGAAAACAAAAATAGAGAAGGTTTAAAAATTCATTTGTATTTGAGAAAAGTAATAAAAATATCACGAGTCAGAATAACAAACAAAGAAGAAGGAAAGAAACACCACATAATGCTCGCGCATAGAAGATAGTAAAAAGCATGGCATAACATCTACGCTAAAGCATACTTTAACTCACCTCAAACAGAAAATAAACTGTATTAAACATGGCATTAACATATTAATTAAACCAACATCAACATTATCATGGCATAACCAAACTAATCTAAATATGGCATCCTTAATCTAAACATGCATAAGCTAACTAGGTATAATAATCCTAGTCTAAGTATGGTAGTTAATTAACTAACATATCAATAATCCTAAGCTAAACATGACAATAATAAATTAATTAAATCCTAAACATGGCATATACTAAACGTACCATTACTTTTAAGCATGTTTCTAACACGGCAAAAACTATGAACCAAACTGAATTAAGGATTTTGGCCCCCAATTCTTTGCCCTTTTCAAGGGTGCTTACCTCTCCTCCAAAGCATAGACTTCAAGAAAACTTGCTAATCAACATTTTTAGAGAAAAGCTCAATTTGAAAAGTGTTTGATTTTGTATGTTTCATCATAAAATTTCGTAATCGGAGACAGATAGTAATTAATTCTTATATGGGTGAAATGTAGGGATGGATGAGTCCAATTTTTCTAATATGGGATCTTGGGTACAAGCGTACGCCTACTTCAAGTATAGGCATGCACCTTCATGTATAGATGTTACGCTTACACCCTAGGTTTTCTTAGGTTTTCTAGAACCTTCTCCGATATGCATCCTCAAAAAGTGTAAGCATGTGCCTGCTCTCCTGATTCTTACGCCATTATGGCTCTTTTGTGATTTTTTTGGGTTTTTTGCTGTTTTTTGGTTTTTCTGCTATTTTTTGGGTTTTCTGGGACATTTTCAGGAGGTCTAGAAGCCTTATTTGTGAGAAATCATCTTCAATGACAATACGAATACCATCATTGAGCCTCAAATCATAAGCAAAGGTTCCAATATTTACAGCTTGTTGACACCAAGTCCAGGAAATAGAAGTCCCATTGCCTAATAGTACAACCAATCATTTGCTTTGTTTGGATGTTCTCAAACATACAATAATCAGGCTACAAAATTATGACACAAGACAAAGCTATGGTTATTTGAGAAACAAACAAAAGATTATAATCTAAGAAGGAACAACTTATACGGAATCTAAATTTAACGTATCAGTAAGGGACAAAGATCCTTCCCTAATAACCGAGGTTAAGGTACCATTGGCAGTGGAAACAATTTTTTGTGACTATGGCCGTAATGATGAGACTTATCTAGAATCAAAAGTCATATGAGTTGTTGCACTAGAATCAATTATCCACGTACTATTAATAACAAGTGTAGAAGTTTTGAAAGCCTTACCAACAGTGTCTAATTTAACTGGGGATGTCAAATTACCCGGGCGGGATCGGGTACCCGGATCCCTGGCCCGGTATTACCGGGGAATTACCCAGATTTTCGAGGAGATTGGCTGGGGACGGGGAGAGTAATCCCGAGAAATGCCCGGGGTCGAGCAGGGGCCGGGGACTAGGCTCCTCAGCCCGGCCCCGGCCTGGAATAAAAATAAAAATATATTTTATTTAATTTATGACAATATAAACAAGCAACCTGCCAAAACGCTCGACAAAACTCGATGCGCTCGATAGAGCTCGACATGACTCGACATGTAAGTGTCGAGTGTCAGATGATGCATCCGACACTCGATGTCCTCGAAAATAGACTGATATCAAGGATCGATTGTGAATTCGATACAACATACATGTAAGTATCGAGTGTCGGATCATGTAAGTGTCGGATTCACAACCGACACTCGATATCAGTCTATTTTCGAAGACTTCGAGACACTTATATGTCGAGTCGTGTCGAGCTCTATCGAGCGCATTGAGTTTTGTCAAGCGTTTTGGCATGTTTCTTGTTTTAGCTTTGTTTTTTTGCCTTTTTGCAATATATTTAACTAACAACCTTGTATTTGCAGGTTAAAGCAAATGGCAAGTGAATTGTAGACAATAGAGGATGTCTACGTACAATTTTTTTAAAATAAAAAACAGAATTAAAAAATTCGGGGTACATATCCGGGGAATTGAATTCCCCGGCCCTAGAAATTCTGGGAAATTTTCTGGGGACGGGGATCAAAAAACCTTCCCAGGGCTAGGGTCGGGGATTGAGGTCCCCGGCCTTGGGTTTTTGACATCCTAGATTTAACTCTATAGACAACAAAATGGAGATATGATGGGAGTAACGTGAGCTTTCCAGGCCCAATCTATCACAAACAAAACTTCTCGGACTTGAGAAAATTCTCTACTCGAGGGGCTTTGTTGACATTTTTGTTAGCAGGGAGTTAATCGATGTTTTTCAATTAAGGGGGCTGAGTGATATTTACTACTCTAGGGCGCAAAAGAAATTTTTCAACCCTAACAAACCAACAAATTTCTTATTTCATTCCCTTATTCACCGCAATCTTCTTAGTCTCCAGAATGAAATTTTTTAACCCCAACAAACTTCTTACTTCTTTACGTTCTTCATGTTTTTTGAATAGAGATGGTTAGATCAGTGGAGGTAAAGACATTGCAGACGTTGGCTTCTTAGTAGCGGCAGTGGTGGAGGTTGTGCGCATGGGTTTGATTAGGTTGCGATGAATTTTTTTTGTTTTTTTGTTTTTTTTTTTTTGTGGATTTGATTTTGGATTTGGTTGTCTAAGAATTTTTTTGGATGCATGATAATTGGAATTTCTAGATATTTGGTTGGGTATTTTTCAATGGTTTGCAATTTGATTGTATGAACAATTCAAATATTAGACAGAACCAATTTTGACTCTGATGTTATGAAGAAATAATTGTTATTTTCTTAGCTTCAATTGAATTACAATTGTCTTTATATAGGCATTATACAAGCAAAACGTCAATTAAGGAAAAAAAATGATTTTAATCAACTTTCCATTTCAACACCATTTGGAAAACAAAATTGGGGTTAATAATAACTCTATTAAGTGTGTGTGTGTGTGTGTGTGTGTGTGTCAATGCTAGATCTTCCTTTATTCATATGAGTATTTAACCCTAGCAAATTCCCTGTGCAGATATAGCGTGCGCAATTAATAATTATTTTAAAATTCAGCTCTATATATTCTAAAAAAAATTGTATTTATTGACTTTGCTGCTTAATTTGCCAAATGCATTTTGATTATTGCAAGAGAAATAGATCACATCCTTTTTGTTTTCCTATTGTCTAGATATTAACATATTGGATTGACAATACCAAATTTTGACTTGAATGTTACAATATAAACTAGAATGATTAAATCCCGGCAAAGCTAAGGTTAAAAAAGCCCAAAAAATTAAATTGTATTAATATTCTCCAAATGCATGCACTTTTCAACATCAATGAAACGTCAACGGCAAGCAAAAGGCATGTGGTCTTCATATTATTTGGACTCTGAAGGAGCGAAAGGGTCTCATCAAAAGCAAGTTTTCTAGCAAAATTTCTTGGTCATGATCAGTACTGCCACTTTGCCAAATATTATAAACATTCGAGAGCTTTCCAGCAGCTTCTTAGTGCCGCATATAGGATGATTAACTAAATTAATTTCAAGTATGAAGTCAATGCAACCTAAAAAGGATACATCACGTTACATTTTCCTCTTGAATTATATATGCTTGATAAGTGGCAGATCAAAAATAAGTAAAAGTAGGGATAAGAAAACTTATCGATGAGATAACATTTAAATTATATATATGATAATCCGAATCTCATCATTACACTTTTATCAACCATAAATAGACACCTAGTGCTAGCATCCGTTGTTGCATGCATGAATGCTTTAAAAGGAAGAGAGGTCTAACATGAAGATAAGTGTGTAGTTTAATAGCCAAGGATGATTTGGCTGATCCTTCCCAGGAGGATTCAAAATATTAATTAAAACCAAAACCCTTTATTGGTACCATGCGGTCACTTCTTGGCTATCTAGACAGGCTCTTCTCTCTCATGTTAGACCTTTTCTTCTTCACCAACAAATTTTATAACTATCAGCTAAGCAATTCCGATATAATTAAGAGAATTTTTAATTTGCATCGCGTAAGCATTGTAGCTTAAAGTTAAGAAGAGATGCCTTACATGAAGATAAGAGTATTGTCTGGCAGCCAAGGATGACTTGCCTGCGCCTCCCAAGAGGTTTCAAATTATGATCTCTTAAGGCAAGAGAAACCCTTGTTTGGTTCTCAGGCAGTCTTCCTTGGCTTCGTTGACAGGCTCTTCTTTCTAATGCTATGCCTTCTCTTCTTTCGCAATGAACTCTTACGTTGTTTCGCAAGCACTATCGTTTGCCCTAGATCAGGGGAAAGCTTAGTGAGCTGGTAATACACATATGCATGATATATCAACTAATATCAAGCTGCAAATTTAAGGTATATGTGAAAGAAGGGGAACCGATCCCTATAATGGAAAAACATTATACTTATGTCATGGTTTTTTTTTTGTGGCTATTTTATTAATTTATTGGACATATTTGGATGTAAAATTTTCATTTTTTTTTAGTTAAATGTACAAACAAAATAAACCACTTCTGATTCTTGAAGGATGTGATTGAAGTCGCTTTTGCGACTTTTCAGCAGGACCACGATTCCATGAATCTTTATTATACAGTACAAGTTAAAATAAACGAACATAAAGATTAAGCAAATCATCTAATCATTTTTCGCTAAAGCAAGCTATCGTTCTGCATGGCTTTCCTGAAATGTAAAATATAATCAACTGATGATGCGCATTTCTGGATATGGCGCCTCAGATCTTTAACTATTAAATTATGTTTCTTGGTTAGCTACGACTCTGTTGAGTATCTCTGCATCTGATTCTTCCTTGCCTCAGCTAATACTGGAGGACATAAACCAGAATTCTCAATGGCCAAGAATATTTAAGCCAATAAATAAGGACTGGAGTAAATTGGGAATAACGTGAATAGCGAAAAAAATTAATGATTATTGTAAATTAGTATTCTCTTAGCCATTCTCAAACCTACACTACTACTCTCTTTTTCAGTACAGAATACATGTCAGCCTCGTCAGTTCAAATAACTCTCTGCTCCAGTCTTTCTTCAACTTGGGAACTGGCTTTTTACCCCATTAAAACACGTATATTCTTTTGTATATATGGTTGAACATATCCCATTTTCTAATTTCTGCCTGATCTCTTTTAGTGTATTTTCCTATATAAATAAATAAAATCAGTCTCTGGTCCGGACTCCCCTAAGTTAGTGAACTTATGGACTTGTATTGCCAACCAGAAGATGCAAACAAGGACTAAGATCTGTTTTATAAAAAAAAAATGATAATTATCTTCCTTTCTTTAATTTAGACATTCTCTCTCTCTCTCTCTCTCTCTCTCTCTCTATATATATATATATATATATATATATATCATATAGACGTCCTCCTTCTGCCATTCTTCAAGTTCTACAAGATGAATGCTTCTAGTCTCTTTAAAACCCAATGCAAAAACTCTACTCCTCACTACAATAAAAATGACCTTTTATGGCAGGCCAAAACCGCGATAAAAGGTCTTTTACGGCGGTCCTATGGCGGTTTAAGCCCGCCGTATAAAATGGCACAGTAAAAGGCATTTTCACTTTTTACCGCGGTTCTTGCCCGCCGTAAAAAGTTGTTAACCGCGGTCGCGCTAACTGCCGTAAAAGGTTATTGTGTGGTCTAAACTTTTTGTGGTGGTTTCGTAGCCTGCCGTAAATGGATGGGGTTGTGTGGTCCAACTTATTTACGGTGGTTTCATTGACCGTCGTAAAAAGTTGTTAACCGCGGTCTCCATAACCGCCGTAAAAATTTGTTGTGTGGTCTAACCTTTTTGCTGCAGTTTTTTAGCCCGCCGTAAAAATATGTTAACCGCGGTTTTGTAGCCCGCCGTAAATGGATGGGGTTGTGTGGTCCAATTTATTTACGGCGGTTTTTGAGCCCGCCGTAAATGTTTGATGTGTGGTTATTTGCGGCGGTTTTATGCCCGCCGTAAAAAGTGCAGAATCCTTTTTTTTTCCTAGCTGGGTAGTCCATTTTTTATAATTTAAATTTTTGGAACCTGTTTAAAACCGATTCATTGCATCCATAGGAACATATTCGCGTACAAATAACAAATAAATTTATATTGGCATAACACATAAAAGTACAACATAAGAAAACCTTCGCATACATTCGCAAACATGAAAGAAAAAGAGGTTACTAAGTTTGTTTCCAATAAGTGCAAAAGTCTAAAATAAGTGTACAATTCTTATTCCAATCAAGTCTTCATGTCAAAAAAACCTGCACAAATAAAAGCAAAAATTAGTACTTAACTATTCATAAGTTTATTAAAAAAGTTCAAGTCAAAGCTATAGAAATGATAAATAACTTCATATATATATATACACCTAATTCTCCTCCTCATTTGTTGTTGCAGAGTCAGTGTTGACACGATTTTGATGTGCACTTGAAGCATCTAGAACCGGAGCCTAAGATATTTTGGAAGATTTAGAAAAGCTTATAATCCTAAATAGTTTCAATCATCAACAACTTATAGTTATTAAAAAAAAAAACAAAGTAATCATGTTATCACTTGGGTTTAGACTCTATGTACTACATATAGCATTGTGATAAATAGTTAGCAAATACAACTATATTGCCAAAGGCGAGTTCAGCAACTACATATTCTCAATGCAATTCACAATTAAAATCATCAATCAAATCAATCTCTCACCAGCTTCATGAATTAGATAGCAACTCTTTCAATAACCACATATAGAGTAAATGAAAGTTAAGTGAATACTTGATGTCGTATAGGTGGTGGCAACTGCTCTTCAATGTCTGGAAATTTCTGTTGTAAAAAGTTGTACAACTGCGTATTGTACTCCTTCAATTCTTTGTTCTCCACTCGCATTTCATGTAATTCTTGATGCAATTTCTCCACATCAACAAGCTGAGATGAGCATTGACTTATGACAGTACTTGGAGAAGGACCATGGCTGTATGTGTGGGCATAACCATGATGATCACGTCCCAATACATCTTGAAATACCCGTTCTTCTGCAGCTTCGGTTTGTTGCTCAATAGGTATTCTGGACATGCCTTCTTGTAGTTGACTCTGCAAAATGATGAAAACAAATGTAAGTGAAAGCATAAAAAAAGGATTGTGTAACCAATTTAACACAAATTGTAAGAGTATATAATTTAATTTAAAAAAGTACAATTATTTCAGCACTCTCAGTGTCCACTACATCTCCATCACTTCTCGTTCTAGTCTTGATAAATACACTTATGCGATCTGTTTTTTCTCCACTCTTTGACATCTTAACAACAAAAATAAAGAAAAATATATTAGTGTATATATGCAAAGGAAGTAAGTTACAAATATAACGAATTAATTACCAATGCAAAATCTATAACAATTTATACGAATTTTAAATGTTGTTAAAACTTACCTCTTCTCTCTTTTTAGCAAAAGATGTGCGACTAGTCCTATGAAGTGCAAACTGGTGTGCAGGATTTGCCTTATTTCTCTCTGCTTGTTTCTGTAATATTAAAGAGCAATATTTTAGTATATTTTGAGAAAACAATTATCTTAGCAATCATTTTCATAACTTACTTGAGCTCCTTCGCTGCTCCAATAAGCCACTAAAATCTTCCAATGCTCTTCAATAATTTTTGGAGGGGTAAATGCTAAACGATCCTCATCCATCAGATATGGCTTGTATAAGTCTCTCTTAACACAAGCTTTCCAATCCCTCCAAAGTACTCCAATTGCTTTTAACCATAATAGCAAAGAAAACATAGAAAGCAACCCCCAAATAATTCAGTAATTCACTCACCAGACAAGGACGATTCTGAGGAGGAAATGAAACCAGCAAATTTGTTTTCTTCACTTTCTGAACCAAAGTTTCCTCTACTTTCGCTCAAAGTCTTCAAATCAGAGATTCCACAAGCTTGGATTGCAGAAGAGAACAACCAAAAAGAAGCAGAGTAACCAAAGAATCATGTTAATTATGTTACAGCTAGAGAAACATACAATAAGCTCAAGCTATATGAGGGATTCAAAAACATAATAAAAAGGACTATAAATGAGGTCTTGATCAGCAACTCTATTAAAATGAGTAGGAAGCTTCAAGTCTCTTACATCACCAATTGGTAAGAAACTAATCAGATATGGTTTCTTGTGTTAGATTTTTTTCTCTGTTAAGTAAACTTAGAAAACTAGTGTATGGTTGCTTCTTGTCAAACATTCAAATATATAGGTAATACTTAGTCAAATTAAACATCACACACATACAATGAAAGAAAGAGTTATCAAGTGTACATGACCATAGAGTAGTACTCAATCAAATAAAACATTATAAACTTGAAAGAAAGAGTTATTAAGTTTATAAGTCTTGTTTCAGAATGTCTTTAACTCTACAATTTGGTTAATAATTTCTCTAAGTAATGGGCCTAAGACTCCAGGTTTTGCTACAAACTCTGCACATTCAGATTCTGGTTATAGGGGCACAGACAAATTTTCAGGAACGTAAGCTACTTTAATATTTATCAGTGGCTAGATTAAAACCTTGATATACAGTTTTCTAGTTTCTATTCTTGGGCATTCCTTCTTAGCTCATGCTTATCTGATGCTCCATTTTGTTTATTGAGTCTAAATTTACTTTATTCAGAACAAATAACTTTAACAAAATTAAGCCACTCGTTGGTATAGCAACTATCATACTTAATAGCATTCATCTCATGTGGCAACACAAATCAACATGCACCAATATTTTTCGGATAAAGGAATTTAGTTTTGATATTGAACTCATCTTCTCAATTCTGATACCAAGTTCAAATCATTGAATATAAGCATTATATAATGCTACACTGAGGGTAAAATCAGAGTTATACTAAAATAATTGACTGAAACCAATATGCAGTCTAAAGAGGCATACCTGACGATCAACTATGCAACCATGATATAAGGGAATCTCAAGCAAGATAAATTATGGCACTCCCCGCTTCCTTGGAGATAATAGCTAGCTCCCCTAGATTAATATCATTTTTTAGATAAAAGCTTCATTTAGCAAAGTGCCACAATGCATAAAATAGCTATAACTCAATTGAAAAAGAGCCAAACATTGCTGAGATATTAAATGGACAAAATTAAGAAAATTGAAGTCCAAAAAATTTATAATTACTAGTAAAAGTTGAGATATTAAAGGTGGCTGACTTGCCTCTCACTACACCTGAAATTTGCTCAACTTTACACCATAATCTACTTCATTATCTGCACCACATTACATCATCAATACTAGTATTGAACTCCAAATTAACCCACATAAAACCCATTTAAAAGAACTAAAAAGAAACTAAAAGTGAGAGTGGAGATACCTGACAGAGTAGAGTGGAGAGTAACAAGTGGAGCTGGTTTATGAAATTTTGCTTGCTCTACAGCATTTGTCCAGACAAAGATCCTAAATGCAGTTGATAACTCCTGTTTGGAGCAACTTGATCAAGAACACCTTCTCTTTCTACCATTAAAAAACCATAAAGGATATAAAAAAATATTTAAGCGAAATCACAACCTATAATAAGAATCAAAATACAAGGAAAACAAATAAAAGCCTGGATTATATACAAAACTTATCTTATAAAATAGATTTGCAGTTTAATTGAGTATCTGCAATAAACTTCTTTTAAAAGTCATCTTTCCAACGTTTTCTAATATGGATTCTCATATTATCTCAATATATTAGCAGTTTATTAATATGCACCTGATATGACTAGTTCCTTATTTCTTCCCTTTTCCAATTCTGATATACTGTTCTAATAATCTGAGAAGAATAACTTTAGGGCTAGTCTTACTGAATACGTATTGTTTTATTGGTATAAGAATAAAAGCAAAAATCAGCCATTTAACTAGTTCCTTAATTTTTATTTTGGCTGATGACCACTTCTAATATTATCCTAAGTTCTTACATTATTCTTTCAATAAAGCCGCCCCTTATTTCCACCTTAACACCAGATTTTGATGTATAATTATCTTCTTGTATGAAGTTATTTTCCCGGAATTGAAGTTTCATATGATGGCAAAAGCTTGTTGAAGTCATTGCTAATATCATTCTTTCAAGCATTAGTAGACATGTGCATTCTTTTATATATAAAAGTGTAAAACAGTTACAAGCTGCTACAAACACACACACAAAAATTCCTACGAAAATTTATTGGTTAGATTATGTGTGGAATGTTCATCAAATTGAAACAGCATTGAACAGGAAAGGCTACAACACAAGTAGCATCTCTAATTAGGAAGACTACAACATTAGAACTAAAAAGCTTTTTAACTATTTAAAACCAGCCATTTTTCGGCAATTTATTATAGGCACCACGCCTATAATTTATTAATTAGGTTGGAAATAGTCAAGGTTTTCTTGCAAAATGACTAGAGTCTATCAGACGACTCTGAATTTAAACTCAATTATTTGTTTCTTCAAGGAAAGAGAAGAAGAAATCTTTTAAGAAGTACATTGGTTAAAAGGTTTTAAGAAGCAGCTTTCGAATATGATTCTAAAAACTAGTGCTAAATTAAAGTATGGAAGAGTCGTTTCAATTTTTTTTCCTCAACTTCAAAAACAACTTTTCTTAATTTCAAAAATCTGTGCAAGTTCATCCAACCTATATTACTCCAAACAAAAAAATTAAGACTATTTCCAACCTATATGGACAGAATACAGAAGTTAATTATTCTCAAGCTTCACAACTAAATAAAATCACAATCAAGAGAGGACTGTCACAGATACATGACCTAATCCTTTTTTTTAATGGAAAAAATTTTATTATAATACAAAACTTATAGTTTCTTAACATAAAAAAACAAAGTCATTATGAGCAATTCTAACATCACCAAACAAGAATGACTATGTACAGAATAAAACCTTCCCCGTTATGATTGTGTTATGAGTTGCATTTGTCAGAGAGTGTGAATTGGAAGAAAGAGGAGCATAGTCCGGGCAGGAGGAACTGATTAATTTGTTATAATTTTAGATGAAAGTCATGAGAGATTAAAAGCTAAGGAGATCATCAGAAGGTTCTCCACTCCAGGAAAATAAAAAAGAACGACATTTTAATTATCTAATTAACCCAATTTCACTTTACATGATAGAGAGAGTCCAAATTAACCCCATTATCAATTCACATTACTGTTAATGACAACCAAAGACAAATGTATCATCAAAATCAGACCCCCAAAGAGGACAAAATCCTAGAGAACTCCAAATCCTAATCTAACCAGCAAACAGCAACAGTCCACAGCTCGCACTGATACAAACAAATCACAAATCAACCAATGAAATCATAATTTCGTCTTTAAGGTATCAAGAAAATCAATGCACACCACCAAAATCAACAGAGAGATGACGAAGACGACGCCGTATATAAATCGCAGATCAAAATTAAGAATTCGTAATTCAAATCAAATCGCTAACAGAATTAAATTAAAAATAAAAAACAAAAAAAAATCTAAAACGCACAATCAAAGAAGTGTCCAATCGGAATAATTCACATGCAACAGAGAATCACGAAAGAAAAATATAGTGTTTGAATTAATCACACAAGAAAAATAAAATACAGGAAAATTAGGGATCTTGAAAACAGAGATAAGATCGAGAGGCAAAATCGAAAAAATCTAGGGTTGAGATAGACTTACAGTTGGGGGATCGAGAAGAGGAAGCGAATCTGAGAAGATGATGATGAAATTTTCTGTTTCTGTGCTGGTAAGACAGAGAGATAAAATGAAAGGCACGATGAAGGGCAGGGAAGAGGAGATGAAATTAGGGATTTGAGAGGGGAGCATAAAAGAGAGAGAGAGAGAGAGAGAGAGGTGGGAGAATGGCGTAAAAGAAAGGGACCAAATATAATAATTCGATTATATAAAAACTTTTTACTGCGGGCCTCCAAAACTGCCGTAAAGTCCATAAATTTTACTGCGGGTGTAGCAGCCCGCCACAAAATTCGAACTTTTATCGCATTTTTAAAGGCACGCGGTAAATGGGTGCAGTAAAAGACCCTTTTTGTAGTAGTGCCTCTTAGGCTGATGCAAAAAAAAACTTATTTCATTTTTCTTTTACCTCTTCAAAATAAAACTTAAAAAAAATCTTATTTCATTTTTCTTTTACCTCTTCAAAATCAAACTATCTTTTAATTTTTAATTCTTTATTTCTTTCTTGACAGAAAAGAATATTGGGATTTGTTGTTCAAGATTATCTTTGAGGAAAAAAAAAAGCAAAGATGTATAAGAACGACCAAGAGAGATTTTTCATAAAATTGTTTCTATCTGTGAACTATGAAATACGGATGTTAGTTATTACAATCTATACCAAAAATCTCTTCCACAGAGTATGAAATTCTAGTCAAATGATAAACTATCGAAATTGAAGTAACATTATATATTGCTTTGAAAAGTAGAGTGTAAAATTTGGCCTGGAGTTTGAAATGCGATAAAATCTACTGAGAAGCACTTCCAATATACAGAATACATGATCAGGTAGGTGGTGCTGAGTTCAAGGCTAATGGAACTCAGTTTTACTGAGTAAAGCCTCCAAGTTTACTAAGGCTTCCTAGTCAAAATTACCATACTAAGGCTTCCTAGTCAAAATTACCAAGTAGATGAATTCAGCTTTGAGTATCTAGGTTAAGCTGGATAAGTCATCTATCGAGTACAGACTCCCAATTCGAATTACGGAGTAGTTACAAAACCCCTCCTTTTTGAGATTGGAGAAGATTTGATTGAAAATGATTGTTATTAGAATCAGGGGCGTTATCTTTGTCCTGATGGAAAATCTTTTTCAAAAATTGATATCTATTTGTTTTGAATTCTTATTGAACGATGATTAAAAATAGCTAAGACTCCACTATAAAAGGACACTCGGACTTAAGGTAATATCATTTAGAAGTCATTCAACTAAACACATTTCCTTCATTCACTGACTTGAGCATCGAAGAGTCTTAGCCGACACCTCCGCCACCTAATCCTCTGACCTTTTTTTCTCTATTTTGTTGAAATTGGTCTACCACATGTATTCAACAAATAAACGAAATTTTGATGTCTACAGTTGGCACCATCAATGGGAAACGCAAACAATAAGTCATTACTACAAATCCAGCTAAGGACCACACGAAAATAGTTTCAAAAACTTGGGATATTAGAAACACTAGCAAAAATTTATGAGAAATTGCAAAGGGAAAGAAAACATAAGGAAAAATGACAAAAGCAAATGTTGGGGACAAAAATTTAAAGGCTTCTAATGCTAATATAGAACTCAAAGACCTAATCCAACAAAATCGTGAGATGCATGCTAAAATGAAGGAAATTATGGATCAGATGAATCAAACCCAAGAGACAGAACATGTTCATGATCACTAAAGCCATTAGGATCGATCCAATCATAAGAAGGGAAAAGAGCCAGAAGATGACAACGTTGTTGATTCCTATAGAAGACATTGGGTCCAAATGAAACTCATTAACAAATAAAAATGCAAGATCAATGAAAAAGAGTGAATCAGGGAACACTTATTCCGATGGGAAACTCTCGACAGAAGTCATCTAAGGCATTCGTTTGATGCACGAAGGTAGTCTAAGCGAAGGGGTGATCAAAAAGGCTTCAATCTAGCAAATCAATGGCAAGACTGAGTTCGATATCTAATGGAACAAATTGAGAACCTTCATGATTCAAAAAACACTCGAACTAAGGGCTATGATCCTTTAAGGAAGTTAGAGTCACCATTTGTTAGGAGAATAGAATGGGCTGGACTACCTAAAAGGCTTGTCATGCTGCAAATAGCATCATATATTAGGCAATCTAATCCATTAGCTCATATTTAATTATATAAATAGTTAATGCATGTGTAAGGAGTTTCGGATGATGCAAAGTGCAAGGAGTTTCGGATGATACGAAGTGCAAGATTTTCCTCTTAAACTTTTGCAGGTGTTGCTTGTATGTGGTACATGAATCTATGACCAAGGAGTATTCATTCTTTCTCACATCTATGCTGAGAGTTTGCTAACCAATTTCGAGGGGCAAAAAGTCCTAAGAGGAAAGTTTCTTCACTTTTCGAAATTCAATAAGAAGAATGTGAGTCTCTTCGAAGCTTTGTCAATAGATTTCATAATGATGTAATGCAACTTTGGCTTTCAAAGATCAATATGCATTAGACAGAATCACTCATAACATACGCTCAAGTAGGCTTTGGTTTTCTTTTCGAGAAAATAAACCAAGATCATACTTTAAGGCTTACGAGTGTGCATTAAAGGTTGCTGAAGTTGAAGAACTTTTTCAAGCAAAAAGAGAGCCCCTCGATATGACCAGCAAACATAAAAAGAAAGATGATAGTAGAAAAAAGGGCTAAATGGCAAAAGGTCTAAGGCAACAAACCAAGACACAAATGCTAAGTAGAATTCAAATAGAAAATAAAAAGAGAAAAAACTTCTTCGTACTATACATGCAACTTTAACATCTTTGATAGCAACTAAGGAACAAATACTTGATATGATCCATGAATAAAATTTGTACAAGAAGCCACCCCTAATTAAAGGAAGTACAGAAAAAAGAAACAAAAGGAAGTATTGTGACTTCTATGAAGATTTCAGCCATGATACTATTGATTGTTACAGCTTGAGAAATCAAATTAAGGCACTGATTTATCAAGCCAAGTTGAAAGAGTTTGTAGCTCAAGTCAAGGAAGCTCAAAATAATAATGATAAATTCCAGGAAAAATATAAGCCTAGTGAGCAGAAATCTCCCGAAAATGATTATGTCAGATCCATCTCTAGAGGTCCAACTTTGGCTAGAGACTCAAATCGGGCATGAAAACAATATGCAAGGAACACAATTGCAAGAAAAAAATGTATGGAAATAAAGGGTGAATCTTGAATCTCCTTTCCAAAAGTGAGCAAGGACTGTTGAAGTAATTGTAACCTTTATTGAGAATAATGTGATAGGAGTTCTTCACCTACATGATGATCCATTAGTAATCACATTGGAGGTGGCAAGCAAGAATGTTGCTAGATTTTGGTAGACACTAGAAGTTTAGAGGATATGCTATTTAAAGACACTCTGAATCGGTTGAACCTTACTAGTTGAACACTAAAGTCGATGAGAACACCACTGTTTGAATTTATAGGCGAACGAATTTTTCCATTGGGCTCTGTAAAGTTACCAGTGACGATTGGAGCCAAGCCATGTCAACAAGCATTGATGATAAATTTCGTTGTTGTGGGTAGCCCTAGTTCATATAATATCATTTTAGGAAGGCCCTTTCTTGTCGCAACAAAAGTAATTGTGTTTGTGTATCATCATATGCTAAAATTTTCTATTGAGGATAAAGTAGGTGTCATGAAGAGTGATCAGCAGTCTACGAGAAGTTGCTATGCCACTTCAGTAAAAGAAAGTTTTGAACCGAATAGAGTACTCCAGTTGGAAAGTACCAAGGTACACAGTACTAAACAAAAGGAAGTTCTTGAGCCAGAAAGTACCAATTTGAAATAAATGACTAAGATGGCAAGCTCTAGTTCATAAAATGTTTCAGACTTGGATCCTAGGGAATTGAATGGGGAGAAATATATTAAACCAATGGAAAATCTGATTCCAAGCAATATCTCAGATGAGGATCTAGATAAAATCATTCGTGTAGGAGCTAAGCTGAGTTTTAAAATGTGTGATCAACTCTATAATTTATAAGAGTATTCAAATGTGTTTGCTCGGACTCACCACGATATTCTTGGAATAGATCCAAAATTTACATCTCATCACATATCTGTAGACCCAAGCTATAAGCCGATAAAATAGAAAATGAGACAGTTTAGTGAAGAAAAATATCGAGCAATGAGCCAAGACGTAGATAAGCTTCTTCGAGCAGAATTCATTATGGAGGCTCAATATCTTGAATGGGTAGCAAATGTTGTGCTCGTGAAAAAAAAGCAAATAAAAAATGACATATGTCTGTCAATTATACTTATCTAAATAAAGAGTCTCCTAATGACAGCTTTCCTTTACCAAGGATAGATCAGTTGGTGGATGCAACAGCTGGTCACGAGTTACTCTATTTTATGGATGCATTTTTGGGCTATAATCAGATTCTGATGAATTTTCTAGATAAAGAGAAAACATCATTTATGATGGATAAAGGTTTATACTGTTATAGGGTTATGCCGTTTGGTCTCAAGAATGTAAGAGCTACTTCTTGTTAATAAGCTTGCTAGATTGATCGGTAAAACTATGGAGGTATATATAAATGAAAAGTTGACCAAGTCTTTAAAGTGGTGACCATATAATACATCTTCATGAAACTTTCCAAATTCTCATACAATACCAAATAAAGCTGAATCTAGAGATATGTGCTTTCGGGGTCAACTCAGGGAAGTTTATTAGCTTTTTGATAAACCAACATGGGATTAAAGTAAATCCCAAGAAAATTGATGCAATTATGAACATGTGATCATCCTAAAACTTAAAGAAAGTATAGAGCTTAACTAGACGGATTGCGACATATCAAGAGCAACCGATAAGTGTCAATCCTTTTTTAAAGCAATGAAAAAAAAAAGGAAAGGAATGACGTAGATGACAAAATGTGAAAAAGCATTTCAAAAGCTAAAGGAATATCTAACATAGCCTCATCTTTTATCAAAACCAATGCAAGCAGAGGTTCTATATTTATACCTTGTAGTGTCACTAGTAACGGTCAGATTGGTGTTGATCAAAGAAAACTAAAATGTTCAGAAGCCAATTTATTATAGAAGTAAAGCTCTAACTGATGCAGAGACAGGTATTCAAAGTTAGAAAATTTTGCTTTGGCTTTAGTGGTTTCTTTGAGGAAGTTACAACCATATTTTCTAGCACACATAATTGTTATACTTACTGACCAGCCTTTGAAACAAGTATTGCAAAAGCCAGACATGTATGGGCGATTAATTAGGTGGCTGGTAAAACTCAGTGAATTCGATGTTAAGTTTAAATCTCAACCTTCTATTAGAACTCAAGCAATAGCTGATTTTATAGCGAAATTTACTTCTTTCGAATTATACCGAGACTCGAGAGAGGTGGAAGATAAAAAATGGCGATCCTTTTAAAAATGATGACATTTGTTAGGAATTATTTGTCGACAGATCTTCAAATGGTGGACGAGCAAAGTAGCAGTAATTTTGATTAGCCCAGAGGGTGAAGAATTAGAATATACTTTGCTACTCAACTTCAAAGCCTCAAATAATGAAGCTGAATTTAAAGCACTCATTGTTGGGCTGAGACTTGCTTTAGAATTGAAGGCTAAAAAGTTGATAATTTGTAGTGACTCTCAACTGATTGTAAGTCAAGTCAATTTAGAATATCAAACAAAAAAAGAACATATGCAAGCATATCTCAAGAAGCTTCACAAGCTACTTAGTCGATTTGGTGATGTGTGAATGGAACAAATAACTTTGAATGAAAATGTTTGAGTCGATGCCTTGTCTAAGCTTGTTTCTACCCCCAAGCAGAAAATTCCAAGAAGAATCCTAATTAAAGAGTTGAGTTTTCCAAGCATTATTCAATTAGAAAAGTGATGAATATTGAACAATCTATTAATTGGATAAGTTCAATTATGGAATATTTGTCAAGTGGAATTCTTCTTGAAGAAAAGAATGAAGCTAAAAAGATAAGATATCAAGCGAGAAGGTATACTTTCTTAGATGGCATTCTATTTTGAAGAAAGTATTATTTCCTACTACAAAGATGCCTACGTCTAGATGAAGCAGATTATGTCCTTAGAGAATTTCATAAAAAGGTTTATGGTAACTACTCTAAGGACGTATGCTAGCATATAAATCTCTCAAGCAAAGGTATTATTGGCCCATAGCGCAAAAAGATGCGAAAGAGATGGTGAAGAAATGCGATACGTATCAGAGGTTTTTAGACATTCGAAGGCAATCACCAGAAAAATTAACTCCGATATCAAGCCCATCACCGTTTGCCTAATAGAGGAGTTGACTTAATACGGCCATTACCACTAGGAAGGGCACAAGCTCGATATGCAATTGTTGTAGTGGACTACTTAACCAAGTAGATGGAAGCAGAACCTCTAATAAAGATCATGAAGCAAAAAATGACAAACTTCATATGGACAAATATAGTTTGTTGCTTTGGAATTCCACACGTGATCATAACAAATAACAAAAGATAGCATGATAATAAGTGGTTCAAAAAGTTCTGTTCAGAGTTGAAGATTGATCATTGATTTGCATCTCCAGCTTATCCAAAAGCTAATGGGCAAGTCAAAGTTGTGAATAAGGTCATCAAGCATATACTAAAGACTAAACTTGAGAAGAAAAAAAGTTTTTGGCTGGGAGAAATGCCACAAGTCCTTTGGAGGTATCGACTTAAATCTCCTTCCTCTCTAGCTGTTGGAGTGGAAGTTGTGAAACATGTTAAGATAGGAATCTCATCCTATTGAACACAACATTTTGATGAAAATATGAACTCGAATCAAATAATTCTTTGTTCATACTTAATTGATTAAAAAAAAGATCAGGCTAGAATCAGAATGGCATCATAATAGTAAAAGGTTGCTAGGTATTACAACTACAATGTTCGAGCACGAAAATTTTGAGTTGGTGATCTTGTACTCTGGAAAACTGATTGTAAATACTAAAGAACCTGGAAATGGATCACTTGGTCCAAACTGGGAGGGCCTATATTGAATAACTTATGTACTTTAATTAGATACCTATAAGTTGGGTTGCTTCGATGGAATAGCAATAAAATGACCATGGAATGCAGACATGCTTTGAAAATATTATCAGTAGGTTTTTATTTTTTATGTTTATTTTCTTATTCGCAATTTTTGAAAATATTTGCTAGGATATTGACATTTGTTCATCATTCATTAATAAAATCCTCAAACAGAGGCATGATTTTTTATTCTATGAGACAATCTGAGAATTGTTCTATATGATATATGCATATGCAATGAGTCTTTCTAATAGTAAGGCTACCCCATTTTAAAATGAAACTGAGATACGTAGAGAGCCCCTAGTATGGCCTTAGATGGGTGCAAGGACCTAACAAGAGTAGTGAAATAGTAAAAGCTATAATTATGATATTATATCCACAAAATAAATTTGCATATATATTGTAACACAATCACTCTTGTGAAAATAGTATATAGAGTGGAGAAATCGCTTGAAATAATACAACAGGTAGGATAAGAATTTAAGTTTAATTCCATTGAATACAAAATTATCGAGTATAGCAAAAATTAAGCTTAGTCCTACTGAATGTATATTAAATTTTAGAGTAGAATAAACAAATAAATCTTTGTTAAATTCTACAGAAATGATACAAAATACCAAGTAGGATAAATGATTTTTTAATCCTGCTGATTAAAATTTTTGAATAGGTTAAACCCTATTAATAATATTCTGAGTAGGATAAATGCTTCATTTAATCCTATGAAATCAATATATATGCATCTATGTACACTTGATGACCCTTTTGTGAAGTGGAAATAAAGATCTTTAAACCAGGATCCTACCAAGCTTAAATTTGAGTACGATGAAGCTTAAAATAAAAATTTTTGGTTAATAATAAAACTATTAACAAGAAGTCTACTTACATTTAATAATTTTTATAGACTACAGTCCTTCTTGATTTGGAAAATATTGGGTTCTAAGCAATCTGGATAAAAATAGAAACGGATTATATTCGGGTTTTTATCTAGAAGAATAAAATAAGTTATATTATGAAAGAAGAATCCATGAGGTTATCATAAATTTCCTTCAAAATTTAATAGCCAGTTCAATTTAAAGAATTGGGTTATAGAAAGGGATTTCAAAGATCATCTTTGGAAGATTCAAAAGGGGAGAGTTCACAAAATTAGATTTCAGAGCTCAGAATGTACAAGCTGAGATTTGGAGCTGTCTTATATAGCTTATCTTCAAAATTAGGTTGCATGAAAGTTTTAAAAAAAATGTCGAATGAAGATTATCGAGCTAAAACATATAGAATATTTGAAGCAAGTTATTAAAAATTTGGTCTATAGTGTAGAGAATATATTCTCTGCCGAGTAGACTATCCATAGTGGAGAACGTATTCACACTATGCAAAAATATCATGTGCAAGCTTTATTTGCTATATTATGTGAAGCATGTGCACTGAACTTCTGATTTTGTGGTTAGCTTTCAGCCTTCAGAGTAAACACTAAAGAGCTTCACGGTTTTCAAGAGCCATCAAAATCATTTTTTTCTTTGAGGACATGGTGTAAAGACATCCTTACACCTTAAGCTCAATATTGAATGGCAAAGTAAATAATTCCCTACCTAACAAAATAGTGGCCAAATAATTCCCTACCTGACAAAATAGTGGCCAAGTCAATTAGATAATAGAGGCCATTTTGTTTGAAGCATTCAATGAAGTTTTGAGAGCTTCATCCTCTAAAAATGTCCAGAAAGCCTGCCAAGGACATAAAGTTATAAAGCAGGCCATTGCCAACTAAGATACCGAGTTAAAAAAAAAAAACGAGTTTAAGGTTTTCATAAGAATAAATAATAGTTGATCTCAATTTAAAGGTCATACAGTATATTTTATAGAGTAAGGCACATTTTTTGCAGCCTTGCATGAGAATAAATGAAAAAGGCAAATCTTTAACAATGCTTAAAAAAAACAAATATATTCTTTGACAAAATAGTGCTCTAAATAAGCCATGACTCAAAGCTTTTAAAATAGATTCATCATCAGACTACTTCCAAGTTACATATTTGTCTATTCATACATCAGAATTTTGCTACAAAATCAAGCAAGAAATAAAGTTTGAATCACAAAAAAGAGCCAATTTGTTGGGCACACAACAACCCAACAATAGAAAGTGACATCAAGTAGCAAGGTTTGTTAAAGAAGTCAAAAACAAAAAGTATTCAGAAGAGCAGCAAGCTTTCAATTGGAAGCAACAAAAAATAAGTTAGTCTTCATGACTTACTCAGCAAGGACATGATCATTTTCATTGATCAAAGATGAATTGAAATTCATTGGAGAGTTCAACTTACTATTATAATTTTCTTCAACTTCAACTCTAGATTTCTTCAATTCATATCTAGCTTGATCAAATCCAAGTTTCATCCAGCTAAAGTCTAAACCTTCTTCTCTATTCTTTAACTCAAATTGAGCCATCTCATAACCATCCAAAAGCAAACCGTCTGTTGATGCCTTAGCTATCGAGAGCACCTCTTTTTCAGATAAAATAGATCTCTTAAATTCACTAATGGTACACTAAGGTCGTAGAATCTATACTTCAGTCTCTATACATTTTTTCTTCTCAGATTCAGTAGCTAGTTTGGCTAGGGTAAGTTGGTTCTCAAGCACCTTGACTTGAAGTTGGAAAGATTCGAGTTGTAGGGAAAGTTCAAAGTTCACTTTTTTGGATTCTTCTAATTTATCTTATTTAGGTGCATAGTCTAGGCAAAATTCTTGCACATAAAAATGTGTGAATCCATTTTGAAAAACATATGTTCAGCATTATAAGAGATTAAATAGTGTTAGGAAAAAAATAGAAAAGATGACAGTGAAAGTTATATCTTTCCCATGGAATCTCGCATTAGACACCAAGTGTGTAAAAAATCAAAATGGGTTTAACCTCTCAGCTTGGCCTTGATTTATGATTTGAGATAATCTTAAGCTAGGTCTAACCAAATAATCTAGAAGTGTGATTTGCTAAATCTAGACACCATCAGAGTTGGAACCAGCTTTCTCTTTAGTAGCTGAAGAAGGAAAGCCAACAACAATAGGAGGAATTGTGTCATTTGAAGATAAATTTAGAGGATGTTGCTCAACATCTCCTAAAACTTTTTTCTTTTTTCTTCGTGGTTGCTGTTTCAGAGCTAATAATTCATTAGCCCTTTTTTCTTCGTGGTTGCTATTTCAGAGCTAATAATTCGTTAGCCCATTCACTCCTAGATTCTTTGCTACCATTGGTATCAATTGTTGCCAAGAGAACAACAAGAGTAAGTACACATATTTACAATCTGAAATTGTTGCATAAATGAGAAGAATCAACAATATTGTGTACCTACTTTCGTTTTCTTTCTCTTTAACAGAAATTGATCAATAAACCCAAACTTAAAGAGGTGATCTTTTGTTAAGTGAACGGTTTGTTGGTGAAAGCTATCATCAAGTTGTAGAATTGTGCCTTATGTTTTGAAGTCAATGGAAATTTTTGCCCCAAGAGGCTGCAAAAAAAAAAAAAAAAGAAAAGAAAATCAAGACAAAACATGACATATGTTAGCTATGCAAAACAAAAGACATGCAAAAGATGAAGACATGGTCGTTGGAACCAAGTTGGAATTGTGCAGATGCCATACCCTTCATCCAGAAATTGACCCTTATTCCCACCTGATAAGAAGCATTTGTTTTTGTAGGTTTAGTTTTAAAAAGGATTACCTAAAACAGTAGTTCCTATCTCAAGCTATGAATTAAGTTGGTACCAACCATGAGTTCCTTTTTGGGTATGTGCTTTAATTTGGCATAGTAAGCATATATTTTCTAAGCTAGGTTTTGAGTTTAGGAATTGTTTCCACAAAACCAAACAATTGATAATGGAGCGCCAACCATTCGGCTATAACTGAGCAGGAGCAAAATTAAAAACGTTAAAAAGTTTCCTGAGGATGGTTGTGGGAAGTCTCATCCCTAATTTAAAAAATGAAGAATGAATGACTATATATCCATCTGAAGGATTGCTAGGAGTATTATCCTCATCAATGGCTTTGAAAATTACATAATCAAGGATACGGTATTTTTTTCCTCACCTCCATATCTAGTTTGTCTTGTGTAATTATTGTTCTTTTATTATCAATGGCAAAGGCTTGCGTATAGTTTCTACAGATTCTACTCAGGGATTCTTTGGGGTGAGTTATAAAAGAGGGCAATATGAAAGGGCTGTCTAATTTAGCTAAAAATTTGGCCATGGAATAGGAATCGAAGCTGATAGTAGATACATTTATATCACCTATGATGTCCAGCTCTAAAGGACCAAAGTCTTCAGACAAAATGTCTACGGAATTTTCAACCTCTAAAGGTTTCATAGCCTCAAAAATAGGGCTTTCCTAATCTCAATCCCAGAATAAACAGTTAAGTAGGAGCTATGCAGCATACAAAATCAACAAAAATATAAATTTGAAAGACCATAACTAGACAACTAATGGTTAGATTTCTAATATTTAGTGAAGAAATTTGTATTAATCATTATTCAAAGGACCATAGCAATGAAAAATCATTTTGGTGTATGGAGTACGTGAGGTTTTAGATGCAATCGAAAGAGAAATCTAAAAAATAAGAAATTACCTATGAAGAGGAAAGTAGAGCTACTAGAGATCAAAAAGAACAAGAGCTCTTTGGAAGTTCAAAATATAAATGGTGAAATAGGGCTGAGAAGTCCAATTGCTTGGGTAACTTGCATGAATATGTGTTGGTTGTGGGATTGATGAAAAAGGTGGTCTAACAAAAGCCTATTCCTATAGGGTTTCAGTTTCAATCTCTAAAGTATTTGACCAAAATTTTAAAGATTTAACTCTCTTCTTAGTAAAGAGATTTGGAGCAAGAGCTATTGTGCAAATAGAAAGTTTCAAATGTAAAAGCAGAAAAGGTTGTCTTGTTATGCAATTGGTAAAGTGAAGATATAGTTTAAGGGGTAAAACTAATCTTAATAGAGGTTAATTGGGTTTTGTACGAATGGACTGGAAATTTATAACGTCCAAGTCTATAAAGATTGTTTGAAGCCATTTGATGGCAGGTATCATCTGAGCTGAATGTTATATCAGTTAATTATGCGAGTAGAATAAGGTTGTTTGGGGGTCAATGACTTGTAAAGTTTATATAAAGTCATGTGATACTAAGTAAATGGAATCCTACATGGATGAATGAATAGTTTACTAGAAGACAAAGCAATGGCCAAGTGAAATTAAGTGAAGGTCAAGTACCAACCTTACAAGTATTCAAAATTACCGAATACAGCTTTCCAAGGCAAAAAGTACCAAGCATTGACAATAGCAAAATTAGTATGAAGAGAAGTGGCAATAATATTACATTCCAAATTTATTTACACAACAAAAAGTCTAAAAGCTTTTACATATTTCTTTAAGAAATCTAAAATACTGGTGGACTTATGTAGAGTGTAAAATTTGGCCTGTAGTTTGAAATGTTGTAAAATCCACTGAGAAACACTTCCAATATACCAAATACACGATCATGTAAGTGGTGCTAAGTTCAATGCTGATGGAACTCAATTTTACCGAGTAAAGCATCTAAGTCTACTAAGACTTCCAAGTCAAAATTACCAAGTATATGAATTCAGCTTTGAGTTTGAACATTCAAGTTAAGCTGGATAAATCATCTACTAAGTATGGATTTCGAATTCAAATTACTGAGTAGCTATAATATCCCTCCTATTCAAGATTGGAGATGATTTGATAAAACTGATCGTTGTCAGAATCAGAAGCATTATTTTCATCCTAATGGAAAATCTTTTTGAAAAATTAATAGCTATTCGTATTGAATTCTTGTTGAACGAGGAATAAAAAATAGCTAAGACTTCACTATAAAAAGACACCAAGACTCAAGGTAAAGTCATGTAGAACTCATTCAACTAAACACGTTTCCTTCGGTCGCTAACTTGAGCATCAGAGAGTTTTAGTTGGCACCTCTATCGACTAATCAACTGACCCTTTTTTCTCTATTTGCATAAAATTTTCAGCCATGTATATTCAACAAGTAGACAAAATTTTGGCATCTACAAAAAGAATATATAAGTGACCCAAAAAAGAATTAAACTGATGGTTAAACCAAAGTAAAGATTAAAGGACCATGAAATGGTTAAGGAAAAAGAAAGTTGAATAATTGATTTCCATAACATTAACAAGAGTGAACACCTTTTTATGGCAGGAGAGGAAGTTGTCTTTAAGGCATTTGACATCCATAAATAGTAAGTAATTAATATATTTATATTAATAATGACAAAACAGATCTCAATCCTTGGTTACATCTTGTGATTGGCATTGCAAGTTCAAATGTTCATTAACTTATGGGAGTCCGAATTGGAGACTGATATTTTTTTTGTGCGTGTATATGTGTGTCTACCTTTTCCCTTATTACTACAAAAAAATGTCTTTTACACTCTTGTGTAAGTGCCAACCCTTGCTTTTTAGAAATCATCATGGATCACCCTTCTATCAGTTTAGCTGTTAGATGTATGTAAATAACTTGAATATGGAGGGTTAAATTAGTCATTTAATGAGGCCACAATCAACGATGAATAAAGGGCAAAGTCAACAGTTAAAAAAAAATACTTTCACTTTCCCCCATTCTCTCCCCCCCCCCCCCACCAACTATGATTTTCTTCCCACGTCCCTTGACCTAACCCTAAAATGTGAGTTAAAGCTTTCAGAAGCCTCTAATACCTCGTTGTAGCAATTTATTTCAACTACTGGGTAAGATTTATTGGCTAGTTCAATCATCATATATGATGCGTCTCCATTGAAAAATGTCATGTTGTATGAGTTTTTGTTTATTTCTCTTTTTTTGATATTTTACATATTCTGACTACTATTTTTACTAATTTTTCTATTACTTAGGAATTTTATATTGTTGTACGTGCTTTTTTTTACCTGAAATTGAAACCCTAAATTTTATGAAAAATTGGGGTTTTTATAAATTGATGTAAAGTATATGAATTGATGTGATAACTTGTATACTTGTACTGTTATATTAACATGCATGCATGAGATATGTGTGTGTGTGTTTGTGTGTGTGTGTTTTTTTTTTTTGGCAGTTTTATATCATGCATGTCTATTATTTTATGCGTTTGAGGTTTTTGACTAGTTTTTTTTTTTTTTCAAATCTCAATATTTGTTTATGCATATGACAACCTGATGGGCATGATTTTTATAACATTAGAAGCATTAGGTTATATGGTTACACTTGGCAATGTAAACCTTGATAATGTTAGTAGGATTAGTTTGGTTTCTATTGCTAATGTGATTTTCGAGCTAGGTGTTGTAGATAATAGGGACATAAAATTTTAGTGTTACTTTACCTTGGAATAAAGAAATCATGAACATTGATACTGACCTGCAATTTTTAGAAATACTAAAAATATTTGAAATGAAAGAAATTCATGAGGCAACCATTTTAGTAGATGTTATAACACTAGACACTGAGCCACTTACCACTGAGGTGCCTGTGTTGAATACTAGGATAGATAAGCATTAAACTGAGTTGCCTAATAAGGATGTAGAAAAAGAACTTGAATTGTACAATAGGGATATAGAAAAAGAACATGAATTACATAATAGGGATGCTGAAAAAGAACCTGAGTAGCACAATAGAGATGCTGAAAAAGAACCTGATTTCCCAATGAGAATGAAGGTTTTGTTGGAAACTTAGAGTGCCATAGTAAGTATAACCATGAAAGTGACTTTCATGTAGACTATAGGCCTGAAAATAATGTAGATGTGCAGGCTGAAGATAGTGGGTTAGGAAGTGATAGTGGGGAGGATGTGGTAATGGAGAGGAGTTATTAGATGACCACTCACATTACCAAAGTGATAGTGAAATTTTTGAAAAGTTAATAAGTATTGTTGATGAAGAAATGAGCAGTGATAAGATGGTTAGCATCTACAAGAAAAAATTGTTTAGACTTGGTTCTGAAAGGGAAGTTAAGGTTAGGGTTTGTGAAACAACTAAAAATTTGGCCCATTTTAGAGAAGTACTAAGAAAGTACTCAATTCGCAGGGGGATTAAGTTTAAAAGAGTGAAAATGAGAAAAATGTAGTGACCTTTAAGTGTACTGTTGTAAGCATTGGAATTTTTCTTATGGTTTTGAGGCTCAATGATGATAGCCAAAGACATCAATTAGAAGTCTTTTCTAATATGCAAGGACACCAAAGTTCAAACACTGAAAATGGGATAGAAAATCAAGTACGTTTAGAACCGGTGGGATACCGGTAGTGAGTGGTCAAGACCTTAGGATAAGGAGTCATGTTAGTGTCACACATTTGTCTACCCTAGGCATATGTGCCCCTAGGCTTATAGGCGCACGCCTTTGACAATCAAGAAACCTTATTAGGTAAGGTGCTCACAGTTATGTAAAAGGCGTGCACCTAGAGTCTATTAGGTGTGCCTCATGCTACAGTCCCATATCGGGAAAAAAGCCCATTTTCTAGCCATCTTGAGCCTATATAAGGAATGTGGCTCACAGTTTTAGGTAAGCGAATTTGGGTACAAAAATACCTAAAAATCAATATTTTTGAGAGATTTTTAAGTAAACATTTTCGATGTTTTCTCGATGTTTTGTGTGGTCTTTGGATTATTCTGGAACACCCACCATATTAAAGATTCAGCTTCTAATAGAATTTAGAATTTGGTAAGTTTTTTTAGGGCCTCCGCTTTAGTCTAAAATTTGCCATGTTTAGTTTAGGAGTAGTTAATTTGTCGTGTTTAGTTAATTAGTAGTTTAATTATGTCATGTTTAACTTAAAATTAGTAGTTTGTTATGCCATTCTTAGCTTAGGATTAGTAGTTAATTAGTAATTTAATTATGCCATACTTAGCTTAGGATTATAGTTAATTAGTAGTTTAACTATCCCATGCTTAGCTTATGATTACTAGTTGATTAGTGGTTTTAATTATGTCATGTTTAGCTTAGGATTAATAGTTAATTAGTTGATAATTATGTCATGATTAGTAGTTAATTATGTCCTTAATTAGTTGTTAATTATACATGATTAGTGGGTAATTATTTAGTTTATTAGTCGTTAACTATGCCATGATTAGTAGTTAACTATGTAGTTAATCAGCAATCAATTATATGATGATTAGTGGTTAATTATGCATTCTTAGAGTAATCGTTTAGTCATCCATAACGTCATGATTAGAGTAGAAATGCCATGTCTAATGTTTAATTTTATCACGCTTGTTATTGCTAATGTCTTTACTTGATGATGAAGGGTTGATATAAGACTCCTTTAGCTTATGGTAATATTTAATTTATTGCAATATCATTTGAATTATTATAATCCTCTACCCATTCACCCATGTTTGATGGCTATGTAATTAGTTCTCCTTCCCTTTCTATGTATGTATATAAATTGTCCACCTTACATGTAACAAAAAGATAAAATGTGGTTGTGTGTATAAAAGAACTTAGCACTAAGATAGGATAGCATTAGTGACTTAAAATATCGAACTCAATAGATCCCAGTCGAGGCCTGATTAACGTGTGGGCAGGTGTAACCCATACCTAACTTCCTAAACCCGACTCTGAAGAGGTGATGGATAGTTAGATCCAGAAGCAAGAGAACGACTATCGTCATCCAATTTTTCTCATGGTTAATTACCCAGGTGGCAACTCCTTTATTTCTCCGAGTCTTCTCTTTGTGACTTGACTCGTATGGCCCTCTAAATATCCAAAGAGAGCTTAGAAAAGCGGTGCTGAGGTCGTAAGCGCTTGAAGCGAGATGGAAGCCTCGCTCACAACTGTAGAAGGTTGACCTTGGAGGATTCATGCCTCCATAACACGACCTAATAACAACAAAATTAAGACGTTATATCCTGAGCATGGGTGTTTGAAGGTCCCTAATACCCTTAAGTGCACATACATAAGCATATAGCAAATATATATATATATATATATATATATATATATATATATATATGAGGACTATTTTAAAGATAATGTTACCCTAGATGTGAAGTGGTTAGAAAAGGATATAAAAAGAAACTATGGCATTGAACTATCAAAACAGAAGTATAAGGCTAGGATAAGAGCCCTTAAGGTCATAGAGGAAGACCATCAAAAAGCACTTAACTTTTTGCACAAATATGCCACCATTGTAAACATCACAAATCCTGGTACGATTGTCTATGTTACGAAACATGCAGAGTTGATATCTACAAACCTTAAATTCCAAGATTTTTTTATAAGTTTTCCTGTACAGAGACAAGGTTTTCTTACGGGTTGTAGGCCTTTTGTTGGTGTTTGCACCCAAAATATACCACGATTATTATAGCATAAGTTCAGATGCCGAATCCACAATAAGGCTTTTGACAAAAGAGGTTAGTAAAACAAAAATACTAAAAAGATAATAAAGACATAAAACTTAACTTTGAAGTGATTGGTTATAAAGAGACTACAATGCATAATAATTGCAAGCAATCGATGGTAATTAAGAGCTAAGGCATCAAGAATCACTTATATGTTTTGTAAATCTAATCCCCACTTTCATTCCACAATTATAACTCAATTGAAAGTTTCACATCCCAGACAATCAATCAAAAAATATGTATCGCAAAGCATAATTGATAAAAACATGTATTTGATATGCATAAACTCTTTACAAGCAATATTTACCAATAACATTCATCCTTACAAGTCATCCAAGAGCGGCAATATATCAACTGACAATATTGCTGTAAAAGATTAACTCATAAAACGAAACTACCAGTAACAATTATAATTCAACACGAATCACTTAAAGAAAGCATAACTGAATTTATATGAAATTGAGAATTATAATTTCTGGATTAAAGAGAAGTCACAAGATGAGAAAGAGTTTAACACGTAAATAAACATACAAACTTTATAGCTCTTGAGGAAGAATCAAAGTAGAGAAATGTATAAACTACATATGCAAGTTCATCTCTAGCCTTACTAAGAGTTCTAGCCTAACTTACAATTCATTCCCATCATTTCTAAAGAGAAAATACAAGAGAGAATTGTAGTATACAATGATATAATAGAATCCAAATGATTTTTCTCCTCCCCCATTCAACTCCTTAAGTTGTCCTTATATAGGTGATTAAATGGAACTATTTTAGTATGAACCAATCTTCCACATTTTCAGCCACCAAACCTTCCACCAACTTGCAGCACATTTTTAGCTACCAAAACGATTGAATTAGGCTTTGTGGAAAACATGAAAGTTGTAGCTTTTTGTCTTATCATTCCATGGCCACTAGATTCATGTAATTTGGACAAGTCTTCTATGAGATATGGTTAAAATATTGAACATGGGTCGGGCTAAGCAACAACTACAGTTCAGTTTTGTTGTGTCTCAATTTCAGCCCATCAAATATTGGATTTCGGCTTTTGATTGTTCTTCAACTTTGTGTAGGATTGGGTCATATTGCTCCAAGTTCAAGAATCTCTTCATTTTGATTTATAGATTGACAGTTATGTCTATTTTATTAAACCTGCACAAAGATTTCCATTAATGACAATTTAAGGACAACACTTTATTTCAAGATAAAGACTAAAAAAATGCAAAAGAAATGAAACAAGTGTAAAAGAGGCATAAGCATAATAATTATGCTAAAATATCATAAAAGTTTTACAATATTGACCAATTAGTATTAATTATTATTTATGCTTAAGAGTGTATTTTCATGCGTTTATCGGTTGGTGTAAATAGTTGTTACCTAAAAGGCCCTATGGGAAGGGTGTTACTGGCAGCTGTGGGCATTCATGCCAACAATGGGATGTTTCTTTTAGGCCTAGCTATTTTTGAGGTCGAATGAATTAATTCCTAGAACTCATAGGTGAACACATTGGAGGGGTAAATGGGGGTGGGCTACGTATAACATTTATGAGTGATAGACAAGAAGGAGTTATGAATGTTTTTACTGTCCAATAGCCATATGCATCTAACATATTTTGTGGTAAGTTTTTGTATGAAAATTTCAAGAGAGAGCATATTGGACCAGGACTCAAGGAACTATTTTGGAGGGCTTGCAAGGCCTCTAATTTCAACGACTACAACTTAGCGATGGAAGATATTAAAAAAGCTAATGTTAAGGCCTTTGACTACTTGACTAATACATTCCTCCAATACATTGGAGCAAACATGCCTTCAATGACAGGGTTAAGGTTGATCATGTTACCAACAATATCACTGAATCATTTAACTCTTGGATCATTTCATACATTGTATTTCATACATAACTCATTTCATTACATCATCTTTACCCGAAATGCTATCAAAATAAGTAGTAACATATAGAATAGCAACTTGTTCACCATGACAGCATTCTTTATTTTTTCATTGATTGGCACAAGTACTTCATGTTAGGTCATCAAGTTACTTCATATCACCTTGCATCTCCCATAAAATGTTTTGAACTTCATCCTTTCTTGTCTGCTCCGCACTTTCCACACCATGCATGGCTAGCCATTAGATTAGTGCAATTCATCAAATCAACATCACAATTAACTTCTTCAACATTAGGCTCCATCGCCTATAACAATTACATATTCCATTTTTTTCCTATAAAATATAGCTTACAAGGATTATTTGAAGACTTAGAAATCATAACATTTACCTTTGCACCATATTTGTATCTCCTATTTTCAGTTCATTTTCAGTAGTAGAATAATTCATTTGAGCATCATTCAAGGTCCTACAAGCATAGTGAACAACAAAGGTTTTTCTCTCCCTTCGTTGAGCAATATTGCTCCTACAACATAGTTACTAGCGTCACACATAATCTTAAATGGAAGGTTCCAATCAGGTGACTGCATAATAGGAGTAGTGGTGAGTTTAGCAATTAGTGTCTGAAATGCTTCCTCGCAAGCTTGAGTCCACACAAATTCAGCATCTTTTAATAAGAGGTTACACAATGGTCTAGATATAGAAGAAAAATTTTGTATAGACCTCCTATAAAACCAGCATGCCCTGGAAAAGATCGTACATCCTTTATCACTTTGGGAGTAGGTAATTTAAAGATCAACTCGATTTTAGCCTTGTCAACCTCCATTCCTCTTTCTGAAATAATGTGTCCCAAAATAATCCCAGAAGACACCATGAAATGACATTTTTCCCAATTAAGCACAAGTCCTTTTTCTTCACACCTACTCAAAACAGATTTTAAGTTAAGTAGACATGAATGAAAAGAGTTACCAAAAACAGTCAATTCATCCATAAAAACCTTCATGCATTTTTCAAACATGTCTGAGAAAATACTAAGCATGCAACATTGAAAAGTAGCTGGTGTATTACATAATCCAAATGGCATCCTACGAAAAGCATAAGTACCAAAAGGGCATGTGAAGTAGTTTTATCCTGATCCTCTATAGCTATCGCTATCTGGTATTATCCTGAGTACCCATCGAGAAAGCAATAAAAAGGAATAAAGAGGATGGCCAGCTATACGTTCCAATATTTGGTCAATAAAAGGCAATGGAAAGTAGTCTTTTTGAGTGGCTGTGTTTGATTTTCTATAATCAATGCACATCTGCCATTCAGTTACTACTCTAGTTGGAACAGACACTCTTTTATCATTTTGAACCACAGTTACTCCAGATTACCTTTGTTGGACTTACCCATTGACTATTAGATATTTGATAGATTATACCTGCATCTAATAGTTTTAAGACTTTTTTCTTTACCACTTCTTTTATTGTTGGGTTAAGTCTTCTTTGGGGTTCTCTACGAGGTTGGGTACCTTCCTCTAGATGGATTCTATAGGAACATATTAATGGAGAAATACCTTTAATATCAGCTATAACCTAACCTAGTGCAGACTTATGTTCTTTTAACAAGTTTATCAATTTTTCATCTTGTTCAACACTAAGTTCTGAAGAAATAATAACAGGAAAGGTATCACCTACTTCCAAGAATACGTGCTTCAAACCTTTGGGCAGTGAGGAAAGTTTAACTTTTGGTGCCTCTAAGTTAGAGGGCTTTGGCTTCTCTCCTCCACGAGGCAATCCTCCAAAACGTGGTTGCCAAAATCGAGTCCTTTTATCATATAAGTCAAAAATACCAAACACATTAGTTATACCATCAGGATGAAATAAATCTTAAAAATCAGAATCAAGAAGGCATTCTAAAGAGTCAGAATCCTGTTTTCTATAAGCCTCCTCTGATATAAGTTTGCCTATCATATATGAATGGTAACAATCGTCCTCCTCTCGTGGTTGCTTTCCAATATGGAAAAAATTCACCTCAAGAGTCATATTCCCAAATGATAATTTCATAAAACCGTTCTTGTAATTAATAAGAGCGTTAGTAGTGACAAGAAAAGGTCTCCCTAAAATAAGAGGAATTTTGGACTCCATATTAACCATAGACTAAGTATCCAAAACAAGAAAATCAACAGGGTAATAAATTTTATCAGTATGTAATAGAATATCTTCCACTATTCCCCGTGGTTTCTTGACTGATCGCTTGGCCAATTGTAGAACTACGGATGTGGGTTTGATCTCTCCAAGCCTTAATTGTAAGTAAACTGAATAGGGCATCAGATTGACACTTGCTCCCAAGTCTAGCAATACTTGACTGAATTCATGTGTCCCGATCTGGTAGGAAATTGTAGGACATCCTAGATCTTTGTACTTGGGTGGTGCTTTCTGTTCAATTACTACACTTACCTATTCCGTCAAGAATGTAGTCTTCTTGATATGGTGCTTTCTTTTGATGGCGCATAGATCCTTGATAACTTTGGCGTAAGCCAGAACCTGTTTAATTACATGCAACAAGGGAAGATTAATCTTAACTTTTTTCAAGTGTTCTAGAATCTCACCTTAAATTTTCGAATTTTTCCCATTAGATCTGAGAGCTTGGGGAAAAGGCTCCTGGATCAAAAATTTCTTTTCAGGTTCTCTTTCAAAAATGTCCTCCTTTTGTGGGGGAACATCTTTATTTTTCATGGTTGTGTTGATTGGCAATGTAGGCTCATTTAAAGTCTTACCACTCTGAGTAGTGATGGCATTTACCTCTTTGAGATTTTGTGTATCAGAATTAGAGGCTTGTGCCATATGTTACCCCTTTGGATTAGACTGAGTTTAAGATGGAAACTTATCTCGCTCTTGTATGATCAAAGCACTGGTTAGCTTAGTGATTTGACTTTTGATCTCCGTGTTCCCTTCTACCACATGTGCAAGAGCTATTTCAAATTTTTGGTTAGTCTTATTTTGGGCCTCCATAAATGCTTGTAAGGTGTCCTCCAAGGAATTCCTAACTTTGCATTGTATTGAGGTGCTTGATAAGACTGGGGTGGTTGTTGTCCCTATTTCTATCGGTTGTTGTTTTGGGGGTTAGATTTCCAAATAAAGTTTGGGTGGTTTCTCCAGCCAGGGTTATAGGTTTCAAAATAGGGAGAATAAGGCTTTTCGTACATCCCTAAGGCATTACATTGTTCCTCATACACCCTTCTCATCTCACTATAAGTTGGATAATCCTAAGCTAAGTGTTCCACCCCTCCACAAACAAAGCATGTATTTTGTGATTCAACCTTAGCAATCGGGTGGGTGACCTTCCTATCTTTGGTTTTCAAGGCTTCTAATTCCCTAGTTAAGACTTCTAATTAGGCTTTAAGGTTGTCCTCTTCCCTAAGATGGTAAATTCCATTAGGTCGTGACCTATTTGTGCTATCTATAGTACTAGGTCTAGTCCATGTGTGGGCTTTTTCAAATGAGTCTTTGAGGAATTCTGTGGCTTCCTCAGGGTCTTTTTGAAGGAACTCCCTATTACACATCATCCCAACGAATTGGCACTCCCTAATTGTGAGTCCCTCATAGAAGTAAACTAACCAAGCGCCAATTTTCATACCCATGATGAGGACACATGTTTAACAACTCTTTAAATCTCTCCCAAGTTTGATACAAGGTTTCACTATCTTTTTAGAAGAAAGAGGAAATTTGTCTTTTTAAGCCCTTAGTCTTATGTTGTGGGAAATATTTGTTGAAAAACACTTGGGTCATTTCTGCTCAAGTTCCTATGAATCTCAACCTTAAAGAGTATAGCCAACTATTTGCTTTGTCTTTTAAAGAGAAGGGGAAAAATTTTAACCTAACAGTATCTATGGCATTGGCCTGACTATGAAAGGTGCCCACTACTTCTTCAAATTCCCTAACATGCACATAAGGGTTTTCATTATCTAAACCATGGAAAGTGGGTAAAAGATGTATCATCCTAGGGTGAAAGTCCAATTTTGGTGTGTTGGGTGGAAATATGATACATAATGGTGTGGCTGTGTAGGTAGGATGCAAGTAATCTTTTAGAGTTTTAACGGGGTTATCCTCATGTTGGCTCATTGTATCAAAATTAGAAGATGAAGATGAACTAAGAATTGGATTTTCTTCAGTTGTAAAATCTAGTTGTGGTTCTAATTCTGATTTCTTCATAAATCTCCCTCGTTTGTCTCTAGATTGTTTCATACATCCTCACAATTTATCTCTTTTTTTTTTTTTACACAAGAAAGTTCTCAAATAAAGTCAAAAAGCAATAAGATAAAAAAAGTTAGAGAGAAGAAGAGAAAAAAAAATAAAACAAACAAGGTGGCAAAGCCAACCTTTGACAAGTATATGTAGAATTAAAAAAATAAATTAATCAAAAGAAACAAGGTGGCAAAGCCAACCTTTCAAATATAAAACAAGAATATTAAAAGATTATAATTTAAAAAGTTAGAAGTTAGGAACATAAAAAAATTAGGTATGTAAAAATAAAAGTTAGATGCATAAAAATAAAAGTTAGATGCGTAAAAATAAATGTTAGGTGCGTAAAAATAAAAATTAGATGCGTAAAAATAAATGTTATGTGCGTAAAAATGAAAAGTTAGTACAAGAATAATTAAGACAACAAAATTTAAAAAAATGAAAAAGAAGAGAATAATAATTAGATTAGGCAAGATTAAGAAAAGTTAGGCAAAGTTAGAAAAATTTAAGAAATTCTTCAAAGCAAAAAAAGAAAAAGAAAAGAAAAGAAACTAAGAGATGAAATTCTACAAGAAAAGGAAATAAAAAATATAAACCATTTTTTGTCTATTTTGCCTCCCCGACAACGGCGCCAAATTTTGTTAACACTCATAATATATCGCGATTATTATAGTAAAAGTTGAGATGTCGAATCCATAAGGAGGCTTTCGACAAAAGAGGACAGTAAAACATAAATACTAAAAAGATAATAAAGACATAAAATTTAACTTTGAAGTGATTGGTTATAAAGAGACTACAATGTATAATAATTGGAAGCAATCGACGGTAATTAAGAGGTAAGGCATCAATAATCACTTATATGTTTTGTAAATCTAATCCCCACTTTGATTCAACAATTATAACTCAATTGAAAGTTACACATCCCAAACAATCAATCGAAAAATATGTATCGCAAAGCATAATTGATAAAAACATGTATTTGATATGCATAAACTCCTTACAAGCAATAATTACCAACAACGTTCATCCTTACAAGTTATCCAAGAGCGATAATATTGCAGTAAAAGATTAACTCATAAAACGAAACTACCAGTAACAATTACAATTCAACACGAATCACATAAAGAAAGCATGACTGAATTTATATAAAATTGAGATTTATAATTTCTGGATTAAAGAGAAATCACAAGATGAGAAAGAGTTTAACACGTAAACAAACATACAAACTTTATAACCCTTGAGAAAGAATCAAAGTAGAGAAATAGATAAACTTTATATAGAAGTTCATCTCTAGCCTTACCAAGAGTTCTAGCCTAAATTACAATTCATTTCCATCAATTCTAAAGAGAAAATACAAGAAAGAATTGTAATATACAATGATATAATAGAATCCAAATGATTTTTCTCCTCTCCCATTCAATTCCTCAAGTTGTCCTTATATAGGTGATTAAATGGAACTATTTTAGTATGGACCAATCTTCCACATTTTTGGCCACCAAACCTTCCACCAACTTGCAGCACATTTTTATCTACCAAAATGATTGAATTAGGCTTTGTGGAAAACATGAAAGTTGTAGCTTTTTGTCTCATTTTTCTATGGCCACCAGATTCATGCAATTTGGACAAGTCTTCTATGAGATATGGTCAAAATACTGAACATGGGTCAGGCTGAGCAACAATTACAGTTTAGTTTTGTTGTGTCTCAATTTCGGCCCATCAAATGTTGGATTTGGGCATTTGATTGTTCTTCAACTTTGTGTAGGATTGGGTGATGTTGCTCCAAGTTCAAGAATCTTTTCATTTTGATTTATAGATTGACAGTTATGTCTATTTTATTAAACATGCACAAAGATTTCCATTAATCACAATTTAAGGACAACACTTTATTTCAAGATAAAGACTAAAAAAATGCTAAAGAAATGAAACAAATGTAAAAGAGGCATAAGCAAAATAATTATGCTAATATATCATAAAAGTTTTACAATATTGACCAATTAGCATTAATTATTTATGCTTAAGAGTGTATTTTCATGCGTTTATCAGTTGGTGTAAATAGTTATTACCTAAAAGGCCCTATGGGAGGGGTGTTACTAGGCCTGCCAAATTCTATACGACCCATTAACACGACACGAACCCATTCAATAAAAAAGTGTTTTGGATCTAATATTATCGGATCGGGTTGTTAATGGATTAACACGGTAAAACCTGTTTGATATTGGACCGTGTTTGGATTTATCCTACAAAAGAATCGTTTAACCCGTTAATATTAAGGATAATATAGTAAATTTATTTATGATACATAAAAAAATTATAAAATGAAACAAATACTAATTTATAACTATGTTTAACCTAATTAAAATTGTTCTAATACAATTACGTCATCTTTTTCTTAGGTGTGTATGAGTATAACATTTTGATGGAAAATATAAAGAAGAAACTTATAAAATGTCCTATTTCATTTTTACAAATCATTGAATAATTGGACATTATCAATTATTTATCTTAAATATACTTTAGATAGATCTTTAAATGATGTCGGATACAAAATTTTGTTTATATTTTCGTATTATATTAAATTTGGATATTTCAATAGATTTCAAAATATTTGTTAGATTTTAAATTTATAAACTATTGGTTGTATTATATGTTTAGAATTTATACAAATCATATTACCATATTGTTTTCTAACTTGAATGTAAAAAACGGGTTAAATGGGTTGGATTCAAGTAACACGCTAAGTTAACAATCGGATTTGAGTTTCTAGATTTAGACCCAATAAGTTAATGGATTGGATTTGGATTAACATAATTTAATACGACATGAATACGAAACAACACGCGACCACTCTAACACGGCCTGTTGCCAGGTCTAGGTGTTACTGGCAGCTGTGGGCATTGATGCCAACAATAGGATGTTTCTTTTTGGCCGAGCTATTTGTGAGGTCGAATGAATTGGTTCTTAGAACTCCTAGGTGAACACATTGGAGGGGTAGATAGGTGTGGGCTACCTATAACATTTATGAGTGATAGACAAGAAGGAGTTATGAATGTTTTGACTGTGCAATAGCCATATGCATCTAACATATTTTGTGGTAAGCTTTTGTATTAAAATTTCAAGAGAGAGCATATTGGACCAGGACTAAAGGAACTATTTTGGAGGGCTTGCAAGTCCTCTAATGTCAATGACTATAACTCAGCCATGGAAGATATTAAAAAAGTTGATGTTAAGGCCTTTGACTACTTGACTAATACATTGGAGCAGACATGCCTTTAATGACAAGGTTAAGGTTGATCATGTTACCAACAATATCACTGAATCATTTAACTCTTGGATCATTTCATACACTGCGTTTCATACATAACTCATCTCATTACATCATCTTTACCTGAAATGCCATCAAAATAAGTAGTAACATGCAAAATAGCAACTTGTTCACCATGACAGCATTCTTTATTTTTTCATTGATTTGCACAAGTAGTTCATGTTAGGTCATCAAGTTGCTTCATATCACCTTGCATCTTCCATAAAATGTTTTGAACTTCATCCTTTCTTGTATGCTAGCTCCAAATTTTCCACACCATGCATGGCTAGCCATTAGATTAGTGCAATTCACCAAATTAACATCACAATTTACTTCTTCAACATTAGGCTCCATCGCCTATAGAAATTATGTATTCCATTTTTGCCTATAAAATATAGCTTACAAGGATTATTTGAAGACTTAGAAATCATAACAGTTACCTTTGCACCACATTTGTATCTCCTATTTTTGAATTTTATAATGCTGCCATTTTGCATTTTAGATCAACCTCTTGCACGCATGTTTGACGTACCATTATTGTGCCTTCTATTCCTTCAGCTGGATTGATCCATTTATGTACTTGTACATGCCTTTGATGTCATTTTGTTCAACCTTGCATTGCTTTGTTGCTTACTGTGTAAGATGCACTTTGATATCTTAGAAAATGATGTTTAAATGGTGAGTTTTAAATGTCAAATGTATGTGTTGATAATAGTCATGTCAAATAATGGCTATTGGTGAGATTGCTTGTATAGAAATCATGGTTGTGTTTGATTCCAAGCTGTAATATGTTTGTCTTTCAATCGTAATTTTTGCTTGTTAAAACCAACTTCATGTACTGGTACAAAGACAGCCATGCATGGTGCAACAGTTAGCGTCCAACAACTATATTGTCTTTTTTAAATGAGGGGTAAATATGTCATTTACCATGGCCACATGTGTAGGGACCATGTCACTTTTAATTGACTTTTTTCGACGTAAAGAGGTCATTTCCTCAATAAATTAATATTTATTTGTGCACATATTTTTTAAAACTAGGGTAAAGGGTATATTAGTAATTGTAGAGGTTTTGGATAGAAAATAATGTCATCTAATAGCTAACCTAAGAAAAGGGTGGTCCATATTGATTTTTTAAAAGGAAGAGTTGGCGCTCATACAAAAATGCAAAAGATGTTTTTATATGATGATAAGACAACAAGTAGGGATTGTTTATTACATTTACACATATACGTACTGATAGATAGAGTTTTAACTTAAAGGAAAAAAATGTAGTTAGGATTTCAGATACTAAATTGTTATAAACAAATTTTTATCAACATCTCTGAAAATAGGTGTGAATATATTGTAGAAAATAATAATTAATATTTATTTTCTGTAGAGGACATGATGACAATATATCATAAAAAAAACAATATTAATGATAAATCAAGGTATAATCTTGCGTTTGCGTTTGTGTTTGCGTTTGTATAGCTTCACGATCGATCTCGAGAAATGATTTTGCATATTATATTATATTTAATAATGAGAGGAAATGATCTAATCAAAAGTTGACCCAAATTGAAAATTGCAATGAAACCTCCGATGGAAAACTTATCTCTTACTCTATTAATATGCATAGCCCAATAAAAGGTCCTAAATTCTTAGTTATCAAAACTCTGCAAAAATTCTTGTTTTTAAAAAATTGTTAATAGAATTATATATTGTTGCCACCAGAATCGTATTTTCGAATATTAAAAAAACAAAAAAAAAAGAGTTATCAAGAGAGACGAACTTTGGTCAACACTTGTATGGCAAATACATTTACCAATACCATAACATTTTTTTTGGATAATGTTCTTCTTTAAATCTTTCTTGCTTCTCTCTAAAGTCAAAATCATCTAATGTCGAACGATTTTGAAAGATCAGAGAATTTCTTTAAAAAAAAAAAAAAAGACTACAGAGTCTCCATATATACTTGAAGATAAAGTACTGAAGAAGATAAACCATTGTGACATGAACCGGCCAGGCAAAGCGTTGCTTCAGTTGGCTTGCTTGTGAGCTAGCTTGCCTAGCTTAATTTATATGTGGATAGTTCGCCCTGTTATCCACGTAACTGGATTTGTGAATTGCAATTATATAAGATTTACATTTGAGAACATATCAAGTTCCAAAGTTTGCTGCATGCGAGATGAATTAGCCCTTAAATATTTGCAGATATATATTAGTTTATTTTTAGATCTTAAAAATTTGGAGAAAATTGAGACCTATAAGTTTTTATGAAAACAGAAGTTAATATGGCGTTAAAGTTGCACTATATATATATATATATATATATATATATAGGTAGTTTTATTAGACTTTTAATAGAACAACAAAAATAATAATTAGCTAAGTCACAGTACTTTTTACTTTGTTACAGATTTAATTTTATAGATGATCATATGCTTAAGTTGGATAACTAATTATTCCATGTCATGTAATTAGCCCCGTAACATTTAGCCTAGAAAATGTTGTAGAGTAACAAAATTAGAGACAAAATCCAAACTTCCCAAATCTAGAGACATGCGTAGCCCACATCAATGAATTGAAACGTCGACAAGCATGGCATATCATCTGGCAAACTTTACATATATCCTTTGGACTTTAGAGGAGCTAAAAGTCAGAAGCAAGTTGCCTAGTGAGCAGTACCACTTTGCCAGATTCAAACCTTGGAGGGCTTTCGTTTCTTAGTGGAAATTCTTGTCTCCCCAGATGAGAAGAAATGAAATAATAAATTGCATGCATAAGTCAAAAGCCACCATTGGTTGATAAGAGAATATATTCCATTATATATATGTTCAGTTGAAAAATGCATGCTACTTTTATAAGTGGATGATCAAAAAATATGCTTATAAATAAAACAAGAAAACCTATTACTGATGTGATGATATCTAAATATCTCCATTCTCTTTTCATTAGCTATAAATAAGACTCTTGAAAATATAGTTTTGGCATCTCATTAGTGCATGAATTCAGCTATTCAGAGGAAGAGAGTTCTAACATGAAGATAAGAGTCTCTTTTGGCAGCCAAGGACGACTTGCCTAATCCCTTCCAATTGATTTGATCAATATGTTAAAAGAGATAATTGAAACCCTTGATGGGAATCAGGCAGTCACCTCGACTAGCTTGACGTGCTCTTCTCTAATCATGCTAGATCTTCTCTTCTACAATAATAAATCATATTATACTATTAATTAGATAAGTAATTATGGTGGTTATTGATTACAACTGCTTTGCATAGCATTATTTTTTAAGATGAATTTGAAGGAGAGAGGTCTTACATAAAGATAAGAGTATTGTTTGGTAGCAAAGGATGACTTGTCTACGTCTCACAAGAGGTTTCAGGTGAGTTTTAACAGCTTGGATCTCAGGCAATCTTCTAGTAAGATTTGGAAACTAAATCAAGAAAGTAACAAAGTAATAAAGAGAAGAAGAGGATTCTGGAAACTAAAATCTTCTTATTAATCTTCAATAATACTCTACAACATATGCACCTTAGTTTATATACGTAGGAGTACTAACGAATTCCAAGTGAACTAGTACTTGCTTTTTAATATAATTACAACTTGGCATATACATGAATGGAAATTACATTTTTAACCAACTCTAAACTCCCTATTAACAAACTCGTACCTCCACCACATGCCCCTTCAAGTGTAGCTAGATCTTCTAATCAGCATACTAGCTTTCTGAACAGATATTAAGCTTTGCTTTTAACAACTCAAACCAGCTTGTGTCAGGCAAAGGCTTCGTCATGACATTAGCTACTTGAAATTCTATTGTCAAATGTTTCACAATCAACCGTTTTGCTAACACCTTTTCACGAACGAAATGAATGTCAACTTCAATATGCTTGGTTTTGGAATGAAACACTGGATTTGCTGCCAAAGACTCAGCTACCTTTATTATCACATCACATTATAGGAACTTCACTTAACTGAAGCTCCTTTAGAAGATTTTACAGCCAAAGAACTTCAGTTGCACCCTATGAAAGAGACCTATATTCAGATTCTGTTGATGAATGAGCTACCACTTTCTGCTTCCTAGTAGACCAATAAATCAAGTTATCAACAAAATAAATGCAACACCCTGATGTAGGCTTCCTATCATCAATAGAGCTTGCCCAATCTGCGTCACATTAGCCTGTTAACACTAACCTCTGCATAGGCCTAAAAAATAGTCCATGATCTAAAGTCCCTTTAACATATCTCAACAACCATTTGCAAGCCTGCCACTACATATTGGTTGGAGCTTGCAAGAATTGGCTCAACTTGTTGATTGCATGTGCAATGTCTGGTCTTGACATTGTCAAATACTGTAATGCTCCTACAACACTTCTATAAAACATAGGCTGCTCAAAAGCTTCACTGTCATTTTTTGACAATTTTAAATTTGCTACCATTGGTGTTGCAGCTTTCTTTGCTTCCAGTAAGTTGCACCTTTTCAATAGATCAAATGCATACTTCTTTTGAGTTAACAACAATCCTGCTTTGCTTTTCTGCACTTTGAAACCCAAGAAATAGCTTACACTACCTAAGGCTTTAAGAGGAATTTGCTTGTTTAACTGCTGAATATTCTGCTTTATCAATGAAGAATCATTGCCTGTGATTAAAATGTCATCTACATAGACTAACAACAAGATAACCTGGCTATTTTTCCTGTAGATAAAGAGACTTGTATCAGCTGGGGACATCACAGAACCCCTCTGAAGTAGAGCCCGCTTGAGCTTATCAAACCAAGCTCTAGGGGCTTGCTTCAAACCATACAGTGACTTATGCAACTTACACACAAAGGTAGGACGATTGTTGTCAACAAAACCCTCTGGCTACTGTATTTAAACAACCTCTTGTAAATTACCATTTAAAAAGGCATTATTTATGTCAACGTATTGAATATGCCAATTAAAAGTAGCTGTAAGAGAAAAAACTACTCTAATTCTCGAAGGTTTTATCACTGGGCTAAAAGTTTCAAGATAATCTATCCCAGGTTCTTGTTGAAACCCCTTAGCAACAAGTCTGTCTTTGTACCTTTGAAGACTCCCATCTGAATTATATTTAACCTGAAACACCCACTTACAATCCACTACATGCATGCTTGAATGATAAGGAACTAAGGACCATGTGGAATTAGCAACAAGAGCATCAAATTCTGTTTACACAGCTACTTTCCAGTGGGAATTTGCTAAAGCTTGTGACACTGTATCAGGTTCAGTGTGAAGAAAAGATGTATCAGTGTCAATATGAAACACTTTTGGGTTGAATACACCAGCCTTAGCTCTCGTAATCATTGGATGTACATTAGCACATAAAGAAGTTATAGCTCCTGGAGAAGGAGGAGAAGAAAGAGTTGTTGGAGATGTTGGACTCTACTGAGAGTAAGATTGTACAGGAGATGCCTGAAAAAGTAATGAATTAGAAGTACTTGGCAAAGATGAAGAAGTTGTTGAAACATCTATAATCATTCAAGAAGAAGTATCAGTAGATATGTATGTTGGTGTAAACAAAGATGACAAAGTAGCTGCAGGAAAAGGCCAAGGAGAGCATTTAACTGAAACTATAGCATTAGAAGCTGACTGAGTCTGAAAGAAAGATCCTGTAAGGGAAAAACATCTTCATGAAAGATAACACTTTTAGAAATATAAATTTTCCCAAAAGAGTAAAGACAAAGATAACCTTTGTGATTACTCTTGTATCCCAAGAAAACACAAACTGAAGTGCGGTAAGAATATTTATGCTATTGATAAGGGTTAAGATTTGGAAAACAAGCATAACCAAATACTTTAAGGATCTTGTAATCAGGTTGAACTCCATACAATTTTTGATAAGGAGAAATGTAGTTCAAAATAGGTATGGGCAATCAATTTAAGAGATAAGTAGCAGTGTGAAAGGCATGCCACCAGAAATGAAGAGGAAGAGAAGCTTGAGGCATCAAAGTGAATCCCATTTCAACCATTGTTCTATGTCTCCTATTAACATAACCATTTTGTTGATGAACATAAGGGCATGGATGTCTAAAAACTATACCAAGCTTTTCAAGCAATGGTTTAAGTGGTTGAAATTCTCCTCCCCAGTCAGTTTGCAAGCACTTCGACTTGCAATTAAATTGCCTTTCTACTAAGGATAAGTAAAGAGGAAAGAGACCAGCCACTTTAGACTTAGCTTGCAATGAATATATCCATGTGTATTTAGTAAAACCATCCATAAACAGTAAATAATAAGCATAACCATCAATTGATCTAACTAGAGAAGGTCCCCAAACATCTGCATAAACTATATCAAGAGGATGTAAAGCCGAATTTAATGATAAGGGATAAGAAGTATGACATTGTTTACCAAATCTGCAGGATTCACAAAGTAGTCTTCTATCATTATGACTAGAAAATGGTTTACACTGAGCAGCAACTTGAGACAGTACATTCTCATTTGGATGTCCTAATCTTTTGTGCCACTTTATTAGAGTAGAACTGAATTACAATTACTTATTACACATGATAGTAATGACATAGGTCGTAACAACTCTGAAGCAAAAGCTTTATTACTTGGATGACTACTATTCTCTGAAATAGTGGTGCTTGAAAGCTGTTGAGAAATTCCTGCAAATTTTTGTCCATCTCCAGTGACTCTATAAAGACCTTGCTCAAACTTGCCAATTAGAATCGTTGTGTTTGAGTTCTTGTCCTTTACAAGACAGAAACCGGGATGAAACTTAACAAACATATTGTTATCAGTAACAAGCTTAGAAACACTTATTAGACTCTTTGTAATCATAAGAACATGTAAAATTTTCTCGAGTAACAAAGGCTTAGGTTGTGACAGATTATGAATCAATGAAGAACCAATATGAAGAATTGAAAGCATATTACCATTTCCAACTTGTACTGACTCTGAAGCAGTATAAGAATCCTTGACATCAAGCTTGCTCAAATCAGATGTAATGTGATCAATGGCAACATTATCCAAATACCATGAGGAATCAGCAACTGTAGCCAAAGAAGCTATAAAAGCCTGTGAATTGCCTTATTGAGAAGACTGTGATGAAGAGCCCTGGTTACCTGAAACACCTTGAAAATTTCCTTGAAAACTCACATCAAACCTGTGAAAGCACTTAAGAGCCACATGACCTGTTTTGCCACATAACTGACACACTGGTTTCACATCAGCATTTCCTTTTCCAAAATTATTACCATTATTATTAGATCTATTAAATTGTCCTCTACAGCAACCTCTACCTCTAAAGTTACATTTAAAAGAACTTTGAGTAGCACTAGGAAAATGAGATCCTTTCTGCACCACATTAGCACAATGATCAACATGAATCTTTTGTATAGCATTATGTTGAGAATATCGCAGCTCAAAACTTTGCAACTGAAACTTAGCCTCTTCAAGAGAAATGTAACCAACTCTTGAAATTGTGTTAACTACAATTGCATCATATTCAGGACCTAATCCATCTAAAATATGCAATAATAGATCAGCTTCTGTAATCTCACCTATAGCAAAGAGTGTATCTGAAATTTCTTTCATCTTGAGAAAGTAATCTGTAATTAACAAAGATCCTTTCCTTGTAGTTTGAAGTTTATGCTTCAAATGCATTGTACGAGCTCTAGCTTATGTGTAAGAAAGTCTGTCTAAAGTAGTCCAAATACTCATAGACGTTGGACACCTCACAACATAACCATGCATACTCTCTGTTATTGAAGAAAGTAACCAACTCAAGATGAACTTGTCAATCCATTTCCATGCAAGATATTCTGGATTGACTTGATTAGAGCCACTAACATTTCCATTAGAATCAAGAACAATTACAAGAGAAGAAAGACACTGCTTTTCTCCATTAACAAAACCTCTTAGGTCACAAGCTCCCAAGGTAGGCAAAACTTATGAGCGCCAAAAACTGTAATTATTACGAGTAAGCTTAATTGACAGTGTAGTTACAATGAAAGGCAACGAAACTTGAGTTAACATAGGAGATAAGCTATGGAAGCTCCATGAACATGTAAATTTGAAGGTTCTCCATTAACAAAGATTGAAATTCCTTGAAGATCTCCATGAGGCTCAGCATAACTGTGATTTTTTCGTTGGAAACTTGCATTTCCAGGAAAATTTGGATCATTACCAGCCATAGATCAGCCTACTCTGATACCAAGTTAGATTTGGAAACTAAATCAAGAAAGTAACAGAGTAATAAAGAGAAGAAGAGGATTCCGGAAACTAAAATCTTCTTATTAATCTTCAATAATACTCTACAACATATGCACTTTAGTTTATATACGTAGGACTAACTAATTCCAGATGAGCTAGTGCTTGCTTTTTAATGTAATTTCACCTGGCATATACATGAATGGAAATTACATTTTTAACCAACTCTAAACTCCCTCTTAACAAACTCGCACTTCCACAACACTCCTAGGCTATTCTGACAGGCTCATTTCTCCCATGCTAGGCCTTCTCTTCCTCCTAATTAAGCTCTTGAATTACACATGCATATTATCTATCATGGATTACCTGGAAACGATCAAGTGCTCAACGAGCCAACCACACATATATTCCCTCATTCCCTTCCATCGTGAGGCATATAAGCAATTGAAGGGCTTCATGGAAAGAACCTAGCTACAATGGAAAAAAAAAGTCATATAACCTAATATCCTATAATTATTTGTTTGATTTGTTTATTATATATGGATATAAATTTTCATGCTATTTTTATTTTTTTTAGTTAATATAATAACAAATAACCACTCTTGAAGCCTCAAGGGATATGCTTCACGTCACCATCTCATTCTCAATAAGCTCATGAATGCTTTTTGTCCAAAGCTAGTCAAGAATGATATATTAATGCAGGTTCTATCTAATCATCGAATTACATTTTCACAAAAGTAAAAGGTATATATTGCCTTTGGATGGTTTCCATTAATTTATTACTCAGTTATATTTTTTTATTGAAATAAGATAGATCATGTGATTTCTTATTCTTATAACTATATATGGTTTAAGTTCATAAACTTCATACAAAGCACCCCCTCCACACCAATTAATCGAGTAATTTTCAGATTGTAGCTTGTAATTTTGACCTCAAACAATAGTGTTAAGGGGAATCGAACTTTGGACTTAATGTTTCTCAGGCTACTTGAAAATAGATGGAGCATATCTCATCATGTACATCCCGTTTCTGATGTAGCATACTATATATTTTTTAGGTTATTATTGTCTTTTTATTTCTTTTTTATTTAGAAATTTGACTGGAAATTTGAACTCGCTTAGGGATTTTAATTATTACTAAATAGCCAAAATGCCCTAATAAGCCTAAATGACCAAAGTATCCTTAATGTTAACTATTTCCTAAATTGTCATTAGGATTTCCATATGTATTGTCTTGTTTCATTGTATCACAAACAAAAAATTTTGAAAACTTAGTGACGAGGAATTGGTTGATTGTATGAATGATGGCTGTGTCATGATTGATTGCTAAATTGTTGTGAAGCATTCCAGATTGTCCCTATCCTCATATTGTGTTTGTGATTGTTTGAGGTCGGATTCTTAATCAATTTCATAATCAAATGAACCAATTTTCTCTTGGGAAAATGAAAAAAATGACCCAAATTAAGGGGCCCCTTTGAAAAGTAACTCACCTTCTAAATATTTGTATGCCATGACCCTTTTGACTGTGAAATGAACTCAATACCCTTTCTTTCTTTCTTCTTCATTCTTGGACAAAATCTTTCTTTACACACCAATGTTTTACATAATACATAGTATTTTATACACGATTTATCACATATTTGTTGTCTAAAAAACTAGGGGTGGGAATTCGGGTTCGTGGGTCATGTTTGTGTCGTGTCGAGTTATGACATGACAAAGATTAGTCCAACCCGAACCCGACCCATTTATTATTCATGTCAAAGAGACTCAATCCAAACATGACCCGATTATTAAACGGATAATCGACGGGTGACACAACACGATATGCGAACATGAATAATGAACGAGTCATGTTCATGTTAGACACGAACATAACCTGTTTAACACGATTAACGCAAAAAATGACCCATTTAACATGATTATGACACGTTTAAATATTTGACATGTTTTACAGGCACGATTACAATACGTTTAAATAATTAACATAATTATGACACGATTAAGCATTTCAATTTCCAACCTATTTAGTATTTTTTGTAAAAAAAAGGATCCCTCAGAGCAGTATTCCATTGTCTCCCGTCTTAGGGGTTAGGAAGCGAGAGGAAGAGTGAAGGTCACCCCAAAAGCTTGATTTGAGGCATCAGCAAAACACTGTTGTCTGTTCCAAAAACAAAAGAATTACAAAAATAATAATAAGAAAATATTCAAAATTCATCCGCAATACAATGAAAAGTCTACTAAATATTAAGTTCTAAATAAATTTAAAATGTCAATTTAGCTACAGAAAAAAATCCATTGCATATTTTTAACTCTAAAGTAACCTACAAAAAAAATATGTAAAAAAATTTAAAGGTAGTTCAAGATCATATCAAAATTAATAATAATATAATATTAATATTAACAAAAATACAACCTTGAATTTAAATATCTAATAAACATAATATGAATTTTAATTTGAATTTATAATTGTGTCACTTTAAAAATAATCGTGTCAATCCGTATTAGCCATGTTGTCATGTTTTATTAGTGTTAATCGTGTCATAAATGGGTTCGTGTCATAAACGAGTTCGTGTCATAAATGGGTTCGCGTCACCTGCGGGTGCAATCCCTCAACCCTAACACGACCAAATTATTAAACAGGTTAAAAATTTCTATCCGAACACGACCCAAACACGATTGAGACAAACCCAAACCCACTAATTTCTATATTATGTCGCATCAGGTTCGTGGGTCGTGTCAAAAATTCTCACCCCTAAAAAAACACGATATTCGCTTAAAAAAATGAACTGAGCTATATTGAAGTGATCCTAATAGTTTAATGCAAAAAAAAAACTAGAATTTTTTAAAGAAAACCTGGGTTCTTTGATGAGGAAGATGATAACTCGACAATGCTTTTCGTTATTGTCGAGTATTAAGCACACTGTCGGACACCATTCGATAGTGAGAGAGGTGTCGGATATTGTTGGATTTACGTGATTGACAGAACTCGACATATGATGTCGAGTGTCAAGCACATTGTCAAACACCATCTATAATGAAAGAGAGGTGTCAGATACTGTCGGATTTACGTGGTCGACAGAACTAGATACATGATGTCGAGCATCGAGCACATAATCAGACAGAAAAATCGAGTGTTAAGTGTCGAATTGCTTGTAACCAACACTCGACAACCCTTGTCATCAAGTGCCAATTACGTTTAATCTGACGATCAACATATGTTCATCTAAGCTTATCGAGTGTTGAGCGTGAAACTAGATCAACACTCGTCATCGTTTACCTTCGTCCATCAACTTTGAAACCACCATTTTTACACATCTTAAGCTTTAAATAATTCATCAAACACTCCAAGAATAATATACAACCATAAATAACTTTCAAAACACAATAAATCATATGTCTCTATTATTGTCTACCTTTTTTTTGCCCCTAGGAGGGAGGCTTCCTATCCCTCTTCCAACCCCCACGGCGACCTTATCGCGACGGTCGATTCATGTATGCGTCACCGAAGGGACTTGAAATGGGAAAATTTTGATGATGAGTATTAGTTATAGAGGAAAGGAAATGGAAATAAAATAGTTGAAGAATTATTAAGAGTATAGAGGTCATTTTGCAGTCAAAAAGATCATGGCATGCAAATATGTAGAGAGTGGGTTACTTTTCAAAGTGGCCTCATAATTTGGGTCATTTTTTAAATTTTTCCTTTTCTTTTTTCAATTTGTTAGCATGTTATTTTACAACTTTTTAAATTATTATATTATTGGTTGAAATATAATTGGAAATTAGGATGCATTTTCTTTATATTTTGTTGTAGAAGAAATTGAAAGAACTGAAAATTTTATTTTTGTAAGAATTATAAGGATGGTAAAATAGTTCGACCCAAATTCGAAGGTCCATAAGACCCGATACAGGAGTGGATTAATTTATAAATAACTTTAATTTTTTATTTATATTTTACAATGTTTTATTATATCAATGTTGATTGCAGCATGTTATGTGAAATTTTAATTTTTTTCGTATATTTTATAAATCATTAAAATTTCTTAAAGATTTTTTTTATTGGAGGCCAATATTGAATTTGAGCGTAGTTTTGTTTTACGTAAACAGCTTGCGGGACCCATTATTTATAAATATTTCTTGTCTCGGCGCGATAGTATCCCACCCAGATTATTCTCAAATTAAAAATAAAAATAAAAATAAAAAAGTGACCAGATCCATGCAAATACACCAAAACGCTGCCGTTTCAACCAAATTGACCTTAGATTTTCGATACTAGACAGCAACTCAGGTACGAACCCTAGCTCGTATTGACTTTGCCTTCAAAATTACCTCGCAATCTCTCTGCCACAACACAACACGAACAAGTCTGCTCAGCAATGGCGAATTGGATCACCAAGCCTTTGATCTCAGTCTTGATCGCCCTCTTCTTGATCTCATCATCGCTCGCCAGCTCCGACGTCCCCTTCATCTTGGCCCACAAGAAGGCCGCTCTCAAGCGTCTCAAATCCGGCGCCGAGCGCGTCTCTGTCAGCATCGATGTCTACAATCAAGGCACCTCGTACGTCCTTTATAAAATTCATTGAGCAACGATTTTGTTTATTCAGATCTAGCTTTGATCTTCGTGGATTGAATTTCTTGATTCGCAGATTTAATTTCCCTTTAGCGTATGTTCGCTGATTGAATCTATGATGCTTCTGGTAATTTTTCCAATGACAAGAAAACGACATCGTATCAGCATGCACTGAAATTTAATAGCAATTTTTACAGGACTGCCTACGATGTGAGTCTGTCAGATGATAGTTGGGATAAAGATGTATTTGATGTAGTCAGCGGTAACGTTTCACAGTCTTGGGATAGACTTGATGCGTGAGTAGATTTACAGAAATGCCATTTTTGTTCGTTCAGCTTGTTGGAATATACATACATACATACATACATATATATATATATGTATGTATGTATGTATGTATATAAAAGTTTTTAATTTTGACAGTGAAGTGCTGAGCTATTTAAGTAATTTGCAGCGGTGGCATTGTTTCACATTCCTTTGAATTGGAGGCCAAAGTTAAGGGAATGTATCATGGTGCACCTGCACTCGTGACCTTCCGCGTCCCTACAAAGGCTTCTCTCCAGGTTAGATTGACACACATCATCGCTATTTATGCTCATGTCTTGCTTGTGAGGAAATGAGATTGTGGAGGCTTGTAATTTGATGAGTTGTTTCTTTTTGTAGGCGTATTCAACTCCAATATTGCCTTTGGATGTCCTTGCTGAGAAACCTGCTGAGAATAAGCTTGACTTGGTAAATCTTTTTTCTTTTTGTTGCTTTTTTCTTTTTGTTGTCAATGTGGTTGTTGAGGTATCCAGTATTCTGGGTTTAATGCTAATTGTTTGTTGTTTCATGGGACGATCTTCATTGGTTGCGGCTAAATATCTGCAGGTTAAGGTATGAATCTTTTTTGTTGTGCTTGAAATTTTTTAGTTACTGAAGTCATTGGATCATGCATTGAGGGTCTGGATGGATTTGATGTGACCATTTATAGTTATTATAGTGGTTTTGAGGATGCTCAATAGATAATTTTTTCGGTTTCATTTCAGGTTGTATCTTTGCTCCTTTTTAACGTCAAAGAGATTTTTATTAGTATTAATCCCAGTCATATTTAGAAGGATTTCTTCTAATTATTCTTCGTATATGTATATTGAAATAAGGGTTGTGTTTTGTTCTTGTTCTTGTTCTGTTTTTGCTTTGAAGAAATCATTTTACAACACTAAAATTAGTAATTGAAGATTTCATTTTAATGATCCTACATGAACTTTGAAACGGTTTTCTAAGTATTGATCATTAAGCCAAGCATATTTCAATGTTTTATTAGGTTTGCTATTGAGCCAAATATATGCTTGCTTTCCAAATACATTGACAATGTAGGGGTGTCTAAAAAAGTTTCATGGGCTTCGTGGCAGGGACAGAGCCAATTAAGGCATAGGAGGGGCAATTGACCCTACTGGGCCTTTGAAATCCCTAAATTGTATTTATGTTTTTTACAAAAGTAACCATATTGCCCCTTCTGTTTAGCAAAAGGCTTAAGCCCAAATAAAAATAAATGCAATTGGTTTGGCTTGAATTACATTTTGATTTGAGCCCAAAAAATTTTTATTAGAAAAAGGCTTACCAAAACCAAATTAAATTACTTCTTTTATAGTATATTAAAATCATATTAATTGTAAGGGTATTAGATTTTTTTAGTGAATGCTAGTTGCTACGAATCTATTTGAAGTAAATCTAAGATTTATCAATGTTTAATAAGTTTAATCTAAAATTGATAATAAAATTATCTAAATCATATTCTTTTTGTAAATAAAAAAAAATCTATTTATCATGTTATATATTATTTTATAGAAACTTTTGTATATGGATTGCACTTTGAAATTGCCCCTTGATGGAATTTCTGGCTCCATCCCTGCTTCAATGAGTTGATTTGATGTCATCTTAAGGACTGTTTGAAAATGATGCATTTTAGTTTTGCTTAGTCATAAAGAAGATATCCGTAAATATCTTATATTCATGTCCTTTGGTCTTCCTTCTCCTTTATGCAGAGGTTGCTGGCGAAGTATGGCTCTCAAATGTCTGTGATCTCCATTGTGGTGCTGTTTGTGTATCTGATCACTAGCCCATCAAGTGCTTCAAAAGGAAGCAAGAAGAAGCGCTAGACACTAGATTTAACTAGTCCAGGATGGTTTAATATGAGGAAACGAAAGTCACCCTTTCAAGAAAGCTTCTGTAATTTAGTTTAAATCTTTGTGGAAACTTTGATTTTGGGAATTTAATTAGAACTATCCGCAGTTTTAACTTCAGGGTTATATACTGGTAAATCCCTTTTCAATTTTTATTCTTTGTTGTTAACTATCTAATGTAGATATGGTACCACATTAGATTCGAGATTATATTATGGAGAGGTGACACATGAAGAGTAGCATTGGTCTCGTAAAATAAAATAATTATATCTCTTTCTGTCTGATAAACTATTATAATATGATATATTGATAATGAGGGGAGGTCGGTACAGGAAATTTCGAATGCAGCAGTTTTTAGAATTTTACGCTGCATGATACATGCTCTTATCTTAATTTAATTATGCTGAAGGGTGAGGATGGTTTACATCTGTAGATTTTACGGATTGTTATTATTAATTTCTTTTTCTTTACGTATAAGTTAGAAAGTTACCGCCTTAATTAGATGTGTTGTATGCGAAGCTCTCGATAGAATCATCGTGACTTGTTAACTTTATCAATGTCTTCAGCTTAGGGAAAGTTTGAAGCTGCTGAAGCTTGAAAATGTAGTCAGCTTCTGTTGTGCTCTTAAGCCATATAGGACCGATGGAGCAAACTTATAAACAGCCTTTAATGCTCTTAAGCCGCATGATAATCGTAATTAAGTGTTGTCAAAATGATGTCCTGCTTGCTTTTATCTCAACCAATGGTCTCCATGAGTAATTTTACCCGTAAATTTGTCAACTTGATATATTCAAATTCTGCCAGTACAATAATCTTAAATGTTGCCAAGATAATATTATGCTTTTTATCTCAAATTGCTGGTCCCAAAACAACATTTTACTTTCATCTCATCTCAGTTAGGTGGTTTTCATAATATTAATTTAATAAGTAATGTTGCACTAATAAAGTTTGTATATAAAATTAATATAGTATTATTCATATAATGTCATATTACTCATCGGTATCTAATATATTAATTTTCTTATAATCATTTCTCCGTTCACTTGATATCACATTAAATTTATATATAAATTTTGTAAGAATAATATTATTATAATTTCTCCTAAGATTTGTCAAATCAGTAATACCAAATTTTTAAATAAGTTAAACCATTCAAACAGTTGGTCCAAGAGTTGTTAATTTCACTTTTATACATGTTGTCACAAGCCTAAACGGCGCTATTGCAAGAGATTCATACACTTGACATTTTTGTCGAAATAATGAGCACTAACCAATCAACTAAGCCTCAGTCTTGGGTATAGCTGCCCAATCCCAGGGCGCGTGCAATACATGCACGTTTTCACGGCACTCTAGGATTAGACTATGGCATTGCTTCTGCTCTACCTAAGACCTTCTCATCAACCAGACCAACCCTTGGGATTCTTGTAAACGAGGAGAGCGTTTTCTATACAATGATTACACATGTAACCGTTTAATCGTAGGATGCCGTATCAGCATGCGTGTTCTGCACACGTACGATTTTAGGAGAAAAAGCTCGAAACAATATAAATATTTTATTCCAATTGGGAAATCTAATTCATTAAAATATGCAGTTAATCATTAATTATAAAGAGGAAATACTTACTAAAAAAGGGATACCATCATTAAGATGATCGAGAGAAACGGCTACAAGTTGTTGAATATAATTAATCATAAAGAAACAAACTAAAATTGACTTGATATCAAAGATCCACTTTCGAGAAGCAAATCTATATGAACAAAATAGGTTGTTGTTCCACTATTTTATTAGATATATATATATATATATTGGAAATCAATAAAAGCAATTTAACAGAGAAGCTAATAGTAAAATACCTAAAATAAGTCTCCAAAAGAACTCTATACAGAAGCACCTTAACTGAAACTTAGCGGTTTAATACATTACTTGTAATACACACTCATCAGATAATTGAAGGAGATGGAATCACTAACAATAATAATAATAATAAAGAGTATGTTAATTGAGCTAGTTGAGAAACAGCATATAAACGGTTGAGTAGTGGATTTATTAGCAGGACAACAAACTCTTATTCAGTCTCATGTGAAGGAGACTCAATCCTTAACTTCTCGTACCCCTATAATATACTTATGTACACTTACAAATGATTACAAAGGAGAAAAACTCACTTAATAGGGGGTCAGGACATGCTTAAACAATGATTGTGAATGGCCAAAAATTTGTGGAGTAATAAAAAATGGTCGAGAATTGCACAAGCTGTAGCTAAAAGGTTTATCGGAAGTTTCTGATATTAGCTTCCAAATGTTCTTTTAAATAAACCAAAGAGCTTACGCAACTTTATGTTATCTTTTAACAAAAATTTAGCTTTTAGAGGAGAACCAATCGATTGCCGTGAGAAGCATATTTTGCTTCTTTAAACATTCACAAACATAATTAAGTAAAATAAAACGCTTTCAAGCATGAACTCTCTAGTCTCCAAGATCATCACCCACATAAAATTTTATATATAGCATGTACCATATATATCTCATGTATGTGTGTGTGTGTCTATATGTATATAGTGATATCGATCGAATGATTTTCACATTTCGATCATCAGTCGCCTTCTTACACCACCATATGTCCTTTCCTTCAACAAAAACGACAACACAAACAACATGCAGACTCATCACCGTTAGCCCTGGAACAGAAAAGAGAGGAGAAAAAAAAACCCTCAAAATTAAACATCACAAAATCAAAAACTAATGAAAGATGTAAGCGATGTTGATCCGACGAAAAAAGCCATTACAGAGCGGGCATTGAAGGACTGGTTCAGGCACTAATAAGTACACACGAGGGCCACGACAGGCTGCTGGAACAATGGCAATACAATCGCCATCGGGTTGCATCTGGCGAAAGCGAGGAAGATTGTGAGATGAATCTGCCCTCAGTTCATTCCAGTAGTTGTTTACGTAAAACAAACCACCACCAAGATTCACTCTTGTCCTTAGATCAAATATTACCGTACCATCTATTACATTAATGTAAAACAGAACTTCTGCCTGTAACATATTCAGACAGAAAAACCATTAATTAAATTTTAATTGCATGCAAAGGTTAATGATTGTAGAGAAAGATTTCAACCTGGACATCGAAGTATCTCTCCCAAGGGAAAGGAATGGCATCATCAGGATCGCTTAGAAGGAAGTGCCAAGGAGGACAATCCATGGAAGAGAGTGAAATATCAGCAAACACAGAAGAGATACAAGGGTTTTCTGAGTGATTAGAAGTGTTTTGGAGTGGGTAGGTATATATAGAGAAGAAGGTCGTGGAAGTGACTTGACTCGTTTGTTCTGGTCTGGAGTGGGGGTAGGAGACTCAGTAGCAAAAACCAAACTGTGCTTATAGGTGTCTTAATTTGCGTTACGAACCTTTGTAATAAATTATTAGAGACAACCAATTAAGAGAGATATCCATCACTTTTGTGTGTGTTTTCTTCCATTTCATCATTCAACGCAGGCATTTTATATGTAGTCATCATTTCCTCTAAATGCATGTTTGTTGTTTCATAAAATCAAGCTCAACAACTGCTCCATAATAAGTATATTTGCAGAGTTCAACTCATATTCATTATTGAGTTTAATCTGTACATATAACTATTACGATCGAGAGAGATGACTACGTGAGTATATTGGTTTTCGTGGGGAAAACATTTCTACAACAATTATGCTACACAAATCATGTATATATAATATTGAATAATGCACTTCTAATCTTAACTCAACTATTAATCTAGCAATCGCTATAATTTCAATATACCTTACATTAAGTTGGATCCATTCTCTATCTGAAATGTAATAACTGCTCACTTGAGTGGAACCAGACATCATCATATTTCTACTCCCCTGGTAAAAATATATATATTCTTATAGATTTTGGGTATCATGTATATCCATTTTCATCCATTTTCATTAGCCTGGCTTCTTCACACTTCTCTAAAGAAAAAATAAAATTTGTTTATAATACTTTCTGATTAGATTAAAGTAATTCAGTTTATATATATAAAGTTCTTTTTATCTAATAGTATTATATATATATAACTCGTACAACCTAATACATATAACTTGATATGGTATAATTCACTAAGTTGGTAAAATATTTAAACAATTAAAAATTTTTAATAACCGAAGTACATACCACTTATGCAATGATTATTTGATATATCATATTGTATAAATAAAGATGTATATATATATATATATATATACATATATACATATATATATATATACATATATACATATATATATATAGATATATATATATACATATATATATATATATATATATATATGCAAATGTTATACGGAAGAAAAGTAAAATCTAGATTAATTAATATCACAAACCCACAAATATAAGTTACCCAAAAATCACGTTAGTCTTATCATAACTGATGTTACTTTTACTATTAAAGGACAAAGATGACATATTCAAATGCCAATGCAAATGGATAAGTGCATGCATATCGAGGATTTCAGTGTAATTTTCTACCTTTTGCCATTTGGATTCAGTTTTAGAAGAAGGTATTGTGGATTATATTCGGAAGCTATAGCCCTAAAATGTTTAACAAAATCGCGTATCTTCAAAAATAAGTCGTTAGAGTGTAGTGGTAAGAATTTCCGCGGTCACACGACCCGGGTCCGATCCCCTCCAATGGCGAAAGCCCATAGTTCTAGTTTTTTTTGGGGCCTCAGAGATCATAATATAATGCTTTTAGTAAGACTCGACGGATGATGAACAGATAGTCGTTGTAGTATAGTGGTGAGTATTCCCGCCTGTCACGCGGGCGACCCGGGTTCGATCCCCGGCAACGGCGAAGGATTTTAGTTTTGGGCTTTCTGTGTTCCCTTAGGGATCATCATACAAAGCCTTTTTGGATCACCTCAATTGGTACATAAAGGGTGCCATAAAGCTGGTCGAACTTGAGGCCTCTACGTATTGGACAATGCTTCGTTACTTGTTTGCATAGATAATTAACATTGTCATTCTTAATATTTAGATAAAATAATACTCTTTTCTCAATCTTTGATAAAGTAATATAAAAATTTATAATTTTTGAATACCATTAATGCATCCATTAAATATATTATAGAAAGAAAATTTTGTCCTCATTTATTATAGGATTTTTTAATTTATTTCTCTTTATAAAGGAAAAATTTTTTTAAAATTAATTTTTATTTACAAACCATTTTTTTAAAAAAGGCTCATTTACAACCCATTTTCTTTTTAATTTTTTTAAATATAAATTTTTAAAAAAATAAAGATTAGAAATAAAACCATTTAGACTACCATATTGATTTATTTACAAACCATTTTCTTTTTAATTTTTACTTTAAAACAATCATTCTTTTACAAACCATATATATAAACTATTTTCTATAAAAATAAAAATATATATATATGAATTTATCGAGTCCTATTGGTATTTTTAAAATTTTTCTCCTTTTAAAATTGAAATAAATAAATAAATCTTAAATATAAATGAGGACAAAATTGTTTTTCTATAATATGTCTAGTAGATGAATTAACGGTATTTGAAAATCGGAGGTTTTGATGTTACTTTGTCAAAAGTTGAAAGGAGATTGTTACTTCACCCAAATTTTGGGGGTGGCAATGTTAATTACTCCCTCCTATATATATGATTCTGAATCTCAGTTTACTTGAAGCCCCTGTGCATCATCTGTCAATCTTTTTTGTGTATTTATAACACTGAATTAGTGTCTTGTATGTGTATCTGCTGGCTGCATCTTTGATTTGTTAGTTCTACTATAATATTGCAGCTTGCTTGTCATTCGTAAGTAGAACGAGGGGCCTGAACTAAACTATCGTTGGCATGTCACTAATGTTTCTCTCAAATTTGGCTGGAGAATCAATAAAACAATTTCTGATAAATACTAATTAGAGTGTTTAACCATCTATAATATCCAAGCAATTAAGTTTCATGTCAACACGTGCAATTTAAAATTTCTTCCACTCTGCAGTTATGCAGCGTTTTTGGCTCATATTATTTTAGAACTGCCAGATGTCAAGCAATGAAGAATGCACCTGGAAGGTTTCGTGAGAAGGACCAGCAAAGTTATAATTATAAAATAATGACATAGACGAGGAAACATGTTGTTTTTCTGGAAAATTGGGAGCAGCCTTCAATGGGTTGGTGTATTTTTTGTGCACTCTATCAAATTGGTCATTTCGAGTAACTTGCATATCTTATGTATTTAACCTTAGCTGCTGAAAAGACAAGGTTGATCAACCTACTATCTTGTCTTCTTTGCGCTATCTCTCTTTTATTTTCTTTTCTTTTTCTTTTATTTCATATTCATAGAAATAATTTTGTGAGGAGAAATTCAAAATAAGAACATGGTTAGTTAGCTCTTTCCCAGAATGGAGGATAGTGATTAGCATGGCGTTGATTTGTGAATATGCAACATAAATCAGGTGAAAATGAAAACCTATTGCACACATTATCAAAAGACATATAAGTACTATTTTGTTAGTGAAATACAAATAGATTAATAAACAACTATATCATTATTGCCAAATACAATAGAACAAATCAATCTTAGAAGGTACATCAGAATACAAGGGCCAAAAAAAAAGAAAAAACAAAAAAAGAAGAAGAATTCATCTTCCAAGGCAAATAAAGATCCAGGCCAGGGATGTGGAATGATTCAGTAACAACAACCACTCCCATATGAAGCTAAGATTGGTGAACAGTAACAGGTACCCCAGCTGCTACAAAATTTGAGATACTTTCTGAAAGATGCCGAGATGCTTTCTCATAGTTAACGAATCCCATGAACCAGAAGTCATGTCCATCAACTGTAACAATCTGGATGTATTTCTCTGATGGGTTTTCCCTCATCCCCACGGGGTTGATGGTCCCAATCATCGCCAAAGGCACCATAACCTGCTCCACCCACCAGCCATCAATGTTAATCAGAACTTGAAGAAAACTGAAAACACTTTGCTACATATATATGTGTGTGTTAAGAATTTAAAACAAATTATTTTCTTACCTTGTAGTAACTCCAAGTCTTCTGTCCGGAGGGTGCTGTGAAGGATAAAGGGCGATCACTGCAGAAAGCAACATGAACATTGGAGAGGTAGAGAGTTCCAGCTACCGGTCCAGTCGTTGTTGAGAGGTAACAAGCGAAACTCTTTTTCAGACTCTCACTTGGATAGGTATTGAAAGTTTGCTTGTACAGTGTCTCAAATCCTCCTCCTGTTAACGCTTTAGCAGTCAGATTCATCTTTCCCCAAGCAGCTTCAGACACAGATGAGTTCGTTTTCACTGCAGAAATCAGCAATAATTTCATAAATAAGAAAACAATATTTGATCAATATCTATGAAGACAAGACATGAATCTCTCTCTCTCTCTCTCTCTCTCTCTAAATTTCCGTGCTTTTCGAAGCTTAAAATTAAACAAAATATGAACTTACGGTTGTGCCAAACATTGTTGGCCATGGTTTCGGCCTTGTGGCTCCAAGAGTTGAACACATTGAGGATGGATTCCATTGGACTCCCGCTTGGCTTCTCAACGGGGCTGTACTGGACATATGGTTGATCGTAGTATTGAGACTGCTGCTGATGATGATGACGATGATGATCACCAGCAGACGCAGAAGCACCCCACAAAGCTGCCTTCTTGTTGTCCGGATGGGATGTGGGCACAGCAGGTGCTCCCATGACATGAGTTCCCCATTTCTCAGTATTAACATTGCCATGATCACTGCATCCTGGTGCAGATGATGATGAAACAGCTGGAGCTGGCTGATGATGAGATCGGGCTTCTTGAGCAGAGCTCAGAGATAACGATGGCGACGATCCTTGCTGTGATGGGTTTGCTTCGCCTTCGCCATTCGGAGGGGCGAAAGGGTTGGTAAACTTATTGGTGCCGTTCATTTTGGTGTGAAGGATTGCTTTTTCTTTGAAAGGTGTTTTTGAGATGGTAACAATAAATGTATCCGGGGAAGCGTTTGTCTGGTAACTTTGGTTGATATAGGTGTTGTTGGTACAAGTAGTTTAATATTTATAGTTTTCTTAATGAGAAGAGGACTAAGTTTGCAAGTGGCAGCGAAAAGTTTGACCGGAGGATTGGCATGCGCAGCACGCGGTTTCGGAGTAAGCAACTCTAGGTTCCTTGGCCGCGTGAACTTACGGTATAATTAATGAATTATTTTTTTAGTTTATGGAAGTTTCTATTTTCTATGGAAAAGCTTATAATTTATTTATTGATAAGATGGGAAGACCGTGGATCTCGAAACTTCATTTGTCAATAAAGGATTGCACAGAATAATCCACAGTAAAATGCACTTGAGGTCAATTTTGAAAATGCCTTTCATGAAAACTGGGAAATATTTTTCTCCGTATTTGCAGAGTAAAGTAAGACACAAATTTGCATTCCAATTGAAATTATTTTCAATTTAGTAGTAAAAAAAGAAGTCTCAAATCTTTCTAAGAGCATTTTCTCCCTTCTTTTGAAATTACAATACATCTCACTGTCGACATCCTCTAAAAACCTCACTAAAGCTTCTCTACTTGTTTTCTTCTCCAAAACCTTTTATAATCCACTTTTGAAACCTATCGATTTTTCTCCAATTTGTTTCGCCACCATCTAGTTTTTTTCTGCTTAGATTCTTTTTGGATTACGTGTAAAAATGAAGGAGAGTCACTTTGACCTTGGGGCCCAAGCCATGCATGGCTGTAAGTAAGCCCAATACAGTCACAAAACAAAATCCTTCGAGAAGCTCCTTTTGGATTTAAGTAAGCCCATTCCTACTGGCCCCAGCCCAACGGGCCATTCAGTTACTCGTTTCCCTCTGCTGGAAAAGACGAGCTGTGGAAAGTCAATCGAGGAGATAAAAACTGCAAATATTAATAAGGCTAGGTGAAAGCCTCACGTGGGCAAAAGGGAGGCTTAAGGATTTCAAATTGAAGAGAGTTTGTTCTACCTCTGGTGCACTATGTGGTTCGGCTGAGTGGTGCAACCAACCAATGAGAGACTGAAAAAACAATGTGAATATTAACTTTTTTTAGTTTCTGTCTCCCACTTTTTCCCATCCCATGGGTTGACTGCACCACATCAGCGATGCAGCTGAGGTAAGACAAACTCTCCCTTTGAATTGTGGGAAGAAACTTTAGGAGAGACGGCACGGTTAATGAAGAGGAGCTAAGAGAGAATGGGAAGGACAACCTTTGTGCGGTGAACATTAGAGGTAATGGAGGCTTAAAACATCACTGCAAGCTGGAGACAGGACTTCCACGAGAAGGGAAACCAGAAAAGGAAAGAGGAGCTGTTGGAGGTTATCCAAAATAGTGGAGATCCATGGTAAGTGAGGGGAGCTTGAGGGTGACCTTGGAAGAAGGAAAGGAGTTGGTGATGAAGAAATAGGAGACTAAAACTAGTTTCCCAATTCATTCAGAAAATAACAGTTGAATGCACACAAATAGAATCCCTCAAAAGCTCTCCCTTTCATCTTCTTCTTCTTCTTCACTGGAATCTACGAATTTCTATGCTGTGCATGCCTTATTTTTGGCCATTGTTGTTTGATTATTAAACCTTGATTTATCTCCATCATTTTTTGGAACCTCACTTTGGCATCGAAATGCCTTCGCGAGTACCTACCCCTTATCCTGGAGAACCTAAGTTCGTCGAGGAGTGAAGCTAGATTGTTGGGCCACTGTTAAGTAAAAGAGTTGTGTTAGTTTTGGCTCACAAATCCTATTTGAATTTGGTGTCAGACCTGATGACCCGCGCCCCTATGTAACCTGGCAGAGATGTTGCGCTCTTGTGCAATGTGAGTTGCGCTGCTACGCAACGACAAAGAAAAGACATTTCATGTTTAGACAGAGATATATGCTCCTCCACAAGGCACATTACGCTGCTAATGGCCATTACTGTTCATAACTCGAACACTATTTAAAGGCTTTTTTTCTATTTGAGAGAGGATTTCATAATATTCTCTTTGTAGGGTTTCTAGGAAAACGTGAAGGGCTAATAAAAAGTGTTGTTCTTAGTGCAAGGAAGTATTGTAACACCTTATAATATGTTTTTCTTCATAGTGAAACTTTTTTGCTGTCTTCTCAGTGGATATAGGTTCTCCTTGAACTGAATCACTTAAATCTCAGTATCTTTCTCTTGTGTTTATTATTGCTTGTCTGGTTGCTTGTCTTGATTGATATCTCTATTTTGTTTTGTTATTGCTTGATTCTTGGGTGGAATTAGTTGGCAAGATCCTTGGTTTCACAACAATCTGGCATTGGAGCTTTGGTTTTGGTTTGTTTCTACATACAACTTGTTCTTGAAAATTTTCAAGTGAGAAGAAATGGTTGGAACAAACTTTGAAATAGAGAAGTTTGATGGCAAGGGTGACTCGATCTTTGGAAGAAGAAGATGAAGGCAACTGTTATGCAGTCAAAGTGTGCAAAGGCTCTTGAAGGAAAACTGCCCTAAAAAAAGTTCTGTCTGAGTAGGAGAAAAATGAGATCATGGAGATAGTCTATAGCACTCTCATACTCTACTTAGAAGATAATGTTCTGCGACAAATCGATGAAGAGGATACAGCAGCAAAGTTTTGGCTAAAACATAAATCTTTGTATTTGACTAAATTTTTGTCTAATAAGATTTATCTTAAAAAGCAACTGTTTGAATTCAATATAGACCCGTTTAAGACACTAGAAGATAATCTTAATAACTTTAAAAAGATTACGGTTGACCTTGCTAATGCTGATGAGAAGATTAGTAATAAAAATCAAGCAATTATACTCATGAACTCTCTACCAGATAATTTCAGGGAGGTTAAATCTGTTATTAAACATGACAGAGATAGTCTTGATCTAGATGATGTAGTTAGGGCTCCGAGATCTAGGAAGCTTGAGATTAGGATTGAGAGAAAAAATGAAAATAATAAAGAGGGTTTGACAGCGAGAGGTAAATCTGAGAAGAGAAAGCAAAAGGGCAATGGCAAGTCGAGATCGAAGTCGAAATACAAACAAGTGAAGAGATGCTATGACTATAAGAAGGAGGGTCACTTCAAAAGTGACTGTCCTGATTAAAAGAGCAAAAAAGAGAAGAGAGTTGAGGATGGTGATGCAGCCATGGCATTAACATCTGACTATGAAGGTGTACAGGTTTTGACAATGTCAAACATAAGATGTGATGGTGAATGGATTCTTAATTCAAGCTGCACATTCTATATGCGTCCTAATAAAGAATTTTTTGCTTCTTATCAGTCTATTGATAGGGAAAAAATTGTAATAGGGAATAATGTAGCTTATGATGTGGTAAGAATTAGTGGTATTAGATTTGAGATGTTTGATGGGTCTATCAGAATCTTAAAAGCAGTGAGGCATATTCTTAGGATAAAAAGGAACTTGATTTCCTTTGGCACCTTAGATAAAACAGGTTATGAGTACAAGGCATCATCTAAAATGTTGCATGTGACAAAGGGAGCACTAGTTGTCATGAAAGTGAAGATTCATAATGGTTTATATGTGTTACAAGGAGAGGTCTTAACTAGTGAACTAACAGTCGAAAAGGCATCTGATAGGGATGAAACATGAAAACAGGTTTGAAATAGCTGAGCAAGGCATTAAGTTTTGCGAGAAAGGGTGTTCGAAACCAAGATCTCTGGGGTCCAGCTAGCTAGCCCTTCGCATGGTGGTAATAAGTATTTCTTGTCCTTAATTGATGATTATTCTAGGAACAAGTGGATTTACTTGTTGAAACATAAGAATGAAGCTTTTGAAAAGTTTAGACTATCGAAAAAGTTTGTAGAAGAAAAGCTAAAGAAACTTAGGAATAATGGGCTTGAGTTTTGTAGTCATGAGTTGAATTCTTATTGTAAAGACCATGAAATTGTGAGGCATAAAACAGTTAGGCATACCCCTTACAAAATGGCTTATCTGAGAGAATAATAGGACTTTGGTAGGAAGAGTTAGGTGCATGATTTCTAATATATGACTGAAAAAAGAGTTTTAGGCAGAAGCTGTGAGTACTGCAACTTGTTTAGTAAATAGAAGTCTTTCTATAGTTATTGATTGTAAAACACCGGAGGAAATGTAGTGTGTAGACCAGCAAGCTATAACAACTTGAGAGTGTTTAGCTGCATAGCATATGCACATGTGAATGACAGGAAGTTAAAGCCTAGAGCATTGAAATGTATCTTTATTAGCTACCTCGAAGGTACAAAAGGCTATAGATTGTGGTATAAGGCTCAAGGAGTATCAAAACCAATTTTCAATAAAGATGTTATCATATATGAAGATGAAATTTCAAGATTGACTGCGTTTTGAGGCAAAAATTTCAAAGTTACAAACTATTGGTCTTGAGGTGGAGGAAGAGTTAGGATATAAGCTAGGTGACTGAAAAAAGAGCTATAAGTACTGATGTTTAGTAAATAGAAGTCTTTCTTAGTTTTGATTGTAAAAACCGGAAGAAATATTAGTGTGTAGACCAGCAATGGACTATAATGCAATAAGGAGTGATGTGTTTCGTCTAGATATAGGCTATATCATCAGCAGGTTTATGTGTCCATTGGACAGGAGTTAAAGCCTGTTGATGCTGAAATGTATGTGTTCACATTTGATGGATGATGTGTTTAACTCAGTTTACAAATTGTTGCTTTATCAAACCAGTCTGAAAGAGTATACTGAAACTATAAAAGAAGCTTTGTAGTTAATTTGAGCTAAACTTGGAGTGTCACAAAAGTCCATGACTATGTTCTTGTCAATGTGTTAAACATCTAATGAAGATTCAAATGTATCATTTGTACTAAGCATGATGTGAGGCTGCAATGATGTTGTAGCGAAATAGCCTATAAAAGAAAAATCCTATTAAGGATATCCAGTGGATATGGCTACGAATGTAGTACTGCTCTAAGTTCTTGCATTGTCTGGATCTTTAAGGTCCAGGACGCTCCTTGATGAGTTCAATAAGACTGTAGTGCGTTATAAAGATAAAGGATTTGAGATCTAAGGTGGAGATTAATCATAGTTGAATTTGGACAAGAATCCTATGCAACCTAGCAAAGATGTTTCAAATCCTTAACCTCCTGCACAATGTGAGTTATGCCACAGATAGAGTGCTCCCGCGCAAACATTACGCTGCTGCGCAAATAGAAGTTACTGTTCACAAACACACTATTTCTTTTTTCTGTGACTTCATAATATTCTCTTGTAGGATTTCTAGGGAACATAGGCTAAAAAGAGTGTTCTTCTTAGTGTTGAGAGTATTGTAACACCTTGTAATTTTTTTCATTTGAAGTAAAAAGAACATTGTTTTGCTTAATCAAATCATTGTATGGTTTGAAGCAAAGTCCAAGACTTTGTGCTCTATAGTTTGATACATTCATTAGAGGTGAGCGTTTCTCAAGGTTCCTATGATAGTTTTTAAGAAGGGATGGGCTACATTCACTCATCTACTTGCGCTTGTTTCAAAAATGCTATTTTAAAGCCAGGGATTTTTTTTTAAAAAAAATGATAAAACTATTGATAATAAAGACTTAACCAAAAAAATCCAAACATAAATTGCGTATTATTGAAAAGAACTTTTCTATAATAAAGTCCGTGTTTTTGCTTGTAAAATTTTTGTTCTGTAAATGTTTTTAGTTTACTCTTTATTGTTTAGAAATTTATATTTGATACTAAGGTCCCAAATCTTCTGAGCCAAATCCCATTTTGAGTTTGGCTTAGTTAGAAGTTGGGCTAAGAAAGTTTATGGAGATGTTTCAATAGTTTAAAGAGAAATAAACAATCTTCTTTAAGATACTTAAGATCAATTGATAGAGGATAGATTTATAGAACAAGAAAGAACAGTTTTGAAATCTTTTGAGATCTGATTCTTTTTTAAAGTGATAAAGAAGGTCCCAAACAGGTTATGTGTTTATTTGATGGATGATGTGTTAGTTAAAAACTCAGTTTACTCCTATTTGTTGCTTTATCAACTTGGCTCTGAATATATACTGCACAAAACTATAAAAGAAGCTTTGTAGTTAATGGCTTTGGTAGCTAAACTTGGAGTGTCACAAAAGTCCATGACTATGTTGTGATAGTCAATGTGTTAAACATTAATGAAGATTCAAATGTATCATTAATGTACTAAGCACATTGATGTGAGGCTGCATTTTATTTATGATGTTTAGCGAAATAGCCTATAAAAGTGGAGAAAAATCCTATTAAGGATATCCAGTGGATATGTGATATATTGCACACGGTGTAAGTTATTTTCATCAAAATATTTTTAAAACATGTTTCAATTCAGATAGAGATTCTCCTTCCCGAATCACTTAATTACCTTCTGCGCAAATATTTTTTATTGCTTGTAGGGTTCTTATTTAAAGGCTTTTTTTTCTGTTTTTTTTCACTTCATGATTTCTCTCAAATTCGTTACAAGACTTGGATCCAAGAATTAGCAATCTTAGTGTGCCACTTATTGTAAACCTTTAAAATTTTGTTTCACTTGTAAATTCTTTTGTAGTCTTTCATATTTAGGTTCTAATGATAAAATCACTTAAAAAAACATGAAACCAAAAAATTCCATTAAGGCTTCACAGCGTGCTTGGAAAAAAACATTCACTTGAAGTTTTGTTATTGTTTTTTCTTGAAAAAATTTGACTTCCCAATCAACCCTACCCTTAGTTAGAGATTGTATTTCTCTTATTCTTAGTCATTTTTTTTTTTAAAAAGTACTTAAATCATTATAGAACTTTTTTTCTTTATTAAATATTTTCTTTTTTTGAGAAGGTCATGGTGATCTATAAGATATGTTTATGAAAGAGTTTCAAAGAGTATTAAAGAGAAAATTCAAAGAGTTTAAAGAGAATAATGGTTCATACTTCAACTCACCATGGCTATTTTTGAATTTTTGAGCCAAACAAAGTTTTCCTCTTTCAGACTTATCTAGGTTAAAGTTCGAGGTTCTGGCCATGTGCTTCTGGCCCTCAAATTTGTTTAATCATGAAAATGCTATCAGACATGGTTATATGTGTGTTTAGTTGAGGTCTACAACATCCGGTGATGAAACGTTAAATGACTTTATAAGTCATAAAAAAATTGGCAAGTGCACATTCATCCATGTTTGGGGCGCATTTGCCCATTATGATTATTTTAGGTCGGATAGGTTAAACTTGTAGTTGGATGTTTATGGATCTATTAGATATCTAGTATCTAAAAATTCTTTTTGACGGCTGGATTAACCGTTTTTGTAAGTGTAGTTTGTTTTCTTATAATCAAGAGGTGGTGAGGAGAATAGCTCAAAAGGATGTTATCTTTATTTTCATTTTATACGAATTTGAAGGGGATAAAGCATTTTTGTGTGGAGTGGGTGGAGCCTTATGTGGTGAGTGATTACTTTCTGCCTTATTTATGCCATTTGGAAGGAGCAAAGGAAAAAACTTAGCATAATCTCCAATCCTAGAATGGCAGAGATTATCCTAAAACAGAGTCTTAACCGAGTTCTTAATCAGTTTGTTAGATTGTTGTGCATCATTGTTTAATGTTCTTGGTTTTCTTGGCACTGGAAGTGCATTTGGGGATTGCTCTTCTGTTTGATAACACTCGACCAAGTTTTAAATCTTTTTAGGAAGGGTCTATTCTTTAAATGTGTTATGAAATGGTGATATACACTCACCTAGCTCCCTGTCAGTCTTTCTCAACATGGAAAGACGCAAAAGTTACTGTGTGCTAGGAATAGCTTCTCTCTCTCAAAGGTTGTGAATACTTTAGATCTGCTAGCTGTTGCATGATGAGGATTGCTAATCCCCCAGATATTGAACAAAGGAGTTGTCGAAGAACATTACTTTTGCATGGTTGTTAGATCGGTTTTGTTTTAATGTCAATCTAAAAAAAAAAAAAAAAATTTAACTTTGCTGTGATGCTGTCCCACTGTGAAACCTTTGTAGTCAAATGTTGAATCATTTACAGGCAGGAATCTATCATCCATATCTTGAGTTGTTGAATTATTATCCTCTGTTATTCCGGAAAAGCAGTACTCTCATCACCTTTGTTGTATATTTGATGTCATTTCATTGCAGTTTGGCTGCGCTTTGTTGCTGTTGTGTGATGGAGGAATGCTGCTTCTTTCTATAATGGTTGCAGTTAGCATGAGTTATTCCTTCTATGATTTCTGCTTTCACTGCATTTTGTTCTTCTTGAGTGGAGGAATACAGCTCGAAGACCTGCTTTGATAAATTACACTTGGAGCATGTGGGATCTAGCAATTATCGTTTGTAGTACAGACTTGTGTTGCTCTTATAAATACAGTTCTTATATTCTTACTGTAAACATACTTTCTTCTGTCTAATGGTAGCTCTCTCGTCTCTCGTAATAATTTTCACTTCTTGAATGGGGTAATCTGACTGTATTGCTACCCTGTTGAAATGACAAAAAAAAATAAATTTCCACTGACCCCTTAGACTCTGGAGCATCAGTGTGGATTCCTCTTTTCTGTTTTTTCCCTTGTCTTGAACCCTCAACGCAGAGTGTTGGATTCATGTTTTCCATAGGGCCTAGCCAGTGGCCCGTCTAAATATACCGATGAGTGATGTTATTGAAGTCTCTTAAAATATCTTTCTAAGCTCCATTTATATTTATATTTAAGTTAATACCAAAATTATCTTCTTATAAATTTTTTATTTTTAATAAACTCATCTGAAGAATAATCTTAATTCCTTCTTTCTTTTGTGTGCTCGTCATTAAAATCAATTATAGAACAAACAAATTAATTTTTAACTTAAACTTTTGACCATCCAAATAGGAAATTAAAAAGAAAAAAACAAATCTCTAAACTAAAAACTCTTAAAAATAAGAAACATAATTTTTGTTATTATATGTTTAATTTATCGAACTTCGGATAAGTTTTTAAATCTCATTATTCCATGCAAGAAGTAAAGTGAGGAAGGAGACCCCCAGATTTTTAATGGGCACCCAACACTGCGTTAAAATCCACTATAGTCGTCCATGAACCATTGACAAAATCCCCAAGAGTGGTTAGGGCGTCCCAAAGCTCTCTGCGTTAAATATGGTTACCAGCAGCATAAACAAAGGAAGCTCAACAGGATATGTTATCCAAGCTACTTGTAATTGAAACTGAAATCCGTATTATAATAATTTGCAAAAAGGATCGAAAAGAAAATAAGTCTTGTAATTTAATAATTTGCAAGGTTATGATTTTTAAATGATCCATTTCATTTGATTGATTTGCAAAATGCAAAGCAAGAAATTAGTCTCTTAGGAAGGACAAAAGAGGAAAAAAACGTGAAAAGCGGAAGAAGATAATGAGTTTCACGGTTAACTTTTTCTTTTTTTTCTTTTTTTTTTAAAGAAGGTAGTTCTGACAAATCTCAAATACATTCGTACGAGAGGCGTTAAAAGAGATTTGGTGTTTCGATTAGCCCCTCGGCACTTGAAAAGTGTTCAAAGACAATTTTTAAGCTATGGCCTAAAGTTACAGAACGTGTTATTGTAATAAATGGCCGAAAGTTCTGTAAAATGACTTGGTAAATCCAAAGTCAAACCGTGCCCAGAATGGAGCTGGAATCCTAAGCACTATGATGTCGTTGACGTTTTCAAAACCAAACCGACCTCATGATCGGCCCATTATAAAGATATTGAAAGAGTGACGGTTGACTTAATACAAGGAAAGCAATACATGCTGAATACTGAGTGTACCTGAACATTGGAAGGACGATGCTGCTTATCCCCAGTAGTGCTTTGTTCTCACTTCTTAGTGAAACTTTTATCCCACTGCTGTTCTACAATTAAATCACGGTAACCCATGTTGCATATGACGAGAGAAACAGCCAACAGCATCAGGCCGAGATTAGTATATAATATAGACGATACTTAAATCCGATTTTGCCCCAATACTAACACAAATCTATTATAGTAACAACGATTACAAGAAGCAAATCTTTCGTAAATCAAACAAGAGTAGCATTAACTAAATCACCAACAGCCTAAAAATCCATAAAAATCACCTGGCCTAGCAAAGTACAACTACTCAATAACGAGAAAACAATTGGCCGATCCAAATACATTCACCTAGGATGATGCACTTAAAAAGTCCACACAAACTCCGGCGCATCTTTCCTAGGCCCAACCAATGTTCGATATAAGTACATCTTCCCTACCTTTTGTCTATCATCACAGCTAAAATCCATGTCGTCTTCATTTATGATCTCCACGTTGAGCATCGACCTATTATTCGCAAGTGTTTTGCAGCCTCCAAGGGTAACTTCACAGGACGACATCCAAAGGGATCGCATTGTTTCATACTTTCCCATGTCCGTTAGAAGTGCCACATCACCAAAGGGGCTGTCCCTGATTTCTAGTTTGCGAAGCTTCTTACACCCGTTCAACACATATTGCATTCCCTTGTCGCTGTCCCCGGCAAATGCAATAGAAAGCATTTCTAACTGCTCCGCATACATTCCAATGTAAAGGAAAACCTGATCTGTTAGAAGGCCGGAGAGTGACAATCGCCTGAGACGCTTGCATGATTGAACAATTGCCCCAAAACCTTCATCCAAAGGCTGCCAGGTGACAGGGTCAGGTTTTGTAGGGTCAAGTATGCACAATCTGAAGCGGGTAAAATTAGAACAATTTTTTGCCACAGTTATAAGAGCGGCATTGGTCATCTGCTGGCAGAAGTAGAGCAATGAATGAAGCTTTGGGCAACCAGCAGATATTGCTACTAGGCCTTCCTCTGTTACTGCAGCATTACCAACCCCATAGGGATCAGAAGGGAAAACCCTCAATTCTTGCAATTCTTTACAAGTGGAAGCTACAACTCCTAGTCCTTTATCGCCAATACAATCAAGTATCTGCAGTGATAATAGAAGTCATTATCATTCATCTCATTCTGATCAGAAGTTTATACTTAAAAGTGTGGATAGATTAGAAGATCATACCCATAAACGCTCAAGCCTCCTGCATTGCCGAATTAGCTTTATCAGATCACTACCATGAATCGCCGGGGCATAGCTCAGATTCAAGGATGTTAGGTTCTGACAAATTGGGTAAATGGCTAACAGACAGTGAGGAGCAACTTCCAGAAACCCTGACAAGCTCCTTATTGACTTACACTTCAGAATGGTAGACTTTAATTCGTAGTAGCCCTCAGAAGCTGGATCAAGTACAAAGGATCCTGTACCTAAGTCCACCAGTTGGGGAGCTCCCATCAATATCTTCTGGAGTGTATCAAGAGGAACTGCCCGGTTTAACCTCAAACTTTTGAGATTAGGAGACCTTGCTACAAGTCTCTCAAGAGCTGTTAAATTTATTTCTCCTTTCAGGCATGCAAAATTAAGGGAGACAAGAGATGTGCAGCCCTCAGGAAAGCAGCTAATCCAATGACCTCTATTATCCTCTACTTCATTTTCTTGCAAGTCAAGCTCCCTAAGGAACCTAGAATGCAGAGAAAAGAAAAAGTTAATAGCACATTCCATATTAGTTCTTAAGTTTACATCAACAGAAATATTGATGAGAATTGCACGGTTATAGTCCACCCAAACTAGTATTTATCTACCAAAATCTACAAGCAAAGATGTCAAATTAACCATTAAAGGCTTTCCACGTTATAAAATCTCAAAAAAACGAAGCAATTTGTCCACTTTCAAGTTAAAATTCACAAAAATGGCCGAAACAGTAAATGCATAATCAAGATGCTAAAGTAACAAGAACCTAATTAGCCAAAAAATCCATGTATCTCAACCAATTTCAGGTGCAATATAAGTACTTCAGTCAACATCAACAAACGAATATCATGTAATGCTACATGAGAACAACCTTGAACACTGCTGCCAAAACTGACAACTGTAGCATACTATTGGTAAAGCACAAGATAAAGTAAAACAACCCATTTATAATTATAACAGTTTCAAAGTTAGCAAATTTCACCAATCAAGATACCCACAAACACTAAAAAATCAACAATTACAACATAGATAAAGCACAGAGAGAAACCTCAACCAAAAAATTGAAATTTTTCATACCTACAATTGGCAGCTACCGCAGCCAGCCCTTCAGTGCTGAACCCTTCACAGCTGACGAGTACCAAGGACTTGAAATTCACAAACGACTTAGAGAGCAACTCAAGGCCCTCATCCGAAACCACCATCCTCTTCAACCTCAACTCCTCCAACCCGACCCGACTCTTGGCCAAAGCCTCGATCCACGGGGAAACAAACCCGCCCCAATCATGTGGGACCAAGTTGAAGTCCGCGAAATGTGGCTTGCCCTTCAATGTCAAGGACTTCATCTCTGGAAACCTCGCGATCACTCTCTCCGGCGTGATCGCGTAACAGTTCCCTATAAACACTCTTTGCCTGCTGTTTCTTTCGATTTTGTACCATGATTTGCATACCAATGACACCGCGTTTCGGTCTTTATGCGATGTTATGAAATCGAACACGTGCTCTATTACCTCGTCTGGAAAATAATTCATCATTCAATTCCTAGCCTTCCAACTTCCACAGAAATTAAACAACTTTCCCGCCAAAAAAAATCAACTTTCCCGAGAAAATAAAAAAGACGGGAGATAACGCTTAGCTACATGAAACACAGATCTAATTTTGCCCGAACCCTTATAAATTACCTAAAAATCTCCAACAATGAGACCAGATCTGAGGATCTATAAAACTCCTAAGTACAGAGAGAATAAAATGATTAAAAAAGCAATGAGATTGCATTACATATCTCTGCACTCCAGATTACAAAGATCTAAGACGAGAGAACAAAAGGAACTCGAATTTTTCTCGAGAAAAAAAGGTGGTTGTTTAAAGAGAAAATAAAGGGAAATCTGTTCAGTGATCATCTTCAAAATGATTGCAACGATGGAAAAACGTTGAAAAACAGATGAAATTCATAGATCTGAAAAAATCAAATGTTTCCATAAAGGGCAACCAAAAACTACATCGAAATTCTAATGATAAAATAGAAAGTTTATTACGGAGAGACTGATAAAAAAAAAAAAAAGACTAACACGTAGCTACACAGAGATAAAATAAATGAAAATGAAAATGAAACACAAACAAACACGAAGACAAGGATGAGCCTCTTTGTGTTGTGTTTGCTTCGGAGTGTTTTAACTCGGGCAAGCTCAACTCAAAAGGAGTTTTAAGTTTGGGTTATTAACCAAGGTTAGTTATTTAACCGTGGTTAAGTGAAGTAAACCATGGTTGTAGATCTGATGGCCAGTGTTGTTTTGATGGAAAGATTGAGGGAATCTTGACCGTTGAGTGGCGCATCATGCATGTGTCATTATCTCTGGTTTCGAAAAGAGGCCTCTTCTCTCTCTGCCAAAAGTAAAGTCTTGTAAATAGATCAGCGATGGACTGACAAATATATGACACCGGTTTTCCAACACATTTACGAAAACGCCACGCTGCAGATAAGATTCTTGTGTTTGTAACTGGCGCGAGTATCCTACTCGCGTACTGTGACGAAGGCACATCCATGTGGGGACTGTTAAATGGCCTCACTTGAAAAAAAATAATTACAAAAAGCGAGTATGGAAATTTCCTACTCTCGAATTTGGGATTCATTGTCGCAGTTTCTTCTGAAAATAAACAACTTTTACTCGTCAGAAAATTTTACTTTTTTCCCTCTTGTTATCTTACCTACAGTACTTTACTTACTGTAGTACGTATTTAACATTTTCAAGGAAAAAATTTTATTATTATTTTTATTATTTCATCTTCATCTTCATGGATATCTGAATCATGTGCTTTATTTATAATGATTGGGAAATTCAGCAAAAGATTTATGACAAAATCCAAGATTGCTTTAAACGTGTCTCAAATATTATTAATGCTTTTACCGGAACCATAATAAATAAAGATAGATGCTTCTCTGCCTTTTTCTCCTCTCTTCTTGATCCATCTATGGTGGTGCTGGATAGATGGCTAGCCGGGATTGTTCAACTGTTGAAGAGAGTGATGTATACAAAATCTGCTGATAGTACGCTTGCAAGATTGAGTGCTTGCTAGTACTTTATTACCCTCATGTTGCATTTAATCTTCATCCATTTAAAATATATCATACATGTAAATGAGAAAAAAGAGTTTATGAAAATGGATTCATAAACCCAATTGTTTTGAGTCGATCCAAGTGCTATTTATATTCGTCTTACCATACTTTGTAAAACAAAAACAAAAAAGAGAGAGCAATAAGATGGTAAATAAATTTGCATATCATGGTTTGAAAAAGAGATTATAAAGTGTTTAGCTTGGTCAAAACATGTTAATAATGGCATGGTCATGGCAGCTGAAAGTTAAGATAAAAGCTATAATAGCAGATTGATTCTCACCAAAATATTTTTTTTTCCAAAAAAATAAAGAAGAAGAGAGAGAAGAAAAGAAAAGGAGAAAAAAGAGTGTTTCTACTAAGCTGGGCTGATGAGTACGAGATTTCAATGATAAAATCACTATCTACAGTAAAGTGTATAAGCATTATTCAAGCAAAGACTTTGTTTACGTTTGATTGTTGTGTTGTGTATAATGTATTTGACAATCATTTATCACCTTGACCAAGTGCCTTATCCTCTATTCTCCACTTTATTTTATTTATTTTTAATCACCAATACCTTGGACGAATATAAAACTTAAATTCTAGTCAAATGCAAAATTTTCCCACTTTGGAATCGTTATCTTTAGTGGAAATCAGAATTAGTTCTCCAAATCCTTTGCGATTAATATTACCAATCCATTATTAATTATTAGCTCTTTATTTGGTCAGCTATTACAAGTCACACAAACACACTTGCGTGTTTGACTCTTCACTTGCCTCCAATAATCCTGTTAAAGATATGAATTTATGTTCAAAATCAATGAAATTTTTGTAAAATTTTTCAGTTTTGTTTTCCAATCTATTCTATTATAGATCTCACTCATTAGATTCCAAAAGCAGACCTACAATACAATAGCACTGCACAGTCTCCCTTCGCTAAAAGTCTAAGTCCAAACACAAGTTTTTGTTCTCTTTTTCCCTCAAAACACAGACAGACATGGCTGCTCTCTGCCTCTGTTCTATCGCCAGAACAGTGTCAAGACCAAAAGAAACACCAAGAACCTTCCTGCAATTCTAAATAGCCTCCAGCCAGTGCTTAGTTTGCTACTGTTTTGGCCCTTTTCATTCGTGAAATAAATTTGTGGGATGTGTTCAAACTTAGACATGTTATATGGGATTCTCTCTTATTTTGCTGACATATTTGGATACGAAGAGTTTTGTCCTTTTGTGGACTATTTGCATCAATTATGTTAGCTTAGGCAGTGCCCCCAGTGCCCTTTTTCTTGCTTTATGTCTCAATATATTTACTGTAAAATTTGCCCTACTCCCTATCTACCATATTGTACACATCAAACCTTTTGTCCACTTGCTGGTCAATTTCTTTACGAATATTCATCAAGAATCAAGATGAAGAAACTATTCTGTGCTTAAAAATCTAATTCCACTACATACATGCATTATGTTTTCTTTGGTTAGAAGTCTAACTTTGAAAATGTATATATAAAATGTCAACTATAGCGAGTTGCTAATTCATATATCATTGATTTGATATTGATCTATCTAAAGCATAATAACAACTAAATTTTAAATTGAAGTGCATTATTGAAGATGATTATATTTTTATATCTATATGTTGAGTTTATCATGATATAGAATTTCATGATTAACCCCAAAAATAATGTGTCACCGGGCTATGTGGTAGGAATTTGATTTGGAATGAGTGGAACATTAGGCAAAGCAGTTGAGTTGAAGCCTTTTGTTGATGGGAAGATAATTGGAGCCAGATGCAACATAAGATGTTAGGAATCAGTCAACCAAGATTGCTTTGCTTCAGCTTCTCCATCATAACATGAGAAATGATTAGTCTTTTGTACCCAATTTCAATGGCGCAAACTGCAATGGCATTTTATCATCATTTCTACTGTTTTTCTAGAGGAATATATAAATATGTTCACAGATCAAAGTAAAAGCTAGCTACCACCCATTTCAGTTCCTCTGGAAATGATTAATTTGTTACGTCTTGAGACGGCTAAATTTGATTCACAATATCCATTTGTTAGTAGACGACTAATATTGCATGTTAAAACAATTGATTTGTTTATTATTCTCATCATCTTGGTCTCCACTAAACAAATCTTGTTATCTTCAAGAATGGAAGATAACTTAATTAATTTACCAAGGTACGAGAGATGAAGCTTGATTAGCTAGGCAACATTCACAAGCAACATATAGCCTCCCTCTAGTAAAGCAGCCTATGTAGACCAGACCAAACCCGATAGTGCTAGCTAGTCTCCTCTAGCTTCACAGCTTGATTTATCAGCTTGTTTATTGCAATATTATATTGGCAAGGCAGCATCGGCACGCTCTTTATTGAATAATCAGAGCCAGATGGCCAGACCTCTAGTCAAATACATATAACTGTGCACCATTCGGCTTTGCCATGCGGAAGATTCTTAGTGGATATTGGCATAAGTATTTCCAAATTTCACCTACTAAGTTGAAGAATTATTCTTTTTTTATTTTTTATTTTTTAAAGTGGGCCATCAACAAAGGATCATCAGTAGCCATGTGATGGTGGGGTAAGCTTCATTTCTTTATTGATGATTCTTTTCTTTGTCTGCTAATATTATTCAATGGCCTAACATGGGTCAGCCACAACCTCTCATGATACGAGAGCTGTATATACAAGCAGCCATGTTCAGTTTAGCATCTTTCAAATAAAAATGAACATGAGCTAGAGCTTGCTTAATTGGCTTTGGCCCTAGCTGTTGTGAAACCCTAGAAGTCCCAAGCTTGATGGAATAAGCTATTCTTGTCTTTCCTTTTCCCTTCACTTTTGTCTCTAAGTGAGCTATTTAGATTTTAATAGACACCATCTAAAGCTACTTATACAGCAAAAATGATCAAATGTTACGCTAACACCAACACCAGCCTAAGTACTAGTCAATCAAGAAAAAGGGCACAATCAAGGGTAGATACTTGATAGTGAATGTCAATTACTTGTGTTTATTGTGCTAATTAGTTTTCAAATCTTAAAATGGAAGTTTAGAGAAATGCTAACAGTTGCAATATTGTATTTCACCTAATTGCAATCCTTGAAACTTGAAGTTTTCCTATGTATTTTTGTTTGATAGTCTCTAATGTTTAGGTGGTTGCTCGTGATTAGACATTACTCATTGGCTCATTGCTAACCATTTTTTCGTACAATCAAATGGGAACAATATATTATGGGTTAGGTTTGGTGTGATATGTTTAAGATTCCACAAATCTTTAATTAATGATTCAAATTGAAGAGTACCAAGTGGAACTTTCAAGAAGGGGTGTTTTTTTCCAAGTTAATACGCTTTGTGGCCTGTTTACTATTTACCACTTGCGTCATATTATTCTTCAGCTTGACTTAACTGTAGTGGATCAATTTCACACGTATTTAAAATAGCTTTCGAAAATGGGGTTGAAAGGTCTTAAATTGCTAGGAAAGTGCTAAGACGAAAAGCACTTCATGAAGTGATTAGGGTCATGGCAAGCTTCTCAAGTAGTTTGACATTGAGGTTCTTCAAATTTAGGTGTTAGTTCTGGGTTTGGTGAAGAATGGGAGAAGAGAGGTACATGTGCAACATGAATGCTTTTGGATTAATAAATTTAAGTAAAGGATTCTAGGCTGCTGGCGAGTTTTGTCTGGGACTACATAGACCTACCATCTGCATAAATCAACTAACAAATACGTAATAAGAGATGACGTTAATTGGAGCATGATATATAAATAATCCAATGAGAGGATTGTAATTTGCATTCAAAAAGGGAGTGGTTAGGCCAAAAGTTTGCCTAATCAAATACAAATATAGCCCCACTTGCATATAATTACAAGGAGAAGAAAATAATTGAAAGCCAAGAAAAATTATTCTTTTAAAGTGGTCATGATCATTTCCATTTTCATTTGCCCCTCCCATCATTTGCAACAATTGCTGCCATGTGAAGTACACGAAGATTTTAAACTCCAAAACGTTATCTTACCAACTTACCCATTTTTTTTAATTTCTTTTTCTCTTTTTAATTTTGAATCGTTGACAAATCCCAAGTATCAACAGTTCAGGAACTTCGCTCATTCTAATGAAAAGTTAAGAAAAATAAGAACAAATGCATCAGAGATCTGGTTTCATTTCATGTTTTGGAGCCAAAACAGAAGCTAGCTGCATATGCGTAAGCATATGCATGCGGCATCATAGCGCATGGGAATGCATTTGTGGTCCGGTTGTTATAAGTCGTGTACTAGTTGGAATAGGAAAGGACTTGGTTGAAAGGGAGATGAAACATTAGATGTCCCTTTTTGATGTCCCAGATGGTCCAAGTTTCACCTTCTATCTCTTATCTTGCAGCTGACCCAAAATCAACAAAGACAATGAAGAGTGGGACGAGAAGAGTTAAGAGGACCACATAATTGGTCAGTTGATGTTAGCTTCTCTCCTTTTCTAGAGCCTAACCCACCCATATGTACATGTCAGCTGGTCCAGGGGGAAACTTTGGGGTGTTCCATGAATGAAATGAAAAGAAATGAGCAAGGCGCTTCAGGTTCATGGTCATCTTTCCCTAAAGCATGCTATACTTATGATAGTATGAGAAAGAGAACTCCTTGACATCTCTTTAATCTTCATATCTGCTTACATCAATGACACTATGGCTACGTATGGGCCATTTTATATGCATGGCCTATAACTTTTACCATGGCTAAGACCCAAATGGGCTCCATTGACATCTCAATCAATAGAGCCGGACCAAACTGAATGGCCTAGTGAAATATGAAGCTTGTCTAAGAAAAAGTTTACGCATACATGTCAATCTCCATGGCCCCCGGTCTAAGCATTACTGCCAATCTGCCATGTCACAGCCTAGATAACAGACCGTTGGCGCCGGTTGGCTAAAGCAGCCATCACTTATCGGGTCTCCGCATCAAACGACAAACATCGAAATGACCCTTGTCGGTAAATAATTGCTGTACATGTCCCAGGCTAGATCATAGACTAGTGGACATGCCTAATCCAGAAACACTAGGCCTGATTTAACATAACAAAAGACTTACGTTTAAGGGAGAAAGATACTTATGATTTGGGTTACTGAGAAACGATTCAGCTCCTGTTGAATGCGATGGTAAATCGGGACATTATCCGCTTCACATTGCGTTTGCCATAGAAACGTTGTGTGACAGACAGCTGAGTTGAGAGATCAGAAGCCTCACTGTGCAGCGATCTAATGCTAATGTATGCATAAAGGAATTTATATCTGATTATGGAATTAAATGCTCCACTGGAATGAGGTTATGGATTAGGGAGTCGTCGTTATCTTATTCTGTGTTCAAATAATCCAAAACAGTTTGCATCTACACGAGAAATTTTGAATGCTGCATCCTCTCAAGCAAGCGGAAGGTCAGGCAAACATAGTTCCAGTAAGTAGCATCTAGCCACGAATATGATCAATGCCTTATTATTGCCGGCAAAAACCTTGTTAACATCCACATTTATCCAACACAAGCACATAAAAGAAATTGAAGGAATAAGAAAATGTTCAAGCACTCTACATAAGATTTGCACTAGCTGCAGTGTTCATCCCAAAACTGTAAGGCAAACTCGTCGGCTCCCAAGAAAAAGTTTTAACATACCTCCTAAGAAAAAGTTTTGACATACCAGCGTAAAACCTCAGTAAAATAATACAGTTGGGACTATAAAAAAAAATTATAGTACAAAGGTTATTTATTATCAATAAATAAATAATTATTAATTTAAGAAAATTTTTATGTTTTAATTACTTGTAAATAAATATATATTTTTTTTACTAAGATTCATGTATGTGTTTTAGAATAGTAGCATTTTACTGAGCGTTTTCTCGAAAAAAAATAGTAACTTTATATAACTACTTGTTCCAATATAAAAAAATAAGCAATAATAATTTTAAATAACGACTTGTTACGAAATAAAAAATAATACGTGACAATAGTAACTCTAAATAACTACAATAAAACCTCAATAAATAAATATTGTTGGGACCATGAAAAATTATTATTTTATAGAGGTTATTTAATTATAATTTATTAATTTATCATTAAATGACATCCATAAATTACATTAAACCATCTCTGCTCTACACTATAGAAATTCAATGAATGTTGAACAGATTTTAAATTATCCTAATGAGAATGATACAATGATTAAATTGCCTACTGATGAAGAGAGTATTGAAGGGGTAATGGAATGTTTCCTAACGATGATCACAGTTTGAATGATAATTCCGTTTTATCAAAGCTTTCTCCAAAAGAGGCTAATCAAGCCATAGCAACTTTACATAACTTTTTGCTATAACATGAAAAAAAAAAAAAACTATTTCAAATGTGGTGCATACTTTGCAAAAAATGAAGGATAAAATTGAGTTTAGTTTAGAAAGAAAAAAAACAAAAAACTTTATATGTATATTTTCAAAAAGAGCAGAATTGAGGAACTATAAGTTGTTAATAAAAAATTACATTGATATTATAAATTTTTTATGTTATATATTTTGTATATTTGATCAATTATTAATTTATATTTTTGTTGGGCCTCAAAGGATTTGAAAAAAATTATTATCTTATGTATTTAACAAATTTATTCATTTATTACATAGGCCCAAGTTGAGACCGAAAGACTTTATTATTTAACCTAAGTTATTAATTTATCAAACATTAATTTATCGAAATTTTATTATACTTGTTATAACATAAAATAATATTACAACATGAAAACATATTCATGACAATAAATTTAAATAACTACTTGATACGATAAAAAATGTACCGGATGTGTGCATACTCTTCACAAAATTAAAGATAAGGTTGAGTTTAGTTTAGATACAAGTAAATAAAAAAAAAACTTTAAATACATATATAAAAAGGAACAAAATTAAGATACTAAAAGTTATCAAAGAGAAATCATCTTAATATTATAAATTGTTTAAATTATTTATTTTATGTTTTTAATAAATCATTAATAAATAAATTTTTTAAATTATTTATTTTATGTTTTTAATAAATCATTAATAAATATTTTCGTTGGATCCTAAATGATTTGAAACAAAAAAAATTTAACTTACGCATTTAGTGAATTTATTAATTTAATCGAGAGTATTATTTTATTGAACATTCATTTATCGAAGTTTTAAGGTAATATATTATACTCTTTAGTCAAAGGCACTACTAAGAACGGACCATACTCGAGCTTTGTGATTATACATATGTATAACAAATAAGAAATGCTATTATATGTTTATCTTTGAGTGCTGCATCCACATAAAGCATGCACAATTGTACCAGAGAAAATGATGTCTGACTTCTGCGTGTACTTCATCAACCTCAGCTATGCACAAACCTCCCATCACATTAGACCGGGCTGACCAAGCATACAAATATGACTTAAATTATCAAATAAAATTATCACCACTCATACTTTTACATTGCCTTTGTCCATACTAAATTATCTGTAGCAAAAACTGAACCAGTATTCTCGTTTAGAGTAGCATGCAGCTGATAACAATAATGCTAAGCTCCATGTTCATGTAACCGTGAACAAGAAAATTAGACTCCACATTAACAAATCTGCTATTCCAAGCAATTCTAAAACCGCATAACATATTTCAAACCTAATATCAACTAATATTAATTTTAAAAAAAAAAAATCACTTTCCATCAAGAGACTATTGGAGAAGCTACTCATCTGGTGACTATATCAGCAGAACTAACAGGCTGCATGCTGCTAGCCAAACCTAGTTTGAAACTTCAGATGCCCTAAGCTACACATTGGTTTAGATATCAGATATATAATAACTTGATTCCGAAGCGACTAGAAGATCCAAAAAGCAGGCGGTTACAGTTATGATACCTCTAATAGCTAAAAGCATCATATATCAAAATTTACTCAAAAATCTTATTTAGAACCTAAAAAGTCTACATCAAATGGGCGCTAAAAGAAGTTTTTTAAGGTTGTAATACACACTCAGCACATAACATCCTAACCAGTACTGTGGAAAACCTAGCAAAACAGAATAATAAATATAGAAAAATTTTCAATAACTAAAACAGTAACATTTGTCACTTTAACTCAAAATCACATGTCTGTACATATAACATTGAGGTTGAGGTCAGATTGTTGTTTTGAGACATCAATTTCATCACCTCTTAGCTTAGCTAGAAGTCTAAATAAAGGCCACTTTGTGATTAAGCTCAAGATGTACTACTAACAGTGATTATAAATGGTACAAAAACACTAAGGTTGAGTTTGATACCAAATATAAGGTTTAAAGTATGGCAGGCAGGAGATCTATTATTAATTATTAATATTTTTTCCAGTGACATATATTAAGTGTGATCTCACAATACAAAACATGTTGTGGATGCTTAACATGATTTGCATCTTACTCTATCTAAATCAAAAGAGCATCATGTAAATCAGAAAAAGTTCAGAAAAACTTGCCACTAAGACAAACCAAATAACAATACATCATTAGATGACACAGAAAACTGAAACCAAGAGTGAGCTAATTCTTTTACATTGCCAAAATGATCAAAATCTATTGGGTCTACGCTTGGTCATTGTCATAATACACCCTGGTAATTACAAAGTGAGTTAAATCTACATCATTAGCAGAAATAGAATATCACATCACATTTCCTACAAGCATTTTGAAAGATCAGGGCAAAAAGAAAGCATCACCCATGATCCACAGGCAAAAACCGTATACTCAAGCAGCTTCATAGGAAATCGATTGATCCATAGAAACTAAAAGGAATTCATAGCTCCCCATACCCTAGTGAACAGTATTTACTGTCCCTCTCACAACTTAAATGCAGTAGTCCAAAGCCCATTCTTACCACCCCATGAAAGCATTACCATAAATAAAACAAAATAAAATGACCCTTAAGACTACACCATTAGTTGCCACACCATTGCAGGAAAATTTGTTCTCTGTTTTTCAACATGAATAAATTGAATAAACCTTAGCTTCCAGGGTTTCAAGCTAAGGCATGCATATGTGATAGATCTGACCATAGCATAAGTTAATTTCAAATAGAGTGAATGCATTTGTTTCTTCTCAATTTTGACATTTCGAAGCATCAAAAAGATTTGTCGCATGGCTCAACTGCTGCTTCAATTCAAAGACGGGTTTCATTTCATTGATAGCTAAAAGAAATATTCTAACATGAACAAATCGAGCATATTTAGTTTGACTTACATTCTTCTCACATTGTTCATTGGAACTCAAAACCAACACAATATCACAATCGAAATGTTGACAGCAAATTACGCTCAATTCAATTCTACTAATTGTACTCAATTGAACTAACCTCTCGTGACTCTCACGCGTCTTCATCATCACTACCACTATCCTCATCATTAGCAAGATCGTTAGCAATAAACTCCCCTGGCTGAATCACCTTTCTTCTTGTCCTTGACGGGAGAATATTGTCCAAATCAACCTCAGCCAGTGGATCATCAGACAAATCACTGTCACCGTCTGATTTACTCCCTCCATCACTCGAATCATCATCATCATCTTCATCATCGCTCTCATTCCCCTCCTCCTCTATTAATATCCCCTTGCCCTTCCTATCCACCTTAGCCTCCCCATTGCCGTCCACGTCTTCTTCTTCTTCTTCTTCGTCTTCGTCTTCGTATTCGTCCTCCTCCTCCTCGTCGTTGTCTTCTTGAGCTTCTGAGTCAACTGGTTCTTTATCTGATTTTACTGTTTTGCCATCGGTAATTTCGGAATTGTTGTTTAGTGCTTGGAGCTTTTGGGTTTTGTTTGCAGGGTTTTCGTTCCCTTCGCAGCTCAGCTCGGGTTTGCGCTTCGACGGCAATGTGGGTTCTTCTGGTTCATTGGTCTCGGCCATTCAGTCGCTTCTTGAAGCTCTGGTTTGGGAGGAATGAGTATAATTTTTAAGGCTTTCGGAGAGATCAACCGGTTTACTGGTTAGGGTTTTGTATTGAAAACAAAGTTCGTACTATCTTCGTTTCGGATTCTTTTTCCAGTATTAGCCCTTCGATGTTCTAATATTTATAGTTTGGCCTGATTTTGTTTCTGTTATTACAACCTTGGGACAAAATGTGCCCTTCTTGTATTTATGATTTGGCCACGGTATTTAAGTGACGTGCAGAACCTAAGGCTTTGTTGTTTCTTGTTTCTAAATCTTGTCTTCTGTGCTGCATATTTTTAAATATAATTTATATTTAATCTTAATCATATATTCTTTTCAAATTTTAAAATAATTCAAAATCAACCGCATATTTCTAAATTCAGTTGAAAATAAAATTACTGGATTCATAAAAGAACACACCATAAAATTCTAAATAACGCAATTGATATTTGATCCTAATTATTTAACCATCAATTAATATTAAAATCTATTTATTTTATCATAAGTCAACCCACCTTTAAAAGCATAAACCAAATTAGTTAGAGAGTAATGCTACTCTTACAAACTACTTATACAAACTTATCCTTACAAACTGACGTGGCATAATGTGATTTGATAAATATATATTAATAATAAATGACATTAATTAACATAGGTGTTGTGGCTATCATGAGTAATGTTACTCATACAAACTACTTATACAAACTCATACATACAAACTGATGTGGCATTCCTATATGATCGCCACATTATCCATGTTAATTAATGACATTTATTATTAATACAGATTTTTCAAATCATTGTATTTATTTATCAAATCATATCATGCCACATCGGTTTGTATGTTTGAGTTTGTATAAGTAGTTTGTATGAGTAGCATTACTCGGCTATCATATAGGGATGGCATATCAGTTTGTATGTATGAGTTTATATAAATAATTTGTATGAGTATCATTACTGTTAATTGAATAAAGAATGGGATGATGTCACTTGCCTCCCTTGTAATTTGGCAAAATAATGTACAAAATATATTAGTAGGACTTTAAATATTTACAATTTTCTTATCATGTACATTCGTTCTGATGGTAAAAATTAAATTTGAATTATACAAAAATATATATTTGATAGATTTGAACATACAAAAAATACAAATATTTAGGGTCCTATTGATATATTCTCTAAACATATTTTTCGTCTAATGTTATAATAGACTACAGGAGAGGTTAATGATACTAGTCTAATAAAGAATTTTAATTTCTATCTTGACAATTATTTTGAAATAGGAATTAAAATAATAATAATAAATCATATAAATCATAATAATAATAAAATCATATCAAATAATGTGATATTTTTATCGCAATATTATTTAGTACTAACCATGTCTAATGTTACCTAAACACTATTATACAGTGAATTGAATTGTAATATTATTATGAAGGGTGCAGAAGCAAAGTCAATTTTTATATTGTCCTCCGTGAAAAACTCTTGGATGCATATGATGCGCCCTAAGGTAGCTCACATGTGGCCTGCATGATTGGCGGCGCTGCATTGTTGCTGCTGCACCAAAATCTTTCTCATCCCTCGTCTATTTATTATATTTTGATTGAGGTCGTTTAAATAATAATAATATTAAATTTATAATATTCATTAGATAAAAATTTTATAATATGGTGTAATAGTTTAAGTGGTATAATTTTATTAAAGATGTAACTTTTCTTCTTTATTTTTATTTTGATATTTATTAGTAAATTTTTACCATATAGACTGTCAAATTATATTATAGAATTTATATATTTTTTCTTTTTCAGTGAATTTTTATCATATACGCTATCAAATCATGTTGCATAAATATTATAAATCTAGCATTACTCTTAAAAAAAAAAGGATATCAGCATACTTTAATTTGAGTCTTGAAGCCATCTAATTTGATTCTAAAAGATTTGTGATAAATACAACTAATCTAAGCTGAGATCAACACTTGAGAGATTACAGTACTTGCCGATCTAATAATTCAAATTAATGCTCATGAAAACACCCACTTCAAGCTTTCCTCTATGTTTTTCATATTGGCATTTCACTATCTGATAACGGATAGAGCAGAAAGAAGAAGGAAATTAAAACAAAAATAAAAAATAAAAACAAAGATGATTTGATTACGAGTGCCATTATAAATCATATTACCGTAATATATAATCATCATTTATAGATAAGAAAAAAAAGGGCAAGTTTGATATTACGTTCGAACTTATTTTATTTTAAATCATTTTAAAATATAAATGAGAAATTAGAAAAATCTATAAACTAGTTTCAACATTTTATAAAATTATAATTAAGCCGTAAAAAAAAAAAATTTCCAGCAACTGAGAGAGAGAGAGTAATTTTTATAATTAAAGATGGTTCATAGCTACGTTATAAAGAATAGTGTGTGTGTATATATATAATCAAATATTGAGAACAGTTTCTAATTTTTTTTAAGAAAAACCTAATTTTTGTGGAATTGTTTGAACAAAACATGTTACCATATATTTGTATGTATTGCTAGATATTTAGGCAAGAAACTTATGTTAGGAAAATTTACAAGACTATCGTCCATTGTGGGGATTTCTAAAAATATTCTCATGTCTACAAAGTCTTATTGCCATAGCCTTCAAATGACTTTTCATTAATAATGATCATACTATCAAGTTTGATAGTTTCACGATACTAAATTATAGCTCGATGATGTTGTTCGATGATAGCATACTCAAATTCAACAATAATTTGAAATAGTTCAACAAGTGTTTGATACTATATGACATAGTATTCGACGATTCGATGGACATTCAATAGTTCGATGAGTGGGTTGACTCTTTGTCCACTCGTCGAACCATCGAACGCCTTCTTCAACCTTCGACAATCGACATATTTGAGCATAAAACTCAAGAATCCATGCCAAAACTTATTGGTAGAATTTACAATCGCAAAAAAAAAAAAAAAACAACAACAATAATAGATCAAACTCCAAAATCCACATTCAACATCGTTTCTCTCTCTAAATCTTTGATACCCATATTGATCCACATTCATATTAACATAGAATGCATTATACTACAATTATTAACTAAAGATTGCAAGAAAATAAAGGATTTGAATCGATTTCCCTCTCTACAATCAAAGGCTTTAATCGGTTTCTCTCCCTACAACTCATCTCTAAAATGGTTTCAACCTTTTTGGGTGGAGTGGAATGAGCTTCAAAGTGCAATGAGATTACTCTTGATGCTTCAGAGGGGGGTGAGAAGTTTGAGATTGAGAGGGAACGGATGAGTTACGAAACGATTCCGGTGGAGGAGAGGGGAGGGGAAGGATCAAGGTATTGTCATCCAAAATTTAAATTATGGGAAGCTATTAGTGTCATTTTCCATATTGGAGGCCATGACATTAAAGAAAAAATGGTTAGAAGGCTATTTATGGAAAAGCTCTCAAAGCAAGGGTTAGTTCAGTAAATATCTTTCATTATATTAAACTGATAAATTTTCATCAAATAAACTCTTATTTTTATTTTTTAATTATTTTTAATTTGTCTTTAAAACAAAAATACAAAAATATCCTTAATAGTTTTGAAAATAACGAAATTATATTACATATATAGTTTTTTACACGACATAGTTACGCAATTTTACGGAAAAGTTGTGCAAAAAATAAAAAAATAGATATTAAATATTTTGCATAACTATATCGTGCAAGTTGCACAATCATCTCATAAAATACTTGTCAACAATATTACAAATGTAGTTATTATATTACGTGATTAAGTCGTGCAATTTCATGACCTTAACATGGCCCCATCATGTAAAAAAAATAGCTTTGAAAATTTTGTAAGACTTTATTGTGTAAGTTAATGATATGGTTGTACAAAATTACAGCTTTCGAGAATTTTGTAAGACTCTATAGTATAATTTGCACGACTACTATGTCGTGCACTATATAAAAATGGTATTATATACTTTAACAATAAAAAAGGGTATCTACACTTTTTACACGAAAAAAGAGCCACAAATAGTTAAAATAAAAAAAAGTTAGATTTAGTTAAGAGACTTAAAAAATGATCAAATAAAAGAATACTCCTAAACTGTGCTAGATATAGTGAAATGAAGTAAAGTGATTTACAAAATCACCTACTCATTTACAAAACTAAGTATAAATTTAGTATATTAACATTAAACTTAGTTAGATAATAAATGAATTAAAATTTAATTAGGCAATTGAAATAATCTAAAATTTTATTAAAGCATACTATAATTTAGCAAATTTAGATATATAATATATATAATATATTTTCTATATTTTATTGAGAAGATAAGATATGAGTAAAAAGTTTCCAAATTTTAAAATAATTGATTGACGAGGAGGTTTCCGCCCGTCTATTTTGAGTCTAAAAAACGCGGAGTCCCAAAGCCAGTAGAATGCCACCAGAACAGAATTAGAAGAAGAATCTTCAGCCAACCCGACTTCCTTCCACAGATTCTCTCAATCCCCGCCGTCCCTTCCAACCGGGTCAACATTCGGATCCGTCATCCAATCTGGATATTTCCATCCGGATCTCCCAAATCCAATTTCAACATTCTCTATTATAGCTAGATCTGCTCTTCGTTCCTCCAATTCACTCTTTTCTCAAATCATTATACAGACATGATTGCAATTCCCTACTTGACTGCTCTGACCACCTATTTCAGCTACGGATTGTTGTTTGCTTTTGGTCAAATCAGAGATTTCTTCCGCAAAATTATTGACTGGTGGAGCGCCAATAATCTTCAGGTAACCGTTTCCTCTCGTCGCTTTGTCTGCTTCCTTTCTTTCTTTCTTGTGTGTTTGTTGCTGATTTTTTGGTTTTGGTGAAGCAGGGATACGCGCCAATCTGTTTAGGACTTGAAGATTTTTATATCCGTCGCTTGTATCTCCGAATTCAGGTATTTATTTAGTATTTGATTTAATGGAATTGGATTTTTTTTTTTTTTTTTTTTTTGTGATTCGAATAAATTGATTTATTAGAGATGCAAACTGATTTGTGAAGTTTGAAATGATAATAATATTACACGAGATGTAATGAAAAGTTTGATGTGATATGAATGAAGGGATATCATTAATGGATTGGTGTAGCAAATCAGTAACTGCTCTAGAATTTTTAAATTTTCACTTGGATGTATTTTTGGCTGAAGGTTTGTTTTAGACAAACGAAGTGGGATTAGATTGATTCTTATGAATGATAAGAACACTTGTTGGGTCAAAGATGAGTGGGTTTGAAAGTTGCTCAATTAAATGAGTAAGTTACACACTGTAAAATTACATAGTTTCATTGTATGATTGACTTTCAATCTTATGAATGGCAGGACTGTTTTGGGCGACCTATTGCAAGTGCCCCTGATGCTTGGTTTGATGTGGTTGAACGTTACTCCCCAGACTACAATAAGACACTAATGTGAGATTTATCTCTTGTATTAAACCTTTTCATGTGATATAGGAGCCTTCATTTCCTTTTCTCAATTTTATTTATTTATTTATTTATTTTTTCGGTGAAGTTACTACAGATGTAACTGAATGATTCTCATGCAGACGAACAAAAAATGTAAGCAAGTGCCTAAATTTGGGATCATACAACTACCTTGGTTTTGCTGCGGCAGATGAATACTGCACACCCCGAGTTATAGAGTCATTAAAAAAATATTCTCCTAGTACCTGCAGTAGCAGGGTGGATGGTGGTGAGCATATTACCTTGTATGATTCTTTTGGTTGGCCACTTATCTACTTAAGGTTTTACTAATACAGTTTTGCCATCAGGCACAACTGTATTGCATAATGAATTGGAGGAGTATGTTGCAAAGTTTGTTGGAAAACCAGCTGCTATAGTTTTTGGCATGGGATATGTGACAAACTCTGCTATCCTTCCAGTCTTGATGGGGAAGGTCTGTATGTTTAATTTATCGGAGCATTCTGTAAACTGTCGTTTTTAACTTCTTGCAAGTAAATTTATACTGTCTATCAATTACAGGGAAGCTTGATTATTAGTGATTCTTTGAACCACAACTCCATTGTCAATGGTGCACGAGGATCTGGAGCGACGATTCGTGTTTTCCAGCACAATAGTCAGTCTCTATGTTGTATTTTCCAATTGTATTTTTCTGATTTGATTCTGACATGAGGTTTGTCAAATGATAACTGGTGGATATGACATGGAGACTACCGTATAAGTTGATAATAAAAAAGAGAAGAAATCCATACGTTTAATCTTCAGTTTGGTGCTTTTTTCTTTTGAATGTGAGGAACACTTCCTGAAATTGGTTTGCAGATTTTTCTGCTCATGTTTTCCCTTAACTTGTTTGCTCACAGCACCCTCTCACTTGGAGGAAGTCTTGAGAGAACAAATTGCGGAAGGACAACCAAGGAGTCATAGACCTTGGAAGAAGATTATGGTCATCGTGGAGGGGATATACAGCATGGAAGGGGAGATTTGCAAACTTCCAGAAATTATAGCAATCTGCAAAAAGTATAAGGTTGTGAAAAGATGGTGACTTTCATTTTAGTAGTTGCACTAAATTGTTATATAATGGAAGCCATAGTATTTCTATAAGCTTTTATGTTGGGGAAGGAGCTTGCTTTTACAGTGTTCTAAACATAATGATTTTTCGATAGGAATACTGTTAAACACTTGTGATGCATCTAAATTTATAATCATCCTTGCCAGGTTATTGTCTCATAGAATAAAGCATATAAATCTGAGTTTTACTTTTCCCCAAAAAATAAAAGGTTATACAATTTGCACATATTGTAGTTAGAAATCAAGCATAAGATGATAGCTACCCACTCTTGCTCCCTTATTGCTTTCTCCCTACTTCACCTGTTTGTCCTTGCCTCCAAATGAGCATTATCATATTTAGCATATGTTTGGTTGCATCTCATATGTTTATGCATTTGGTATACAAGGCTAGCAACAGATTCTTTTTTGTTTTCATGCTGCACTGGTTCTTTTTATTTTTTAGTTTTTGTTAGATTTTCTTTGTCTTTGTAATGGTGCGTCTCTGTGTTCCTTAATATCCATGCCTCTTAGCTATTTTCCTTAATGTAGTCTTATAGTTTTTATAATGTGTGATAGGCGTATACATACTTGGATGAGGCCCACAGCATAGGAGCTGTGGGAAAAACTGGAAGAGGGGTTTGTGAGCTCTTGGGAGTGGATACAGCTGATGTGGACATCATGATGGGAACTTTTACTAAATCATTTGGATCATGCGGTGGCTACATTGCAGGATCTAAGGTTTGGTTTTAAGCAATCTCAATAATAATCCTTTTTTTCTCTCTAATAGTAAAAAATATCTTGAGTTTTCCTTGTTCATTGAGTTCCAAATTGGGTGCTTCGTCAAGACTCTCCAACCTTGGTGTTAGAGAATTTGTGGGATATCTATCTCAAGTAGGTGACCCAAGGCATTTGAACAATTGACCTCGTGGTTGAAACCAAGGGCTTTTAGCACTATGCCCCACCCAACCATTAGGTTCTATACTTCTATTTTAATAAAATAAAAATAATTTTTAATGTTGATAAATCTAAAATTAAATTAAGTTATAAAAATTAACAAAAAATGAATCAAAAGCGCCTTTTGGTTTTGCCCTTTACAAGGATAAAAAATTGGGAAGAAGAAAATTAATAGAGAGATAATGCAACTTTTTTCTCTCCTTGTCAAAATGAATTAACCTTGAAGCATTTGTAGTAGGATGAAAGCGATGGGGAGGGTGGTTTATATGAATCATGAACTCTGATTTGCATTCTTAAGGTGTTGAAACTTTTATTTTTATTTGAAGGAACTCATCCGTTACTTGAAGTACACTTGCCCTGCTCATCTTTATGCAACCTCAATTTCACCACCAGCCGCTGAACAGATAGTGTCTGCAATTAAGGTTATTCTTGGGGAGGATGGTTCCAGTAGAGGTAAAACACTATACTTTTCTTATCCTTACTAGTCTTAACTTTTCAGTATGGATTTTTTAAGGCTCCACCTCGCACTCCTCCTTTGTGGACCACAATCTTATTGCTTTCTCTTTTCTCCTTTTTCTTCTAAATAGGCGCTCAGAAACTTGCACGGATACGTGAGAATAGCAACTTCTTTAGATCAGAACTGCAGAAAATGGGTTTTGAGGTTCTTGGGGATAATGATTCTCCAGTGATGCCAATTATGCTTTACAACCCTGCTAAAATCCCAGCCTTCTCAAGGGAGTGCCTCAAGCAGAAAGTAAGTGTACCAATTTCCGTCGGCTGTGATATGACAGTTGAAAATATTTCTGGTATGATAATGATGTGTATGTTACAGGTTGCTGTTGTGACTGTGGCATTTCCTGCTACCCCACTGCTGTTGGCAAGAGCCCGGATATGCATATCTGCTTCTCATACAAAGGAAGATTTGATTAAAGCCTTGGAAGTAAGTACCGATCATTAATGTGTACTCCCTTTGAAGAGTATTATGTGTATACCGTGTAATTGCACACTGTGATGCATGTTTCTGTGAAAGGCTTAAACAATGATACTAGTAGATTTCTGAAATTCTAGGGGTTGTCAATTGTCAATTTTAAATGAGTTCACAGAGCACAACTTAGAAAATTTTGCTTTTAAGATAAAAAATGCCTTTTTAATATTTTTACACACTATCTCTTTCTTGATTTGGATTCTTTTGCTTCTCAGGTTATCAGTCGGGTTGGTGATCTTGTGGGCATTAAATACTTCCCTGCTGAACCAAAAAAGCAGCAGGAGGAGAGGATGAAGTTAGAATGAAGAAGAAAGGTTTTTGATCTGCATTTCGGTGGTGGCAGCAGCAATGGAAGGATTGGTTGGCGAAGCCCGGACTGAGGAAAACTAGTGATTAATTTGCCTGGGTGTGGTTGCTACTCTTATATTTAAGTTCTAGTATCATTAGCCCCCATCATTTACCCGGCTTTGAATGTATAAAAGTCCCTCACCACTCATATACTAAACAAATTCAAGTGATTCTCATGTCTTAACTGGGGCTAGGTTTTTTTTTGGTTTAATTTCCTTGAAATTAATGTTATCTTTATTTAAATGATTGTACAGATGTAGCTATAAGTTGTGGCCTTATCTCATTACATTTGAAACTGGATCTGATAGTGGCAAGTTCTACCAACTTGTGATATGTAATGTCGGGAAATTTTTGTTTTGATTCCCATGTCGGGGTATAATTTAATAGTTGTAAGGGTGATGTTTTTCTAATTTTCTGAAGACTGTAGATTCCTAGGAAATTTCCTTATCGCTGTGGTGCATCTTTGGTCTTTCTTCATCTTGACAGCGTTTTGGTCATGACAAGACCAAATTACTTCACCTGCAATTTTTGAATTATTAAAAAAAAATTAAATCCACGATATCCTTACGTTTTACACCTTTATTTATCAAATAATACAAGCTGGATTTATGCGATGACAGCCCTAGAGATTCATGTGTTTCGGATTGCTTTGTGCACAGCTCATGACCACGCCTGGTAGATTCAAATTGTATCTGTTTCTGATTATTTTTTCATTATTCATATTTATGCAAACATTAAGTTTTGGACGGAGAAGATTTCGTTGATCCTCTTTTATTTATTATTGTCCAGGCCACTCTGCATGTCGACAACATGGCGGTACAAAATGCCCGCCTGGAATTCTAAACTTAAAAGTATATGTTATTGTTATGGCCATAATAATATTGGGCCTCAAGTATTTCTAATTCAGTAAGTCCATTACTGAAGCCCATTATATGGGCCTAGTTATTTGAAATTCAGTAAGCCCATTACTTAAGCCCATTATCTGGGCCTAGTTATTTGTAAATTCAGTAAGCCCATTACTGAAGTCCATTATCTGGGCCTATTATCTGAGTCCCACAATGACCCATCTTGATTCCTATATAAACCCTCCGAAATATTACTCAAGGTATGCACACTTTTCTGAGCTTACTCTCTCTCTATATTTCCTTCACTTTTGAGAGCTTCTCTCTCTAGGAAATTCTCCCAGAAAATTTCGGAATGTCGGAAACTAAATTGAGCGTCGGAGGGTCCTCGCCGGTACCACCGCCGGCACCCCTGACTGTTTTCCTTTGCTCGCAGGACTGGACCCGACGTACGACTCGAGTTCCGACCTGCTTCCCGGCCGTCCGGAAATCGTGCATCAACAGTTATGTATTTGAAGTATAAATATTAAAAAAATAAAAAAATTCATATAAATTGACGCGATATTGTCTGAATAAATGGATGAATTAAAATTTTGCATTATATTAATTAAGATTAACAATATGAAAAATATAATAATTTTCACATTAATATATAAGATTTAATTTATATAAAGAGATTGTAAGCGTGTATGGTTACAGAAAAAAAGACCCGAGACTTTTTTCATTTTGTTAATGGCACAGTACAAAGTCGTCAGTATTTAACAAACGGTTTGGTCAAGCGTCGCGTTGATTTTTATGTCAAATCAACTAATATAATCAATTTTTAATACATGACCCAGTATTATCATGTGAATAATAACCAAAACTTTGAATACAAAATTCATAACAAACAATATAATATAATCCGATTTTATTTAATTAGACGATATAAAGTTGATTGTATACCTTAATTTTATGGATATAATTATTCTTTAACTTACATATTTTCAATTTTAACTTTCATTTAATTATGCGTATTTTGAAATGGGTCATGATAATTTTTATCATTTACACATGCATTTAAAATGAGATTTAGATGAAGTAACATTATTCTTTTAGTCAATTACCCAAATCAGACTGTGGATCAGGGATGGAATCTTCAATTTGGTACAGGTCCCTTGCGAGTAACCAATTTGGACAATGATACGTCTTGCTTTGCGTTTCATCTATTACAACGTGTTTGAAACGGTTTAGGATTTGACCAGATACATTCTGTTGAATCAATTTCATTCGGGTTGCAAATATTGGGAAATTTTTTAATCTTAGGCTATTATCAATATTATTATTAAGAAAATTCTTGTTGTATTTTTAAAGTTTATAGTTATCAAAAATAAAAATGAGTAATAATGTTATTCTCGGACAACTTTAAGAGAAAGTCTCTCCTCCCCTAATTATAATTCAAAGTCTGTTTAGTGTCATTAATAATAGTTTCTCATAGTCAACATTAAGAAACTTCATTAAAATTTCTCATCCTAAAAGAAATTATGAAAGAAGAAGTCTTGATCAGAAGACTCTAAGAATACCCGTTTAATAAAATCTTGTTAAATATACTTTTTTTCTCTTTTAACTTAAACACAAGTATGATTAATTAGTTTTCAAATTAGTATTTAGCGAATGCATGATATCTTTGTCCAACCAAGACTTTATTCTTGATCAATAGTGAAAACGTGAAACGAATCAAACGATGATGATGATCATATCATCATCATCATCTTGTTGTATTATTTATTTAGTTATTCAAGTGATCGTTCGATAGTAATAGAATGATGTGATAAGTTGTCCCTTAATTAAGTCTCATCCAAAGAAGACACTTAGACGAATTGGGTCCCGTATGAGTATCACACTGAAACAATGGAATCGTCCTCCACGTAAAGCGTTGGAGGAAACCATGCTGGAAACCAAGACACATATACAGCGGTTTCTCTTTCCCACCTTCTAAAATTCAAAACCACTCTTCCTTAGCTTAGAGAGAGAAAGAGTGTGTATGTGAATGTACTGTCGTTTTAATTACATGGAAAGACGAAGAGTCCAATACGCCCAAACGCCATTGATTTCCGTTGCATTGAATCAGAACTTTTGCAACACCTGTTATTTCTCCACCTTACATTCGTCACTCTCTTCTTGGCCATTCCCTAACACAACCCTAGCTAACTCAAACTCAACCCTAACCCTAGTCACCTTCTTGCTTCTCACTTTTTGCACTCCATTTAGCTCACAGAAATTCATACTATATAATAACAACAAAGATCCAAAACCACCCATGAATCCATGCACAACATTTGTCACCCAGAACAGCAACTGTGATCACCAAACCCTAACCCTACTTTGTGATCCAAACTTCTCACCCAAACCCAAATACCCATACCACATTTTATTAGCTATCATTATCACTGGAAGTAGAGATAATAGACATATGAAAATGTATTAAATTATATATAATGAGAACAAAAGATCAAAAACAAAAGAGTGAATGCAGAATGCACAAATGTCAAGCGAACCAGGGACTGCATTCACCAAAGTCTTGCTAAAAATAGAAAAAGACCACCTTTCTCTTTAAACCAAACCCCCATTTCGTGATTGCCGAGCGTCCATCACCGGTAGTTTCGATCTGCACGGGCAGAGAGACAGACAACAGTCTCTCACTGAAATCAAAAGCAATAGTGGTTGTTTCTTTTTTCCTTTTTTTGGGGGGTTGTTGTGAGCTTGACCAATTGACTCTGGCCCAAAAAACCCTAATGATGATGGACCAAACGCCTCTTACTACTACTACTAATAGTGCTCATGAGAAAACCGAGGCCTGTGCTTTCATGGCAGGTGTTGAGGGTGTCACTGTGAAGGGGGACAACACCGGATTTAGATCCGATCGTGGCGGGTCAACCCGTGACCTTGTTGCTGCTGTTACCAGTCTTGGTGTCAACAGGAAGAAAAGGATGGCCAGACAGAGGCGATCTTCTTCCTACAATCTTTTGGCCTTTGCTTCTTCATCTCCTTCATCATCCTCCTCCTCCATCTCGCACGTGCCTCCCACCACTCTTCCCGCACGTGTGAGTTTTTTCCCACTTCTCCTTTGATTTAATTTTTATTTTAATTAATTATTATTATTCTGTTCTCTTCTATTCATTTTAATTTCTCTTCTCTAATAAATTTCTTTATTACAAGGTAGGGGTAGCTGTATAGGACTTATATGTCCCATTTCTGTCAACTCGATCAATAGGGCAGCAGTGTAATGTCATGTGCTTGTTTATTGTTTATTTTGGTTATTTTAAACCTTATAAATTTTAAAGCAGCTTCTCTCTTTAATGATTTTGTAATTCGGTTTTCATTTCTCTTTTCGGAAAAATTTACAAAAAAGTAAAATTGAGTTTAGTTTATATGGGCAATTTTTCAAATTGCTCTCTGTATGTACTATCTGCACACGCACAGTTTCTCTCTTTCTAGATCTCTATGATTTATATATATCCTGGAAAAGACAAACGAATATTGCAAGAATTGAGAAGATCGATTGATATTTTTGTACGATCGAGTAATTTTCTTTGTTAGAGTTGTTCTGATATTAGTTTGTAATTGGTGGAATGGATTTGAATAAAAGGGGAATTTTTAATTTATAAACAGCATATAGTGATGCTATATTTATCTATGTTCCATCGATCATTCAAATGTGAACTTGTTTTACGATTTGCTAGAATGAATTTATGAAGAAATCTTTGGCGAAAGGAGTGATAATTTGTTAAGAGAACTTATGCCTACAATTTTCTCAATTGTCTTATAGAACTGTAGTAGTTTGCATATCTCTATTTAATTTCATTGATCGTTTTGTATCGAGATTCTAAATGACATACTTAATCTACCTTAGAATCTGTAATTGATTGCTTGCTTATGGTTTTAGTGATCTTACTTAGAAAAGACAACCATATATTCCATGACAAGACCGTTAATTGGTTGCATGCAAAGTCAATAATTTATACGTTACACATTATATATACGGGCCAATTCACGAATTTGTGCATTTGAAACGCATCCAATTTCGTGATAGAAAATTCATGATTAATCCCCTTTTTGTCAAAATCTGATACATCTAGCTGTATATCCACTTGTTAGTTAATGAATGATATTCACTGTGAAGTTCCTTTTCTTGCCGTTTAGAGATTCGGAGTAATTAAATTTGAAGGTTTTCCCGATTAGTTTTCTTTAATTACAAATTGCACTTGACATTACCTTTGTGTATTGTAGTTGATGAATAAATTGTTGTTACTTTTGCCAATATGAGAAGGGTATTCCATTCATTGTAACTTTTTTTTTTTTTGGGACGGAAATCTGAATTATTAGTAACTACATGAAAATCTGTGTTAGTGGCGCATGTAGTGAGAGTTCCTTTTGTTTCGAGGTCATCATGAATCGGATATATATACAGTCCTCATATAATATACATCTAGCTAGTTAATTCTGTGTGCCTGACTTGAGTACAGTTTAGCAGCGGTGCTTCTATTTAGTATTTCATCTGATGACTCCATAATTCTCTATATACATGCTTTAGGTAATTGATCCAAGGAGGTTGAGATTCCTTTTCCAAAAGGAACTTAAAAACAGTGATGTCAGCTCCCTCAGGAGAATGATACTGCCAAAGGTTTGAATCTGCACTACTTCTCATCTAACATTAGATTAATTTTTCTTGTATGTTCACAAAAGGCTGACCATCGCCCGAGTCGAACTTGTGGATGAAACTCCCTATAACAAAGGAAAAAAAATCAAGGTTCAGGTTTTGCAACTTGTCATCATATTGTGAATATGTATTGCATCGTAATGTTAAAACTACCTGCTGCCTGCAAGCTTTATCAAATGCAACTTCTTTTGCTCATGAACATAAATGGCATGATAGAGCAACTTTATTTCAGAAAGCAGCTGAGACTTATCTTCCAAGTCTGGAGTCCAAGGAAGGAATTCTTATCACCATGGATGATTTGGACGGTCTACATGTTTGGAGCTTCAAGTATAGGTTCGTGTTAATTAATCCGGCTCTCTCCTTGATGCAGAAAGATAGTAAAAAAATTTTCCAATCAAAAGAATTGGTAACTAAATTTGATGATACATAATTATTTACAGCATATACTGAAGGGAATTAAATTAAACAAAAGCAGTGTTATTTTGCTTCAGAACATCTATGCCAATTTAATACTATGAAGACCCCGAATTCAAGTTCTGTTCATTGACAGTTTTCTTCTATCAGTCTAGATATAATTAGTGATCAATTGACATATCTTATTTTATAAACAGGTTTTGGCCTAACAACAACAGCCGAATGTATGTACTTGAAAATACTGGTAAGTACATATCAATCTCAATTACTTATTTAAATTTCTGTTTTATCTCGATCTTTTTTCGAAATATTGGATTTTTCTTGATCCATTTTGCGGAGTTTTCTCAGGGGACTTTGTTACCACTCATGGCTTACAACTGGGAGACTTCATCATTGTGCACCAAGATAATCAAAATCAGAAATATGTATGTCATGCATATCCCATACTAGATCTTTGACATGGTGAAATTATAAGGTTTTGTATAGTGATTACTTACAGCAAATTTTCCTTGACATTTTGTCAGGTCATTCAGGCTAAAAAGGCTTCTGATCAAGACGTAATATATACTAATTTCACGAGTGATGTCAATGACATCTTTTTTCATGATTACGAAGCAAACAAGTCCAGCTACTTTTGCATGAATTATCCGATGCTGGCCGACAACACGGGAATGTCGTTTGTCTATGATACAACAACCTTCTCAAATGACTCTCCGCTGGATTTTTTGGGTGGATCACTGACCAGCTATTCAAGGATTGGGACTCTGCAGGAGAACTTTGGATCTGTTGAAAACTTATCTCTTGATGAGTTCTACTGAAATATATATCGGTGTTGTTCTTTCTGTTAACAAGAGGACACTACCTCAAACCTACACAAGAATGGAAGCACCTTTATTTTGGGTCTGATGAAGCAGGCAGCTAGCGTGCTTTTTGTGTTGTATGTCAAAGTATAAATATAATAAAGAGTAGCAAGTGGAAACTTGCAACATATATATTACTATGTTATAATTGTTGTTCCCCTTGATGAACAGCTGAGTTGCCAATACTACTAATGTTATTATAAATGTTGCAGATCTTATAGTATTATTAGAATTAGATGCAGACTATTAGATTTAGTCGAAGTTGCCATTAATCCACTTTCAAGCCAACAAGCTATTTGAAGCAACTAATGATTTTGTATCGAAGTTGAAAAGGCTTTTTATAGAATCTTCATTGTGGACGTGATACAACAACAATATCTACTTCAGCGTCTTTCTGGAAATACAGTCGGTTGGAATCATTGGTCAGTACTCGATATTAAGTCATTAACCCTATTAGGAAAATTAAGAAGAGCATAGTCATCAACTGGCCCGTCTAGCTCAGTCGGTAGAGCGCAAGGCTCTTAACCTTGTGGTCGTGGGTTCGAGCCCCACGGTGGGCGATCTAATTTTTTTGATCATCTTTTGAGAAATAGACATAAAGTAATAACAGTAATTTTCTTTGAAGACTTATAATTATAAGATATATGTTTTATTTCATTATTTTAGATACTAATATTAATAAAGAAATGAAATAAGTTAACCTTCCATGTTTGAAATTTAAAAAGAATTATGAGAATGGATTTAAAATAAGAGGGATAATTGAAAAATATATTATTGTAATTCTTAAAAGTTAGGTACCAATACCATGATCTCATTAGGCAGAAACGTAAAATTTGTACTGTTTGATACATTTTTCAAATCCACCGATTTATTTGAATATTTATTAATTTATCTGAAGCATACAACATGAAAAATAAATAAATAAAGAAATAGATGGAATATTATTAAATTCTTATAATATGTTAAAAATCTAATCACATCCACTCTTAACATGCAAGGGAAGGTTACAGCATGGAGGACATGTCGTGACTTGATTAGTAACTTTAGGCAAGAGGAACAATATTACAAAAGCTGCTTGGGGGCATTTATAACCAAAACAACAAGCTCCATTATTATCATACACAAACTCAAACTCTTAAGGGAAGAGAAGAGCAGAGCTTGGTGAAAATGGCTTCCAGATACTGGGTTGTCTCTCTTCCAGTACAAAACTCGCCCACTTCTCTCTGGAATCGATTGCAGGAACGAATCTCCAAACATTCATTTGACACTCCTCTCTACAGGGTAACCTCACTCTGCCAGATCTGATCCTCTTCACTTTTTTTTCCTCTCTTTTTTCGTTTTACTTTATTTGATTGATTGATTTATTTTCTTTTCTTTTTGCAGTTTAATATTCCCAATCTGCGTGTTGGAACCCTTGACTCACTTCTTGCTCTCAGCGATGATCTCGTGAAGGTAATTTTCTCAAATTCGTTTTGATTTAATACCTGTTTCGATGTTGATTTATTTAATTGAATGAAAATTGTTTATTTGTTCTTGTTTGTTATGTGTTAAATCTTACGAATTAATAGATCTGTTGGTCGTGTGTTATGATTACTTTCTATCAATTGTTTAATTTCGAAACTTTGAGAATTTTGGAATATTATTGTTGGATTTTTGGAATGTGAAGGAATTCATTGGGAGTTTTCAATTTTGAATTCGAAGTTCGTAATTTTTGTGAGAATTGGATCTGCATGTCGTGCTAATCATTTTGGGATGAATTCTTTTCAGTGTTGTTTGGTTGAGAATTTAATGATTGGTTTTGATTTTTTGGAGTGTGAAATAATCTATTGGAATGGAATTGAGCTTAAAGATTCGATTTCGTAAATTCATAAGATAAAATTGATTAAGAATTTCTGAATTTTGTTATATTATATATGTGCAGTCAAATACATTTATTGAAGGTGTGAGTCACAAGATCAGGCGGCAGATTGAAGAATTGGAGAGGGTATCTGGTGTGGAGAGTAGCTCCCTGACTGTTGATGGAGTACCAGTTGATTCTTACCTGACCAGGTAAATCCTGACTCAGTAAATTAACATGAATTTTTGGTTTGGTTTGATTGTGGTTTATATATGCTTGTTTTATGTTGCATTTAGTAAACTTATAGCTTCTCAATCCTTTTATTCTTTATTTTCTTTATTTTTTTTCTTCTAAAAAGAAAACCCTTACTGTGTAGAGGTTTTCAGTGGTATGAATATTTCCTTTGTTCCAAATTGAATCTAGTGGACTTGGTTTGAATTTTGGAAATAGGTTCTTGATTTGTGTCTGTAATGAAATGGGTTTTGGTTCGCCTTGGAAGGTTTGTTTGGGATGAAGCTAAGTACCCAACAATGTCACCTTTGAGGGAAATCATCGACGGCATTCACACTCTAGTGGCAAAGATTGAAGATGATCTTAAGGTACTGTTCTTCCCCCGGCCATTACATGTAGGTTAATTGCAAAACTTAGCAGGCATACAATTGAACTTGTTAATATCTTCTAGTTTTTTACTTGGATCTCCAGAATCACTTCTTAATTTGCATCTCCTTTTTCAAGTCACATATAATCTCTTATTAGTTCCCTGCATGATTAGTCTTTTGTTTGAGTTGATGCGTAATTGCTACCATTAAAGATCTTATTTGTAGAATTAGGCCGGTTGCATAACTGAACTAATAACTGGTACCATGTTCTTGGTTTTTGATCAAGGACATCAGTGAATAAAAGTAAGTGAACAAGGGGTTCAAATTTCCTTGGAACCACCTACTTGGGATGTATATCTGCTATTTTCTTGGCTGCTAGTGTTGTAAGTATTGGAAGCGGTCCCCAATTCGGAACTTGATGAATAAGGGAAAGGTTGGAAGATTTTTGGGTATCAATAAATAACTATGATAAAAGAATAAAATATAAAAATAAGTTTCAATAAAAATGAAATAGATGAGCACATTGGATACAGTTTTAATACACCTTATGATATATCAAGGGGAGGATGGTTACAATTGTCATTATGATGAAATCATCTTGTTGAGCTGCTCATTTCTTTGTAAATGTGTGTGGCTGCCTCCCGGCCTTACTATATCTGTCTTCACCTCACTGGTGCTAAGAATTGAAAAATAGAAAAGGGCTCCTTTACTTAGAGGTTTTTTAGAAATTTATGAATTTTCCCTTGAGATTTAAACTTCATTAAGTTCAAGTTTGAATTTATGTAGCTTTGACTTATGTATATTCAATTGGATTTTGGGTCCTATAGCTTTGTTTGTATATTGTGTTAGGTTCGTATTGCTGAGTATAACAACGTGCGCAGTCAGCTTAATGCTATTAACCGAAAGCAAACTGGAAGGTATAAGCATTATTTTATTTTTAGGTTGTGAGATAAATCGTATTTTTATTTCTTTAGCAAATTACTTCTCTTCCTATCTCAGTTTAGCTGTTCGTGATCTTTCCAATCTGGTAAAGCCAGAGGATATCATTACCTCTGAACATCTAGTAACTCTCCTTGCAATTGTCCCCAAGTATTCACAGAAAGATTGGCTGGCCAGCTATGAAACATTGACAAGCTACGTGGTAAGAATTACTTTACTTTGCTACATATTCTGATGCCAACTATTTGAGCCCCGAGGATGCCATTTGAGTGGATGGTGATTTAGAATGCTTCCTTGCTGACCAGTTTTTTGAAGTTGCAGTTAAGGTCCATCATCTTATTGGAGTCATGTGAAATAACGAAGCTACATTTCTTTTTGGTTGTCATGGTTTCAATCTCAATAATTGAACTAAGTTTTCAATTTTTAGGTCCCTAGGTCCTCGAAGAAATTGTACGAGGATAATGAATATGCCCTTTACACTGTCACACTATTTGGTCGTGTTGCAGACAATTTCAGAACTGCTGCACGTGAAAAGGGCTTCCAAGTGAGTGTATTTTGCATGTTGAATGTGTTTCTTCTGATGCATGAATGTCGCAATGATGGCAACCTTCATTTTATACCTTATGAAGATCACTTTCCTATTTTTGTTACAAGGGTTTGCTAAACAAAGCTGCATTGGTATCTTGCGGTAGTATGTTAAGATTTTGTTATTTGACTTAATGGAGGATCTCTAATTCAGGTTTACAATTTGTGTTTTTTGTTGTCCAGATTCGTGATTTTGAATATAGTCCAGAAACACAAGAAAGTCGGAAGCAAGAGTTAGAAAGATTGGTCCAAGACCAAGAAAATTTGAGAAGCTCCCTTCTGCAATGGTGCTATACCAGTTATGGGGAGGTATTTTATCCTATTTCCATTAATGTCAATTTCATAATTATTTTCACAAGACCACAATTTATATCAAAGAGAAACAGTCTTCTTTGTGAATATCTTTCATTATGTCATACGATGAACATAACTAGTGTTTGGGGACCTAATGAAGTTGCTGAGAAATGAAATAACCTGATTCTCATCATGTTTTCTTTTGTAAGGAAAAGAATGTGAAAATTGTTTTCTTTATAGTATTCTGTATTGGTTGTTTCTGTCATTGTGAATCAGTAAGTTAATCATGAAATTCATAATTTAATTTTCACATGATGGGTTTTTTGCCTGTAGGTTTTCAGCTCCTGGATGCACTTTTGTGCAGTACGTGTCTTTGCAGAGAGTATTCTGAGATATGGCTTGCCACCATCTTTCTTGGTAATTGAACTCATAAATTCCTAAATGGCTTTATAACCAGCCATGGGCTGTATTACTAAGCATTGATGTTGTTGAGGTAATTTCAGGCATGTGTTTTAGCTCCCTCAGCAAAAGCTGAAAAGAAAGTGCGCTCAATTTTGGAAGAATTGTGCGACAGTGCACACGGGTAATTAAACTGTTTTGATGGCATTGAATGAATGAACCTCCGTAATCTAGAAAATTATCTGAGTCAGAATTTATTTCTGTGTCTTCATTACCTGGCTGATGATCTTAATTGTTTATTTATTTTCATTATAATTTAAACTTACCTTCCCTCCTGAGATGTTGGAAGTGATATCTACTTTTTTTTTATTCTTATATTTTGACTGCCCTTCACTCTTTATCTTCCCTGATATTGGCCCTTTGACATTGATGCAGCACATTCTGGAAATCTGAAGATGATGTCGGAGGGATGGCTGGTTTGGGAGGAGATGCTGGAGCTTATCCATATGTCTCCTTCACAATCAATCTTGTCTGATAGACAACCAGTCCCAGCTCAAGTCCCAGTTCCAGTTCCATGTCCATGACAAATTAAGTGTCCAAAAATTCCTCGAGACAGCAGCAATAATGGGCAGGAGTTGAAGATAATGTATATTAGAATTAATAACTCAAATTTTTTTTGTTGTTATGATCTCAACTTTGCTGAAGATTCAGGTTATGCTGGTGAGGGGTGAAATTTGGTGGGAAGATCTTGCCATCTGAAATTTGTATTTTAAGTTATATTTTATGGGGTTTTACTATCTGTATCTAGTGAGTATCAATGCCAGAACCTTCAATTTATTATGTTATGATGCCTTGATGCATTTCTGCTATTGATTACTAGTCTGCTCTATTAAGTGCTATGCAGCGCTACTACTGTTGATATGATTGCCCCTGGGAGTATTTGATCTCTTATAATTTCTATTGACATTCGGGTGTGTACCAGCCGGGACCATGCCAACTACAATCTCCTTGGAACGGTCATCGGTGAAAAAGCTGTGTCCAGACTGGGATTCTTCTGCTTTTAAGAAGGAAATGACGTCTAGCGTTCTGTTCTCATGTAAAACTTGTCACTTACGAGAACAAAGGATTGATTGTTTAGGTTTTGTTGGTTTATATTTTTAAATTTTATTTTCTCAAAACGTATATTTTTTACATACCATATTTTAAGTTTAAAAAAATTTAAAATTAATCATATATTTTTTTAAAATTTTGAAAATAAAAATTAAAAAAACACAAATAAACACAACATATTTTTTGTATTACAGTACTATTTGGTAATCATTCCATTAATATGATGCGAATATATTCGTATGAGCGCGAAAGAACGGAACGGAACGGAACGGAAAGAAACAAATTTAGGCTTGGGCTTTTGATTCGGTAGATTTGGGGTCTCAATAAGATTGCAAGCCTGACCCCATTGCTCATTAGGGGTGGATTTGGATCTCAAGGAATGTTACTCCGATCGGGATGGCTCTAGGACCAGCTCTGGCTTCCAAAATGCCTGATCCGTTATAAAAAGGTATATGTGAAAATTATAAAACATAGAGATTTATATGTAATTCTAAGGGATAATTTTAATAAATTTTAATAAATATGAGTGTTTTGAAATTTAACAAAATATAAAAAAAAAAATTTTAATAAAGCCGATTCACTCCACTACAATTTATTTACATGGATATATAAAGAAGATTTTTAAATATAGTTTATCCACTCCAATAAAATTTTTTTTTTTATAAATTTATAAATGAATGGGACGGGATGAGATTGGAGTGGATAAACTATATTTTTAATGCATTAACATAGAAACCCATTATGAATGTATATATGATCCCATAATTCAAATGGATGTAAATGCATCCAATATAGAATAGATATTCTTCTCCACAACTAATTGATCTACGAAACTTGTAACGTAAATATGAACCTGATCATTATACCAATAATTATTGTAAGATTCAACCACGTCCACTTTGAAGGCATGCTTAATAACATACTTGTGCTTTTTTAAGTACTTAATATACCAAATTGTAGTACAATCTACAAGCTTTATCATGGCTGGATCAACAATCTAAGCAACACTCTTCAAGCCTGGTACGCGCAAGTTGAACATAGGGCCATATGATATGAGGAAGCAGATGACAGAAAACACAGAAAATAGGGCACATGATTAACAAACTTACCAAGCCTGAAAGGAAATTACCGAAGAAATTAATTGTAGTTATGATCGAATAAGCATAAATCCCATACCTTCGCATAGAAACACAAAATCTCTGCAAATACAACTGAATAATAACAAAAAATAGGCAGATTGAACTGAGTTAATCCCCCTTTACTGCCCATTATTTTTGTTTGGCCTAATCTTATGGATGGGGGAAAACTGTGATGATAGCATCCAAGTGAAATTTTCATATATCATCTAACTACAAAAAGTTCTCAAATAATAGGTAGGATGAGTACAAAACCATCCCCCCAAAAAAAAACCAGTAGTAGTCGAAATATTTTCTGAATGTAAAAGAATACTCCATTAACTTGAGTGCCACTCAAGCGCCGTCTGAAATCCTATGTTTATTAATCCCTATGAAGAAGTTCCCAATTTCCCACAAAACGACAAAAACCATTCACTAAAGTATTCAATGTTTTACACCTTTGCAAGCTCGGTAGCAGCAGGAGCAGCAGCAGGAGCAACTCCACCAGTGGTAGGCCTGACGATTTATATCAAATCCCATTAACAATTTAAATAACAACAAAAAAATAATTAAAAAAAAAAAACTGAATTCACAAGGTGAAACTTAAAACAAACGAATGAACTTACAATCCCACAAAAACTTTGAATGCATCATAAATTCCCCATTGGGCTCCAGTGAGCGTTCCAATCATAACAATACGGAGAGGAAGTCCACGGGTAAATAGACCCCACAAACCAAGCTTCTTCACAGCCTGCACAACCAGAAAAGAATAAAAAAACAAAGAAAAAAGAATTGAAAGAAATAGAGAAATTCAAAAATCAGCAATTGATATAGCACTTACATCACCAACAGTTGCCCCCTTAGCGTTGTTCAGAAAAGACACCAGATTGTCAGCAGGATGAGACACAATAGCACAGAAGACACCAGCAACATAACCACCAGCAAAACTGACACCAAGTTGCAAAGATTTGCTGCACTGGTCCTTTGGAGTGGGGATGCCATACTTGTAGATCATCTCAACGATGGTCTCAAAAGAAGCAAATTTCATCATAGTATCTACCAAAAAAAAAGAACTATTAAAACCACCCACCATTTAGCAGGGCTGCTAGGACTTTGGGTAAGCAGCCATTAGTTATCCAAAGAGTGAGAGAAGGACAAATTGTTAACAAGATCAAATTCATACTAAACAAAGTGAAAAAGCAGACTAGAACAATTATTTAGGGCAAAATTACCAGAGAAAAGCAGATGGTCTGCACATGAAACAGAAAGAACAACGAGAACCAAAGTACAGGAAGCATCTAAGCAGAAAAGTGTAGAAAAAGAACTTGAGAAGGGGTAAGGGAATAGCTCAATGGTCGTTGGTGATGGGAATTAGTTCGAATGAACCACAACTAAGGTCGCCAAGTTTCAAATAATTTCTAATTTAGCAAAGAGACTATAGTAATAAAAAAAGGTGTCTTTTGTAGTACACGTGATTCTTTAAACACTCAACTACAAAGTAATTGATTCAAGCATCATCACATAATTGCAACCGATGATGATGCATTCATGAGGTAGTGTAAATCATTATCCTAAAAAGGTACAGAAAACAAAAGGAACATGAAAATAAGAAGCTACCCATCCAAAGTAAAGATACAAACATAACAAAAAGCCATGGATGAATACTTTAGAACATGAGCAAAAATAAATATAAATTGGTATTTACCACTATATTGAAGCTCATGCATAACAAGAAAAATTATGAGAAATGTAGAAATGCCAACTTACAAGGAATCTGACGTCCCCATAGAGGAACAAGACCCTTATACAAACTGCAAAATTTCAAGAAAATTGGTTATAGATGCACTCCCACACAGTTTTTGTTTACATTTCAGATAACAAAAAGAAGCAGAATTAAATATGCATACCCGAGAACACCCTCAGATTTGACAAATTTGGGAAGCCCATCAGACAGACCTCTAGCAAAACCAGGCTGAGTTTGAACCCGGACCTTTACTGCCTCAAAGGGGCAAAGTGCAACATCAGCGATCACCTCAGCAGATGCAGAGCCAGCAAGGTAGATTAAGGTCTTATACTTCGCATAATACTCTGGACCAGCGAGATCAGAATAGTACTTCTTGAAGAACTCATAGAATCCAAACTTGCAAGCTCCCTGAGCACTGTAACCAAGCAGTGTAGGTACCCATCCCCTAAAGAAGCCCCTCACTCCCTGCTCTTTCAGCAAAACTCCAAAACCAGATGATATGCTCTTGTACTTTGCAGGATCGATCTACAAAAAGCAATATTCAAAATACACATGATGAAAACATTATCGAACTAAAACCACCTATTAAGATTAATAATAAAGCAACAGATAGCATATAAAACAAAACTACCGTAATACTGTGTTTGGTAGCAAGGAATCGGAGGCTACTAATTGGAGACAAATCTCCAATCAAAAGTCGAACGACCTTAAATTCCAAATCCGTGGTGCCAAACGCAGCCTTATTTAATATTATGTATTCCCTATTTTATTCGAGTAAGGATGCATACAATCAACAACCTCGAAACGATCCGAAGTAATTTCAAAAATAATAAATCGGTCAAAAATATTATCTTAGATCCAGCAACAATTGTTAAGAAGTTGAGATATAATACGATGTGATCTTCGGAAAAACAGAATCAAAATCCGAATCACAGATCTAATCATACGATACGTTAAGCAAAAAAATCAACATAAGTATGTACAAACACAAAAGAGCGAATCTCGTGCCAAATCTAAAACCAAAACGGTCAAAATCAGTCAAAAACGGAAGTTAAAGCGACAGATCTGTAAGCGAAAGACAGACCTGCATATTACACTTGACGAGATCAAGAGGAGTGACAGCCATGTGAGTAAGTCCACAGCTGAGGATCCCGCCGGCAGTACACGCCGCGTAAAATGCTGGAGAATACATCTCTATCTTCTTCCCCGGCTCGCTCGGCGAAGCCACAACGAAGCTCCGCCTAGTCGAGGAGGGAGCGAGAGCTGGAGCCGAGGCCGCTGCAGCTGCATCGAAGGCGGCAGCAGAAGCAAAGGATTTCTGTAGAGGAGAAGTAGAGTAAAGGAAGCTTGGTATGAGAGAATTCCTTGACGAATCTGAGAGAGACATTTTTGGAGGTTTAAAATTTAAGCGAAGTGGAAGAGGCGAGAGAGAAATGAAAGGAAATGAAAGGGTTTTTTCGTTTCTTTTCTTTTCTTTTCTTCTTCTCTTCTCCTCTCTTCCTATCTCCCGTTGTCAAATGCTTTTGGTGTGCTAGAATCCGGGGAGGATTTCCTATTTTATTGGTCGAAACCCTCGCGTCATTTATACGAGATCCTAGTGTTGCGAGTCACCCTCTGTTTTGGGATTATTTACGAGTCTGACCCTGTCGACTCTTCAACCAACGCAACAAAGACGGAATTGCCTGTCAGCGGTTCGGCTGGACCGGGCATGGAACTTGCTGCTGATTTGGTCAATAAAGTCCTTCGCAGTGGAGCAAGGGTCAATTTTTGCTCTTTTCCTGTTTGTTTTTGTTTTTCCCAAATAATTAATTTCTAAACGTCCTTGCTAATATATTTACCAAGTAATTCATTAGAATAGTAATCATATACACAAAGATTAAATTATGTTTTTGGCGCCTACTTGAATAAATTATTAATTTCAAAAAAAACTTAGTTATGGATGGCAAACTATGGGTGGAATAATGCTAAAACATTTTTAGCAGCTTATAGAAAATAAACAAATCATAGTTTATTAGAGAAACAAAAATTTTAAACAAAGGGGATCCATAAAAAAATTTTAAACAAATGGGATCCATAAAAGTGTCCGAGGAAAAGTCAAAAACGGACACTCTGGTGCCATGTGGGTACGTATGAAGACGGCTTACAATCATAAGAGTCGTTGATGAGCTGACCGCAGCTAGGGAAATAGAGATGGCATATTCCTAGAAATATTTAGGGAACATCAACATTGCCATATGCAAATGTTCTCTTTCATTTCCCACTATAGTTTTTTCTACTACCACTACCACATTTACACATTACCATTTCGTAGTCGGTCACACCAAATTTAAAAGGACAATATTATATTTTAAGTTAGAATAATAATACCCATATTATATATTATGAGTGCTTTACAGCTTGTGAATTACGCTATTAGCTACAATTATTTTTGTATTTGATAAACATTTTAAAAACTGTTTATCTAAAAAGTTTTAGTCCTTAAAAAATCTATTTTTGTACTAAATTGTAAAAACAAATAGGAAGCAACTTTTAAAAATTAGATTTTAAAAAACTAAAATTTGTACATACTAAAATATCAAAATTGTCCTTATAATTTAATATAAATCCAAAAATACCCTTATATATTAAAATTTTAAAATTAATTAATTAGTTGATAAATTATAAAATATATATATTTTTAAAATTTTGATAAAATAATTTTTAAAAAAATTAAAATAGTGCCAAAGTTACAGCTGATTTTGGCCATCGTCAACCATTTTCAGCCGCTGTCCTCCTACCATCGACGAGTGAGATGACAACGCCATCTCCATGAGCATCGCTGAAAGCCGCTCTTAGCCGATCCATCAACGTTTCTATCATTAGAGATCAGAATAAACGAGATTAGATGGTTTAAGTTCCAAGTCATCCCACTTGCCGACAATAGGAGGAAGGTAGTCGAAAACGGCTGTTGCTTCGATGACTTTAATATTTTTTTACTTTTTTACTTTCTTATTATTAAAAATAATAAATAATTATATTTATTTATTAAATATTATAATTTTAAATTTAAATAATTATATTATTTATTTATTTTATATTTATTTATTATTTATTTTTAATATTATATAAATTTTAATTTTAATGATATTTCTTTTAAAAAATGTATACCTTTGCATGTTTATTAAAAAATTGCTTTTGAAAATTAAGTTTATCAAATATATCTCCACAGTTTTTGGATAGCACATCAATTTAAAAAACTAATTTACCAAATACTTTAAAATATTTAAAAGAACAAAACTAAAAACAAATTTTTTCTATAACACTTTTTTATAGCACAATAATCTCAAACACACGCGGCCACGACAACAAATATCCTCTCAAATTCTCAATAAACGGGCTAGTACGCAAAAATAAAATTAGATTACCAATTTTATTTAAAAATAACAATGACGGTGCAATTTAACTACTATTAGTGTTACTCCATTATTATGCAATGAGCCTGAATACAAAAAAATTTTTCCGTGAAGATCAGACTTTCGTTTACCAAGTCCTCAATTTGGTATCAACAACGACAGCGGAGGTCATTCATTACGGCTCAGATGGTTTACTATTGCGCTGTTGACTCGAAATAATTGTTGAAATTCAGGAAGGTACCTAACTAGGAGCACTATAAAAACCTGTAAATGATAATTCACATTGACATTGTTTTTCTTTTTAGGTAAATATAGGAAATGGGCAGCAATTAAGCCTAATATAACGGGAAAAATCAAGAAATAAATTCATGTCATTAAGAGGCATTTTGAATTTCAGACGATAATACTTTATAAGAGAATGGAGTAACGAGTAATCCTTCACAATCGACCCCTTTTCAAGATACTTGACGTGTTTGCTTGGTTTTGGGTTGATTTCTTATCAAAGCCAGGTGATTCTCTTCAATTTCCGATTGTCAACAGTGAAAGAACAAATTGGTTCAATTGAGAACAGTATGTCTTCTTCTTCTTCTTCTTCTTCTTGGAGTCCAGATGGTTCTAACAATTCTCAACAGTCTCTGTGGCTTCAGACAACTCTTTCAGGTCTGTCTTCTCCCCCCTTTTCTTTGGATATTTATGTATATGTGTTTAGAGAAAGCTTGAATGGTCGCCACGATGCCTGCACCTACTCTAGTGCATGTAGTATGTGTATGGACAACATTCACCAAGCTGATTTACTTGCTTTCTTCAATAGTTACTATATTTGTTTGTTTTCTGCCCGTATGCCATGCTACTAATACCATGATTTAGAATAATATGACAAAAATGGAATGCGACATGAACAGACAACTTTTAGCTAATGAAAACAATAGATGTTTGACTTCGTTCAGCTTAAATATCATCAAGGTAACATCCATTTCTAGAGATTGACCCAGATAAGAAGCAAAGAGGCAAATACAAGAATAGGGACATCCTAATTTATGTATCCCAATTAATCTCATTAGCTCTGGCCTTTCTTACTTTTTGTACATTTGTAGAATGGGACAAGAAGATGAAGGCCATGATGATCCTGCTGGAAGAAGATGAGAATTCTTCATCCAGCGCTGAGATTCATAGCAAGAGGAAATCAGAAATCATAAAAGTGGTGGAAGATTTCAACAGATCTTACCGTTCTTTAGCTGTACGACATGAACAGTTGAGGTGCAAATCACATTATATCCTTCATTCAGGGTCTTCATCTTCATCGCTCAACTCCAGAAAAATCAGACAAACCGGTGACAGCCAGAAAAGAGTTGCAGGAAGCTTCAATGATCCTAAAGTGGAGGAACTTGATTCCCATTCTGAATCCATTAATGAAGATCCCGATGTTGATTGTCACATTACTAATTTTGATCTCGATCTTGAATACCTAAATAGGCTAGCAGACGAATTAATGTCAACTGAATGCAAGACGACTATGGCAACAAAAATAAAAATTGAAGACAGTGAAATGGATAGAGAAAACAGAGATGATTTTGTAATGGATAGTTCTGGAGGGGAGAATACATGGCCTGAGCTAAAGTTTGAAGTTACAAAGCTAATGGTAGAAAGTCTGAGGCAGAAGGCAGAGTTGCTAAAAAGAAATGATGAAAAGAGAAAAACCATTAAGAGGCTCCAGGCACAGCTTGAACGCTTAAAGAGCGAGAAGAGGGCACTCCAAAGTTGTCTCAGATCCTCAAAAGTTGAAGTCAAAAGCAAACAATTTCAGACGTCACGATTAGGTGAACTAGTTTTCAGTAAGTTTTTTAAAGCAGGTTGTTCATGATTTGACATTCAATTGTTGGAAAGAAAGCATAATTTCAATTCTTCCTCCGCTGTATGACATTATAATTGATCTGAGCAGATCAACCTTGAAAGATTTTATGGACAAAATCTCCAGAGTCTTTCCATGAAATTTCATATGATAATTGGCAACTAGACCATGCCCTTTCCATATTCCTCTTAATCATGATCATCTATCGCAGAAAGACAGCAGATGCACAGTGCACAACAATGTACTAGGTGTGAATTTAACACAGTTTTCACTTTTCTCCAAAAAGTTTTGAGGACAAATTGTGTGCTACAGCATAGATTGCTTGCTTTTCATTGCTTCCTGAAATCTATCATTATTCATCAGAAACAGCCTTTGGCCTCACCTTAAACCCAAAAACTATTTGACTCAATCCATTCAAATCAATTTTCTGCCGTAGATTTTTAAATTGCTCTTAATTTTCATAATTCCCAGACATACCTTCTCAAAATTCTGAAAAAAGCCATGATTTACTAGAGTATTCTTATCAATGACCCTAGCAATCAAGTCCAACCTGTACCAAAACATTTTTTTTATAAACAAATTCTCACATGGCACAGCAAGGTTACCAATAATCACCACATGAACACAAACCATCCTTGAAATAATGAAATCGCTTGGAATCTCTAACCACAATTTCATGGTTGACAACTTTTGAGATCAACTTAATAACAGTATGACAGTCGCTACAAATCCTAAGATTCTTAATGACCTGAATTGTACAACCAGGAGCTGAATTCATGATCCCAAAAGCAACAGCCAGCTTTTCACTGTGCACTTGCAAGGTCATTCCCTTTTCTTCCTCGTCAATATCATGAAGTACTGATGTCATGTTGGGTACATAGCCAACTTCTTGCAGCTTCACATATAGTTCCTCCAAATACTCGTAGATCTTTTCATGTTGAGGATGTTCTCTGTCTCCAACCAAGAATACATGAACCCTGTCTCTCAGTTCAACTAAACTGAATCCAGGTGGCTTAGCCAGTCGACGATTCTTCATAAGTATTCTTGTCCTTTCAGCATCTTCCCACCTTCCAGCCTCGGCATATATGTTGTATAGTGTGACATGATACCCACAATTACTTGGGTCTAATTCAAACAATTTCCTAGCAGCAATCTCCCCAAGCTCCACATTCTTGTGAATCCTACAAGCCCCAAGAAGTGAACCCCAGATTACAAAATCAGGCTTCACCCTCATCCCCTTGATCAAGTCATACGCCTCCTTGAGATGACCAGCTCGCCCAAGAAGATCAACAATGCAGCCATAATGCTCAACCCCAGGTTCTATATTATATTCGTGCTTCATGGTATTAAACCAATGCCAACCTTCTTGTACCAGGCCAGCATGGCTGCAAGCAGTTAGAACCGATACAAAAGTAATATAATTTGGACTTACCCTAGCTCTTATCATCTCATAAAATAATTCCAGAGCTTCTCTGCCACGGGAATGCATACCATAACCAGCAATCATTGCAGTCCACGATTTTACATTCTTCTCCTTCATGCGATTAAATGCCTTCCTTGCCATTTCCACTCTCCCACATTTGCAATACATGTCTACGACAGAAGTACCTACAATCACACTCTCCTCCAAACCCATCTTTATAACCTAAACAAACAAAATAAATTGGGAATCTAAGGATTTGTATCCTACAAAACAAAATCACATGATGAATAACAACTCTTACAGCAGAGGAAAATCAAGTACCTCATGATGTATACACTTGCCCACACGCAAAACTCCCAAATGTGCAACAGCTAAGAGGACAGCAGACAATGTCACGGCATTGTATTTTACATTGCCATTCTTCACCATTTCACTAAAAACATCAAGCGCCACCGTGGCCAAACCGTTTTGTGCACAAACAGCAATTATTGAATTCCAGGAAATCGCATCCTTCTCAAGCATTCCATCAAACACTTTCCTAGATACATTCACGTCACCATTCTTTGCATATGCATCCATCAAAGTATTTCCAACACCAACATCACTATCCAATCCTCTTTTTGTCACAAATCCATGAACTCCTTCCGTCACTCCTTTACTGGTAACACGAGAACAAGCTGATAAAACAGAAACCATAGCAATCGAATCGATAAAAAAACTGCCTTTGTTTTCACTCTCACTCTCCTCAATCAGAAACTCCTTGAAAAGCAATAACGCGCCATGGGCATTATCGTTTTGGACATACCCAGTAATCATCGACGTCCAAGAAACAACATTTCTCATAGGAATATCATCAAACAATTTCCTTGCACAACTCAATTCACCGCATTTCGAGTACATATCAATAAGAGCTGACGACACGAATAGATCCTCCTCAAAGCCGAGGACGAATGCTTGTTGGTGAGCTTGTTTGCCCGAGTGAAGGTCGAGCAAAGCGGTGCAAGCTTTGATAGTACATGGGAAGGTAGAGCGAGTTGGCGTGAGAGAGAGTTTTCGCATTGAAGAGAAGGCACGAAGAGCTTCCTCTGAGTCGCCGCTCCGAGCCAAGTCGGAAATGACGGAGTTCCAGGAGGAGACATTGGTCCTGTCCACGTATTTGTTGAACCAGGTTGTAAGGTTTGGGTTGGTCGAGTAACGGCGTCTACAGCTTGTGTAAGTGACCGTGCTTAGAGATGTAACGAAGTTTGAAATCCTCATTCATTCCTTTGGTTTGTTGTAGTCACCTTATCAAAGTCATTATGTATATACATATATAACAATAATATCAAGAGTTATTGCTGTGGTTAGCCGAGATAAGTTGGAAAATAAATGCCTCTTGTTCTAATAATTTTCATATATTATAACTATGCTCTTAACATATGCTTTAAGGGTTTATGTCATATCCGTTAAAAGATTTTGAAATTTGTGCATATTCTTTCAGAAATTGTAGTTTAATTATTATATTTATTTTGACACCATATTCATTAATTTTTAATTAGCAAATTAATTTTTTTGGGATAAATTTTCCGTTTTTAAATACAATTTGCAACAAGTATTATGTAGTCATTAATGAATTAATATGTACTTTTAGACACATCTAAGACTACACAGTACAATATGAGCCATAGGCCCATAACAGTTTCTCATACTTTTTTTCTCAAGTGTATTCTCCTCCTTAGAGTAATCTATTCCCATTTTATTATCCATTTAGATTTATGATATATTTCAAATCCTTTTTAGTTTTTGATTCACACAGGATATCCCTCATACACCATAACTAGTCAAAATTAACTACCAAAAAATTAACTATGGAATTATGTTTTGACACTATATAAGAACTTATTCAAAAACAATAAAAAGCCAAAGAAGGCATCATCATTTTCATCATAACGGCTGCTGCACAGTAATTTAGGAATGAGATCTGCCTCAACTCTCAAGAGTCAAGATCATGCAAATGGATGCAGTACAAGCTTTTCAAACATAATAGATACAAGAACAACTGAGTACTCAATCAAAGAAAACTAAAGCCTATAGCACATAAAATCCAAAAGCTCACACCAAATATGACAGCGCCACCATCAAACTTAGTTGAACTGGAGGAACTCTTTCCTATAAACTCGCCAGAACTGGGTATTGGTCCAAATGCCTCTGAATTTGGAGAAGACGCAGAACTCGGAGAAGGGAAGAATGATGACATATTTGGTGCAGTTACATAGGGCGAAACTGTTGGAGAAGCTGAAATCATTGGCTCAGCAGTTGAACAAATGAAATGCAGATTAAGAAAGAGGATGAATGTTGATATAACAGCAGATACTCTGAAGATAGTAGCCATGGATATCGGAGAATTTAGCCAGATCCAGGTATAAACATATAGTGATGAAATTGTGAGTGAATTGGTGAAAGATAAGGTATGGTGGCGTGTGTGTGTTTGTTAAATATCACGGGAAAGACAGTGGCAGGTTAAATTCTGCCTAGCTTTTATGGAAATTTAAAAAGATCTTTCTCTCTCTCTATTTGTCTCGTCTTGTCATAGGGGCAAAAGATTCTTTTCTATGTTACTGTAGGGGTAAATGTATATGCATCCATAGAGTTCTGCTAAGAGGGATGGTTTTTTCACATGCTGAAGCTTTTTTTCCCTTTTTTTTTCACCAAATTTTAATTGTTTCTTACACCATCCACGTGATCATGTCACCAATAAAATTTTCTTCCTTTAATAAGCAAGGTAATTCCTTCTTCTTGTCACAGCCCCAGCTTCCAATCCTGTGAAAAAGAGTTAATTAGATAAAAGAGGCACATTTTGTGATATAAGTTAAGAGGTCCATCTTTTGTCAGTTGTCCATATTGTCTCCCTCCTTGTGCGACAGAAACTCAAAGATATTTAATGAATTTCAGATAACAACTGTAGAAAAGAAATCTTAAACTGGATTATCTAACCTTCTCAAACTACCTTTCAATCTTATACAATACAAGAAGAGAAAGAAATAGAAGCCTTCCACATAGAAACGTAGACAATCCCTAGTGTAGAAGTATGCATGGTATCAGTTAGCTTTTGGCAGCTGCCAGAACAAGATGGAATGTGTCAGCATTTCCTCATCCAACGAGGTTCAAGTACTGCGTGGCAAGGACTAAAGCATGACTGATACTTCCATTCAGCAAACCGAGTGAAAAAGAACAAGAAGTGGTAAGCATCATGCAATCTGACATTTGGAATTCTACAGCAAATGTAATAGCATTAAACAAAAATGATACCACAGGTATGCTCTAAACATAACTCCATTTGATTTGTATATATCAGAAAGAAATACAAACTCATCATTTTGTTGAATTCAAAAACATGATTTCCAAATTCAGGAAATACTAAGGTTTCACTCAATTATAACAACTGTGGTAAAATACTACAAATCAAAAGAATCACCAATACAAAGATGCAACTACCAAAAGAAATCTTTCTCTCCTTTGGAGTTGGTAAATCTGGAAATCAAATATATCCAAAGACTACAACAAGTTGCAGAAGTAACATCAATCCATGCGAAAAAACATGAGCTGCAGCAGATGGGTTTGATCCATAAACCATAACATCGCCAGCTTCTAGCCAATAACTAACAATTCATTTTCCCATGAATGCACTCCACAAAGGTATACTAGAATTCTATAATTAGAGAAGCCTCAGATGTGCAGTATCATTTAATCTTTTTATCTGCCAACCTGTTCTCCACGAATGCTGTAATACCGTCACTGAGGAATCATCTATGCAGATCTTATGAGCCACTACAGGACTGCAGCCAAGAAGGCCTGTGATAAGACACTTAATTGGCACTGAATGCGTGAAAACACCAACACAAGAGGTCATAGAGGAGGAAGAGCTCCTCACACTTAAATCGTTGAGGTCATTTTGGTGGTTGGCTTCTCGAGGTGACATCTCATCATCCGCCTCATGATCTCCGGTAGTTGTCACGTACTGTAGCCTGCTTTTCCCCGACTTCTTCCTTGAGAAACCTAGCCTATGCCTGTGCAGCAAATCCCAGTGAGGTGAAGACCCATCTCGGTCGTTAACCGAGTGAGTTAGAGAATTTGAGTTGTGGTGCGAAAACCCTTGGCTCTCATTCTGACTATGTGATGAAAAATCTGGCCTCAACTTTTCACCAAGTCCCAAGACCGTTTCATTCAAGAACTGAACCATCCGAAATTCTACCTGCCTGAGTGATTCTCCAGACGGCGGCGAAAAATCTGGCTGGTATCTTTCTATTAAGCTTAAAATTTCGGGTGTGTATGTTTCTGATCGTAAGCAACCCTCCCACTGCCCCAAGCTCATCTCTACTACGGCATCAATGAATTGAATTTGTTCCTCTGCAAAACTCATTTCCTGCAAAATTTTACCAATATACATTTTGCTCAATCAACCATGTAACTAGAATTTTCACATCATTCTAAGCAAACTAATCATTCAAAGAAATGCAAGCTAACACCTCAAGCATGAGCATGGTTACTACTTCACATATATTTTCAGCAAATTCTTAAAAAAAAAAAAAAAATCGATTTACAGAGAATACTGGAATAAATGTATCAAAGAACTTCATCAAAATAAGTTAACTCAATTGAAGTACCTGACAAACGGCAACCGCCATGGATCTGGTACGATCCAAAGGCGAAGAATAAACCGCGTTAAACCTGACTCCTTGCGAATTCAACAACACGGCCAAAGCCCTAGCTTGCCGTTTACCATTACCGGTCAATTTCGCCACGTGGCATCTCCCTCCCACCAAATCCGGCCTCAAGTTCAGCTCACACTCCGCGTGACTAATCAGAAACACCTCCGTGACCGTCCGATCCTCGTCCACAGACAAACTCCTGGAGAAAATCGGCGGCGGTGGCGTCAGAGGCGGCGCCAGAACATTGTACGGGTCCCACACTTTGATCGACGGCCCCAACCTAGGCGTGCCAAGCGAGGACAACTGCGGAGACAACGGAGAGGCGGACGCGTGGCACGGTAACATTTCCGGCTCTTGTTCGAGAACTTTCTTGACTAAATTATTATCTAGTAATTCTCTACCGTTAGGATTGCCGTTACCGTCATCTTCTTCGTCATCGTCCTCTTCTTCTTCTTCCTCTTCACTCTCTTCTTCCACCACTTGTACGGACTGATTGGATCCCATCTTCTTCACAGCACCAAACCGAACGATAGAGATCTTAGTTACTTCAGTTAGTGGTTTGAGAATGAGATGCAATCAGACATTGTACCTGGAGGTACAATGGATTAGCGTGGTAGAGGTGAGCGTGAGTTAAAAGAGAGGATGAGTTCTGAGTGAGATCTATCAAGGGTTAATTGTGTGTTATTCCCGTTGAGCTGCGGTCGAATCTAGCAGAATCTGCTCCAAATCCAATTGATATTTTGGGTAAACTGTCCGCTACCCTCCAGGCATGTACATTTTCGTAAAACTACGCTTGTTGCTGCTTATGATACTAAGGCGTGGTAGTGCTCCGGTGCGGCTCAATGTCAAATATTGCCTAATGCGAATTGCTTAAACAAAATCTTTTTATTTTCTTACCCTTTTTTTAACAGAAAAAATAGTGGAAATATTAGATAATTATGACAAACTGTTAGGCTTGAGTAAGCTAAATCTCACACAATTCAACACCTATTTAAGAATTAGAAGATCATGAATTGGTAATTTTAGAGATTGTGAAATTAAACCATGGGCTATATAACAATTTTCTTTTAATATTCTATTTAATTTTATATGAATTAAAATTTTGAATAATATGCAAAAAGAGTATAGCTCTCTTAAATTTGAATGTGCTACTAGTTAAGGCCTTTCTTCAGGAATTAAGTTGATAAAATTCAATCGTTTGCTACATTACTTTAAGCTATATTATTTTTGAATATATAATAACGATAATGATAGTAACAGTAATATACGCATGCGAAGATAAATGTATTTATTTTTCGAAACAAAACAAAATGAAATGAAGCAAAATATCTTCAATCACTAGATTTTAACGGATAAATCCAACATTATTTGCTTTCGACAATTGTTTCTGATTAGACTGGTTAATCTGAATCTTATGTGTTTTGAAGCTCACTCACCAGGCCTTTGTTAATCTGTCAATAATGAAGGTGGAGAACAATTCAATGAACAGATATAACGTTTTACTATCATTATAATAATATTTCAAAGTATATATGAAATACTTTGTCGATAGAAGATGTAGAGAGGAATAGTGAGTCTGTGTAGGTATCTTGACAAAGACTTCGAAGTTTTTAAACATAAACTCTATCACCACTCTGATGATCAACGGAAATCCAATCAACATCCACAGCAACAGAGTCGCCCTCTTTGATTGTTCCATTCAATATCTTCTCCGCCAAGTTATCCTCCAATAGCCTTCCAATGGCCCTCCTCAATGGCCTTGCTCCATAACTTTGACTGTATCCTTCTTTCACCAACTTGCTTTTGAATTTTTCCGTCACTTGAAGCTTTATATTCATTGCCAATAATCTTTCACATAATTTTTTTAGCATTATATCAACTATATTCGTCAGCTGAAATTTGCTAAGCTGTCTAAACACAATAACTTCATCGATTCTATTCAAAAACTCTGGCCTGAAATTTTGTTTTAACACATCGGCAACTTCCATCTTCACCCCTTCAAACCCCAATTCGCTTTCTTTGGCAGTGATTGTACCGCCAATATTGGAAGTCATTATTATGATGGCATTTTTGAAGTCCACTGTCTGCCCTCTATTGTCTGTAATTCGACCATCATCTAACAGCCCTAGCATAACATTCAAGACATCAGGATGAGCCTTGTCAATCTCATCGAAGAGGATCACACTATGAGGCCGGTGGCGAATAGCTTCAGTCAGCTGCCCACCATTTTCAAATCCTACGTATCCAGGAGGTGAGCCAAAGAACTTGGAAACAGTATGTTTCTCCATAAACTCACTCATATCAATCCTCAGCATAGCTTCTTTTGAGCCAAAATATTCAATAGCCAAAGCATTGGCAAGTTCTGTTTTGCCTACACCAGTTGGACCTGTGAATAAGAAGCTTGATATAGGGCGACTAGGGTCTCTAATGCCCACTCGAGCTCTCCGTATGGAACGGCTAACTGCTTGGACAGCCTCAGGCTGTCCAACAATGTGCTTCTGCAGAGCATTTTCCATTTGCAAAAGCCTGTTAGATTCTTCGGCTGAAATTTTCTCAACCGGAATACCGGTCCACATGGATACTATCTCTTTTATATGATCCTCAGTGACCATCTGAACTATTTTGGATGCTTTTGTTTGATGCATTGCCAATCGGGCGCTGGCTTCATCAATCAAGTCAATGGCCTTGTCTGGATTAAATCGATCACTGAAACAGGAATAAATTGTAATATTAATTAGACATAGAAATCTAGCATACGTAACTACAAATTTGATAAAATGGCTTCGACTATCTAACCTAATGTATTGATGTGATAAATGAGTGGCCGCAGAAAGAGATTTCTGAGTGTATTTAACATTGTGATGTGCTCCATATTTTCTGTCCAACCCCTTTAGTATTTCTATTGTCTCATCTATCGATGGCTCAGGCACTAATACTTGCTGGAACCGCCTTTTCAACGCAGCATCCTTCTCTATATACTTCCTGTATTCATCCAGAGTCGTCGCACCAATGCACTGCACCAAGTAGCATGTGGTTATCGTACACGTACGTCTAGAGAATGTTAGTGGCCATTAAGAATTAAGAATCAAATTAGTCTTTGTATACTGAAACAAATGAGTCAAGTTACGTACCCTCAATTCTCCTCTTGCAAGGGCAGGTTTCAGTATGTTGGCAGCATCTAGAGCTTGTCCTCCACCACCCGCTCCAATAAGAGTGTGAACCTCGTCAATGAAGAGGATGATGGCACCATCACTTTGTTTTACTTCGTCTATCACCTTAATCAATCTTTCCTCGTATTCTCCTCGGTTTGATGTACCAGCTATAAGACGCCCCATGTCCAATGCAAATATCTACAGTACGTAACACTAAAAGTTACTAGGAAAATTTTTCGCTATTTTATTAGTTTTTCATAACAGAAAAAAAAAATGATAAATTTTAGACATTATTATATTTATGATGGGTAACCTTTTTCCCTTGGAGTTTAAATGGTGAAGTGAAATTTGAAATTCTCTGTGCTAAACCTTCTACAATTACAGTTTTCCCCACTCCAGGGTCACCAATGAGGCATGGATTATTTTTTCTTCTTTTGCAAAGTATTTGCGTGACACGTTCTAGCAGCTGCTGCCTTCCAATGAGAGGATCCAACTTGCCCTGTACACGAATAAATCGACCATCCATGAAAGGAATTAATTGGCACATTCTTATATGAAAATTCCTGTAATGGGTACTTGAGGATCACTTACAATTCTCTATAGAAAATGATATTTTATCACACAGCAAATACACTCATCAGTTGCTGGTTATAAAAAAAATAAAAATAATCAAATAAAAAATCAGTATACCTCTTCTGCCATTGTCGTTAAGTCTGTAGCATACTTGTAAAGCATTTTCAAATCTAGCTGCTCAATTTTCTCCATCTTTTTTCAATCCGATCGAGTTCTTTAATTTGGTTATACTTCTTTGTATTTATTTGATTAAGAATATGATCTCTATAGTCTGTGGAGATCACGAATTTGTTTAATTGAACGATATCTCGTTTCCCTTTTATACCAATAACGTGCCAACAATTAATTTCTCAATTAAAACTCCAATGCTGCATATATAGCTGCTTCACCACTTCCCAATACGATAACTGCTTTTAACTCTGATCTTTGGTTTCTCTCTGTTATGAAACCGAGGCTAGGGTAGCTTCTGAAGAGTTCAAGATCAACCATAATCTCTAAGGAGGTCTCCAACTCATAATCAATCATGTGATGCTACTAGTAATGTTTCTTAATTAATTGTTTCAAAGTCCTTGAACCTCAAAGAGGTTTCATCCCACCGCACACGAGACGGTCGGGTTACATGCAATTGATGCGGGAGAGAGTAACTTGATTCAAGGCAAACGTACATACCTTGGCTATTGTTCCCATGTAATTTTTTCGAAGTCTGCGTTTTTAATTAATTTAACTAAAGTAGATCCTATGTTCTCCAGGTCCGTTCCAGTTGATACATCGATCCTAGCCCATTGATATATAATTCCACAAAACAATCATTTTGACACAATATTTGATATTTGTTTGAATCAATAATGATAATATATTATTATTATTTTAAAAATAATATATCAATCACAAAATATAATTTTTGAGGATATATACTACATAATCGGTAATAAGACTACCCATTTTTATATATAATTCTGAAAACTAAAAGAAGTATGTATTCATGAAATACAAATTAAGCATGGATAAAAAATGAGATCTTCTCGCATCGCAAAATCGAGTTCATGAAACATTGTAAACTAATCACTTAATTTCAAACAGATTTGCACAAGCAAGAATAGCCAATAATTCTTTAATGATGTTGTCTCGATAGGGTTTACTTGCCAGATTGTGGCCCAGAGTATATCTATGATAAGAATAATAATATTCTTCCCAAATTACATATCAAATTTATATTCCAAATGATGTGCATTTAATATAAGCTTGTGAAGTGAATGATGTGATGATATAATGAGTGATATGTAAGAGTTTTAGTAATTCGCATTTCGTGTGTTACAAGGTTCAATGACTTCCATTTATAGACACATTCATGACAGATGAAGAAAGCAATTGAAGGAAATAATTTACAGTCTAATTAAGTGCCGCAACGGTAGTACGATCAAAAGACTGATTTCTCTTTATCTTTATCTTTGTAAATCCCTCTGAAATAACCAAACATTCAACTAGATTATTGAGAACAAATCATAACTTTCCTTTGCTAGCTGCTTAGAATCATGTGGGATCATTCTAGCTTAAAGCCTTCCATTTGAATTGCTATTTTCCTTTTCACCCTTTCTCAAACTAGAGGGCATCTGAGGATGAACTCCTAGTTTGTCACGAAAATAGCTAAAAGGTAGTTTTGCTAAAGGCTTGGTAAATATGTCTGCTAACTGATGAGATGAAGAGACAAACCATGTAATAAGAGATCCAGTTGCTACCTTCTCTCTTATAAAATGATAGTCAATCTCAATATGTTTTGTGCAAGAGTGAAACACTGGATTGACTGTCATATGTAAAGCACTAAGATTGTCGCAAAATAATTATGGTGGCCGACTTAATTTGATCCCAATACCTTTAAGAAGAAATGTGATCCATGTTAGTTCTACTGCAGTATAAGCTAGGGATCGATATTCAGCTTCAGAACTTGATCTTGACACCATTGGTTGCTTTTTAGATCCCTATGAAATGCAATTTGCTCTTAAGAATATACAAAAAAAACCTGTGGCGCTTCTTCTTATTTCTAGGCAACCTGCCCAATCTGCGTCACTAAATCCATAAAGCTTGATAGGACTTTGCGCAAAGAATTTGATCCCATAATGCAATGTCCTTTTAGGTAACACAATATTTTTTTGACTGCTCGCATGCCACCTTTTGTTGGTTGTTGGAATCGCTGACAAACTTTATTAATGGCTTGAACAATGTCTGGTCTTGTGTATATGAGATATTGGAGAGCCTCTACAATTTTTCTACACTCTTTTATGTTTGTTTGCTTGGAATCTTCAATTATATGTTGTTGTTTGAGTGCCACTAGTGTATTGAAGTGAGAGCATTCCAACATCTTTGTTTTATCTAAGATGTCTTTAGTATACTTCATTTGAGATAATGTAATTCCTCCAACGAAATACTTTATCTCTTTTCCAAGGAAGTAATGCAGCTTTCCTAAGTCGTTGAGTGCAAATTCAGAGTTGAGTTTAATAATCAGCTTCTCCATGAATTGGTCATTATTACCTGTAAGGATCACATCATCAACATAAATTAACATTAGTGTTAAAATATTATTTTTGGAATAAACAAATAATGATGAATCAGATTTGCTACAAACAAAGCCGATATGAAAAAGAAATTGAGATAATCTATCAAACCATGCCCGTGGTGCTTGTTTAAGCCCATAGAGCGATCTATTTAACTTGCACAAATCATTTGGAAACTTTTGATCTTTGAAGCCAAGAGGTTGTTCCGTACATAGAGTTTCCTTTAGATATCCGTGTAAAAAGGCATTTTTTACATCGAATTGTCTCATTTTCCAATTTAACAATACTGCAAGAACGAGAACAAGTCATATTATTGTAGGTTTTACCACTAGACTAAAGGTTTCCTTGTAGTCCAATCCTTGAACTTGCGTATATCCTTGTGCGACTAAACGAGCTTTAAATCTCTCCATTGATCCATCTTAATTTCTCTTGATTCTAACCATCCATTTTGAGCCAATGATGTATGTGTTTTGAGGTCGAGGCACTGGACACCAAGTTTAATTATCATGTAGTGCCTTTATTTCCTCTTTCATTGCATCGTGCCATTGAGGCATTTGAAGAGCTTGTTTATATGACTTTGGCTCTTCATTAAAGCCTATATGAGAGCCTTATGTTGTTTTCTTTCTCGTAATTTTTGTCTGTCGACAGCAAGTTAAGGATCAAGATTTGGATTTTCTTTAAGTCTTTTCCGAGTGACTATAATATGTTTATTGCTTCCTGATTGTATGTTTCCTGCATCAAAATATGGAATGTTCAAGTCATTAAAAAAATTATTAGTTATATCATTAAAATCTGAATGTAAGTCTCTCTCATGTGAAGTTGAGCTATCATTTATAGGAGCAGTATCCGTAAATAAGTCTTGATGATTCTGATCTTCAACAGCTTCCAATGATTGACTTGAACTTTTATCTGTAGAAACATTATCAATCACATCAGTAATATTTTCTTCAACCATAGAAGTTTGACTTAATGGTTCACGATTTTTCAAAGTTTGTTCTTCCCAAATAATCTCCAATTTTGGTTGACATTGGCATTACTAGCATGTTCACTAACATACCAAGTGTTTGAGTTGGTTTTCCTTCTTGAACATTTTCCCTTTCCGACTTCATTGGACCATGTTTTCTAGTCCAAGTTTCCATTTCAGGATAGGTTACTATTTCAATATTTCCCTGCGAAATATTTTCTTTGTTATAAGCAAATGGAAATATTTTTTCATCAAAAACGACGTGCCTTGAAATGTAGATCCTATTGGTTGAGGGATCTAAACACCCATACCCTTTATGTATAGGATTGTACCCTATAAAAACACAAGGGTATGTCTTTTTCGAAAACATATTCTTTCCATAGTCCTTCAAATATGGGAAGCACCTACACCCAAAAATTCTTAAACCACTATAAATTGGTTTCTTCCAAACAACTTGAAAAAGGGAATGTCTAACTTTAGAGAATTGGATGGCATTCTATTAATCAAATGTATAAAAGTTAAAAATGCATTTACCCAATATTTCATAGGTAAATCAGCTTGAAAAAGTAACGTCAAACAAACTTGTTTCAACATTGTGACGGTGCTTCCTTTCGGCAACACCGTTTTGTTCAAGGGTGTGAAGGCATGAGAATTGATGGTGTATTCCACATTGGATTAAATGAGCTTCAAAGACCTTATATTGGAATTCACCTCCATCACTTTGAAAAATTTTTATTTTTCACTCAAACTGATTTTCAACTAACCTTTGAAATTTAAGAAAAGCTTCAAAGAAAAATGAATTTTTCTTTAAAGGAATCAATCAAGTATAACGAGTGCAATCATCAATTAAAACAACATAGTATTTAAAGTCTTGACAAGATAAAATGGGAGCTGGACCCCATAAATCACAATGCAATTTATCAAGCGGAAACTCAGAGATACTATTAGATAAAGTGAAAGGAAGTTTGCAACTCTTCCCCATTTGACAACTAGAACAAATATTTTTTTATTTATTCCAACTAGAAATATCAATAAATTGTTTTTCTTGTAAAAGCTTTAAAAATCTAGAATGGGGATGCCCCATTCTTTGATGCCAAATAGTGTGAGACGTCTTATTTCGGACAACTGCTAGAGCTCAATGGTCCATCTCCTCAAGAGCATACAAGCCACCCCTTTTATGTCCCTTGGCCAAGATCCTGTGCTGTTGGTCCTCAACAATAAACTCATTATAGGCGAATTTTATAGAACAAGCATTATTAGAAGTAAGTTATCCAACAGAAATTAAAATTTTTTTAATCTCATGAACAACTAAAACATTTTTAAGGTCTAATATATCATGCTTAGTTCTAATTTTTCCTTTACCTATATGAGAAATTCTAAGACTGTCACCATTCCGAACATATATAGAATCTTTTCCTCTAAATGGCATAATTTTAAAAATTTTACCCGGATTATTGACCATGTGAGTAGTGGCTCCTGAATCAGCATAGAGAGTTGCATCATTTCTTTCTTCATTCAAATGCATTGTTGCTAGTGCTTCAGGAATGTCTTCAGATTGATAAGAATGATCAAAACGATTCCAACAATCTATTGCTGAGTGGTTTGCTTTACTGCAAATCTGGTAAACAATAATGTTGTCTTTCTTTTGTGTTTGTGGTTTAGGACAATTTCCTTGCTGTTATTCAGATGTTCTAGCATTACTGTTGTTGTGGCCTTGGCTATTTTGATTGCCATAACGTCCAGTTGAAGTAAAGCCCTTTCCTCGTGAGTTGAAGTAGCCACAACGTCCACAGCCTCTTCCTCGTTAACCAAGAAAGGCATGTTCATGAATCAATTGAGATGGTTTTTCTTCGGAATCATTGACAAGCATCTATTCATGAGCTTAAAGTGCTAGCACAAACTGGTGGTAAGTAGGATAAGGAGGTTTTGCCAGCACAGCAACTGTAAAATCTTTATATTTTGGACCAAGTCCATGAGCCAATTGGAAAACTTTGTGATATCATCCATTAGGTTCTTCACAGCTGCAAGAATATAAATAAACTTTTAAATTTTCTAAGATAATCATCAAGAGGAAGATTTCCCTTCTTGAGGGATATAAGAGTGTTAGTAAGAATAATTTCTTTTTCCTTTGTGATGGGAAGAAGTTCTTGTTCCATTGATTTCCATACCTTATATGCAGACTGTATATCCTCTAACTGTACAAGCACTTCTGGTTCAATGATTCCTAATAACCAAGTGGTTAGTATGCCATCATTATTCATCCAAGTGGGATATTGAGGATTCAAAGTGGTCTTTCCATTTTCTCTAACTATCTCCTTCTCTGGTGCATTGCTTTCGGTTATGTGGTGCTCCATTCCGATGGTCCGAATTAAAGGTTCCACCTATGACCGCCAAAGCAAAAAGTTAGAGGAGTTAAGTTTAAAAGTGATGAGGCTAGAGCACTGGTGAAACGTTTGAATGGTCAGGGCAGTGTCACTAGTGTTGTTGATAACAATAGAAGAGGAGGCCATGGGAATTATGTGTTCTCTTAATCTCTCGTGAAAAGCTCTGATACCATAAGAGTTTCAGTAATTCTCATTCTGTGTGTTACAAGGTTCAATGACTTACATATTGACGAGAGATGAAGAAAATAATTAAAGGAAATAATTTAAATAGTCTAATTAAGTGCGACAACAGTAGTACGATCAAAAGGCTGATTTCTCTTGATCTTTATCTTTGTAAATCTCTTTGAAATAGCCAAACATTCAACTAAATTATTGAGAGCAAATCAGAATTTTCCTTTGCTAGCTGGTTAGAATCATGTGGGATCATTCTGGCTTGAAGCTTTCCATTTGAATTGCTATTTTCCTTTTCAATATGGTGTGATCAAGTAGTTTTAATTTTATATCATAGCATTTAATTTGCATGATTTTAGGAGTATTTGTTGTTCAGTAAAACCTCAACGAAGGAATATTATTAGGACCATAAAAAATTATTATTTTATAGATATTACTTAATTATTGATAAATGAATAATTATTCATTTATAAGATTTTTATGTTTCAGTTACTTGTAAATATAAATTTTTTTACCAAAATTCATGAATGTGTTATAAACAAAAAGAATTATTGACATCATTTTTATTCTAACATCTTGGAAGGCTATGACATAGGAGCATTAGATCCTGAAAAAATTAATATATTGAATGCTATCAATTTTATTAATGTGGCTTAGAACATTGATGTGAAGACAACCATTGGAAATTGTTTTTGCCATTGCAAAATCCAGTCAGATGAAGGTATGGTTGTAGAACAACAGGTTGGTGAAGATAATGGCATCCATAAATTACATGAAGTCATTCTGTTATACACTATAAAAATTTAGTAAATGTTGAGCATATTTTAAATTATTCTAATGAAAATGATGCAATAATGGAATTGTTTATGGATAAAGATATTATTAAGGGGTAATAGATATTTCTGCTGACAATGATCATGATCCAAATGATAATTCCTTTTTACCAAATGTTTCTCGAAAAGAGAGGCCATTCAAGCTATAGCAACCTTTTACAACTTCTTGCCACAACATGAAAAAAAAATCAAAATGTGGTGCATGCTTTGCAAAAACTTAAGGATGAAGTTGAGTTTCTTTGGATAGAAAGAAAAAACAAAAAATTTAGATACATATTTTGAAAAAGAGTAGAATTAAGAAACTAGAAGTTGTCAAGGAAAGATCACAATGATATAATAAATTTTATATGTTATATATTTATGTATTGGATCAATTATTAATTTTTATTTTTGTTAGTCCTAGAATAATTTGAAAAAAATATTATTTTATCCATTTAGCAAATTTATTCATTTATCATATTAAGCCGCGTATGGACCAAAAGATTTTATTATTTAACCAAAGTTATTAATTTATCGAACATTCATTTATCGAGGCTTTATTATAGTTTGTAGCTGGCTAATTTATCCAAAACACCAACTTGATTTGGGTTATAAGCTTTCTTAATTTTGAATGTGCCATTTAAGGCCATTCTTTGGGCAGTAATCAAGTTGATAAAATTCAATTATTTCTTAAACTACCTCAAGCTATACAAAAAGTACACTTGAATAATAATAATAACATAGAGAGATTCTAGATTTCTTTTTAATTCTCAAGAAAATAAAATGAAAGGAACCAAAATCTCTTAAATCACCTAATGTTAATTCGATTATTCAACTAGATTTTAAAACGGATAACATCAACATCTTTCGCTTTCAAACTGAGGACTTATTGTTTCTGATATTACATCAGGTAATTAATCTTATCTTGTATATATGCTTTGATACTCACCAAGCTTTTGTTAGTTTGTGAACTCAAAAAATTGAATAACACATGCCCTTAGTTTATGGCTTTCTTGGATTAACTATAAAAACTTTCACGATCAATCCATTCAATTCAGTAACTATATATAATATTTTAAACAAAAAGAAGCCCATATGGCATGGCAGCTGGCTAGTTATGGATCTCTATAAAATAACAACATTTCATATACAAATTGGTCTAATATAATTTATATATTACCATGTAATCTGCTTAAGATATGAAAATTGATTAAGCAAGCGGAAGTCAGAACATCAAGTACGCTCATTCTTTTAGATTGCATGACGCGTTTAATCAAACAAATTAATCCAATTGGAATCAAGAATCTCTCTAAAATCTCTTAGATTATATTAACACAAACAAATTAAAATCACCAAAAGTGTTTCTATGCTTAAAGATGTTAATTAACAAATTAACAAAACAAACCATGTTTCATGGTTGAAGAGAAGAGCATTGATTTGATTTGTCGAAGCAGAGGGTGCCCATGAGCACATGGATTCACGTGGAGCCATGTAAAGAAGATTCACACGCCTGCAGTTGCATACCCAACAAATATTAACACAATTAATTTCTTCTCAAAGGTCAGGCCCGCCCATCTCAATATCGCGCAAACCCTAGCTAATTCTATATTCACCAATCAATATTGTTTGTTAATTAATTACTAGTTTTTAATTAACCAACATAAGCTCCTATTAAGAGACAATTAATTAACAAACACAAACAAGAAACACTCCAGCTTGTAAGATTACTGACTTGTCTGTCGCTTGTCTCCACACTCTTCATAAGATGACAACGTTCAATTGTTATTATAACTGCTACTTTGCATGATTGTTGTTTATAAACCCTGGGTGGCTCTTTTCATGGTTTTGTTATATATTTGAATGGATTTTAATACTTGGGTAAGCTGCCGCTGACACCAACAGTGCTCAGACCATTTGGGACCCTCCACTACTTTGCTTTCTTCAGTCTTAACCATTAGTTTCAATAGTGCTCTACAGAACTAATATTTTTATATCCATAGAGGTCGATGATCATGACAGATTCCTTATATTTATATGAGACAACAGATGGTCAATAATTTCATTCCATTACTATATCATGTAACTATTTAATCAACTCATAATTTCGACTTCGCTTGCCTTATTATTACCTTATCATATTTTGTATTTTAACTCTCATCAAAGTGACCCATATTTATAAGTAAAGTGTTGATAATTTATAAAGAGTGTTAAGACTTAAATATTAATATTAGTCACTTACCTAACTTTTGAATCAAGTGGTTATTTAATATGATATCAGAGCTAAAAGTTTTACGTTCAAACCCTCTTATTCTCTGTTTCTCTAGGTAATTATGTAATTCAAAATCAAATCTCTGTTTCTCAGTTTATTATCCTTACTTAGCTTACCTATGGAGATCCCATAAAAATGAGAAATAAAAAATGATTATTTATATATATAAGTTTAACAATTAGTTAGATTAATTCTTCTAATGTGTGTGTACGGTATATTATTTACTATTAAATTACTTTTTTTATTGGATGTTTTTAAGGCTCGGTAACCGAACAGGGATCCGAAATTAATAAATAATCAAATTAATGCATCAGTATCACCAATTTATTTAAAAAGTTATTATAAATTTTGAAGTCATATATTATTCAAATTATTCTATAGTTGTTCGATCGATAGGCAAAATTTGAGAAGTTGCGTAGAAATTATTTGAAAGATTGACCAATCACCGCGAGCTTAAGTTGACTTTTTATTATATAGTTTTAATGGCAACAGGAAGCATGATAATTTATCCACGTTTTCCACATGGATTGATCCAAAGATGACGCAGTTCCACACCGTCGTTCATAGATTTATTATTAATTGGTTAATTACGAATAGTTAGTTTGTTAATTAATTAAAAATTAAATCATGATCCAATGCTAGGTAGCTATTTGTTCATCTGAAATTTGATCCAGACCGTCCACTGGTTCCTATAAACTATAACCGCATGATTAATAGTCCCATGTGCTCTTCATCATGCTTATGCACTAGCTTCAAACAAAGAAATTAAAAAGGGGCAATCAACAAAAAAGGAAATATTGAAATATTTTCAAATGAACCTGAGGTTTGACGCTGATTAATGTGTATCCCCTATATTTGAGAAATAGCTTCAAATGACCCCGCTGTTAATCAACTGTCATTAAAATCCATGACTGCATCTGAAAATACTTTTATGCCCTTTTATAAATATTAAATTAATACAAATAGAAATAGGATAAGAATATAATGAATTTTAATGGAAAAAAAAATCGATTTCCTTCTTCTCTCTCTAAGTTTAACCTCACCCACCTTTCTCTTTCAATCCTCAAAGAGCACCTCCTCTGCACCACGGCGGTGGCAGTGGTGTATAGAGGAACATGTGATGAGGCCAAATGCATGTTTTGAGTGGGAAATTATAGGAGGCCTAGGATGTGTTCGAATTCGATGTTAGAAAAAGCTAGCATTGAAGTTGAAGGAGGATATGATGTCATTAACCATGTGACCGTGCCAATGGACCAATGGTGGCGGCAGATGGTTTAGAGGAGGAAGAGGTGTGATAATTCAGCAAAAGTTGAGGAGAGGCAAGATGGTGAAGTGGAGAAAGAAATTAAAAAAAAAATTGTAGAGAGGAATAAAAAAGCTTAATGGGCAAGGCTTTGATTAGCTGAATTTTTTTGTTTTTAATTGTTTGGTTTTTAGTGAAAAATGACATGGTGTAGATTTTTTTGAATGCTTAATATAATATAATTGGCTTCTAAAGTTACCAAAATATCCTTCAACACATCCAAGTTAACAGAACACATCTAATGGCAGTGTCATTTGAAGCGGTTTCTCAAATGTGGGGGATATTTTGCAATGCGCCAAACCTCAGGGTCATTGATGAGATATTCCCAAAAAAAAAAAACAGCGTTAATAGGAAAAGAAAGTAACTCAATTAACAGAAGCTGCAAAGATTTAACTAATGCAAGTTAGTAGAGTATAGGTTAGTCTTTTAAAAAGGTTACTTTTCCTTTAATTTTGTTCTCGATGGTAATAAATTAATATAAGGTTGACATATATGGTCGGTCCAGCATTCAATCTTGCGTGAGAATCCAAATCTTAATTGATCATGAATCATGATCCCTTTTGTCTATGTATTACTTATTATTTAATTGCACACAACTCTTTTTGTTATGCTACAGCTGGCTTAATTTATATTAATTCACTGCTGTTGAAACAAAATAAATTGAAATAAAATTACAAGTGAATATATTAGTCCCATCATAGACAACACTCAATTTTAAAAGACAGTTTAGGGTCTTTGAAAAATTAAATTTTCTCTTAAAAAGTTATATGCTATGATCTCATTCGAAATTTGATAATATCTGATAAATACATCTTATATTTGATAAATAGTATTCGACATTCGATAGAAGATATGGTTAAATTAATATGTAAATAAAAATTTTAACTAAAATTCAAATTAAAAAAGGAGAAGAAGCAAAATGGGTCAAAGATAAACTGATATATTGTCTCATTGAAAGTAAAAGCACTTTATAGAAGCTAACTTTCGATCAGTGTTGGACTTTATGGCATTGATGATATTAATTCAATTATTCCTTTATTATAATAAATCAATAATTACAAACATTTAAGTTCATCTTCATCCCTATCTATACAACTGTAGTGCATGCAAGCAAATAAAATTAAAAAGCAAAGAACCAACAAAGCAGTAGTGCTAGTGCTGTTGGCTGTTGCCGCTGCTACCTTTTAAATTAAATTCTTTTTTTTTTAAGAAAAAAAGAAAAAAAAGTGTAACTTCCTTGCCTTGTATTTCATCGGTAGGATCATTAAATAGGACAGTTCGTAACTGTTAATGAGTCGTCTCTGTCAATTTCTCTCTGTGAGATTGTCTGCATGGAAATGTGTGTGCGTGTAATACAAACACCGGCAAGGCTGCACAACATTTGCTTCCACATCTAAAATTAAAAGTCTCTCCTTTACTTCTCTTCCTTGCCAGAAATATATCTATCTATCCTCAGCTGAGATCCAGTCCAAAGAAAAGAGAAACTTTTACTTGCGTGCCTTGCTAGCCCTTTTATCAGATCCTAGCTAGCTCTGTCTCCGTGTAGATATGTTCAGATCATTAGCCAGGTAATTATATATATATATATATATATTTGTTTATTTATTTATATTTATATAGCACTTAGCTCATCATCATCAGCCTTACAGCTATCTAGCTACCTAGCTAGTTGCTTAATCTTTGCTTTATCATTGGCTTCTCCGTTCCATCGTTGTTAATTCTCTATTTGTAACTGAGACCATGTAAGTTTCTTCATCTTTCTGCAGAGAGTTCAAGTTCATAGCAGATGATTTGTTCACTAGACATGCCAGACTTTTCTCCACACTCGGTGGCAGAAGGTTAGTGGTTAATTATTTAACTAGTTCTTGTAGATTGTTTGATTATTTTGATTGCTAGTTTAATTGAACAGCCAGTTAGCAAACGTAGTAGCTGGCCTGTGTTAGTGCGTTTGACGGTTTGCTGTGCATTTCTTGATCAAAAACTCAGACACAATTAATGGAGTCTCAGTCTCTTTTTGACATAACGAAAACTTTCTTTTACATTTTTTTAAGTTTCTAATTATATATGAGCATTTCCAGGGAACCGAAACTTCCCCTTCCTCCACACCAACTCCGCCCCCGCCTCTCCCCACTCTCCCCTCCTCCTCCCCCACCCCTCTCCCTCTCTTTCCTTGGGTGAATGCTTATTATTATTATTATTATTATTATTAATTTTATTCATTGTTGTTGTCGTTGCAATGTTACTATGCTGGCTACCATCTTATTTTCTCGCCGTCTTTATTTTGATTAGTTTTCAGAATTGTGCTGCAGACTCGAAGGGTATTATGATATGTCTGTGTACGTATACAAGAAGTATATATTTAAATTCAATCTTGATGGGCTACACTATAAACGTTCATCAAAATGAAGAAAAAGAGAGCAGCAAATTAAAATATTATTTTTCTATCAATATTTAATAGGGTCGACCATAAATTAATTCGTGGGTCAATTCTATATATGACAACTAGATATATATTTAAATATAGTTTCTTATTTTTCATGCTGGCTAGGTTTTATATTTTTCTCCTAATCATTTTTGAGAGACAAGACATTTCCTCTTTACTTCAATATGATTCATTATTACGATCATTTCAATGATAGAGATAATTATAATTGGACCCTTATCAATTATTAGCTTATCTAGCTAACATTCAAACATATTGTACTCTTTAAAATGTTCATCTAAATAATTTTCATGCAGTAAGTTAGTAATTAACTCTAGGGTCACATAGCACTGCAAGTAATATGAGATTTCAGGTTCACAAATTACTCATCCTTCTGTTCTTCTTTCTATTTGATTTTTTTTTTTTGTTTTTTTTTGTTTGCGCCACGAAAAGCTAGGGTACAGTTAGGTAGATAATTTACACGAATTGCTTCCTTTTCCTCGGGCAAACCGATGGATGGAATATTGTAAATGTAAAGAACAAAACAAACAAAAAATGACCAAGATTGATCTATAAATATTAGTAAACAAGTCCCGAATATCATGCTGTGTTCCTCAGCAAAACAGACAAAATCCTTTAACTTGTTTATGCAAGATAGCAATCCCCAGATCTAGAAAATCAAACGAGGATTCTGATTGTGATTTATCAACCCTAATTGTGATGCTAATTAATTCCACAACAGCTGGTCAAGAACGTTAACCCCACATGCAAAAGTTAAGAGACCTACAACCGACTTGAGGTTTTTTTTTTAATTTATTTCATTTTCAGAATGAATAATATTGATGATGATGATGATGGAGAAAGTTTGGTTCATTTTCCATCATCGACCGGCCAAAATAATTATTTGATTGGACGTTGATAAATGGCCAAGCCATCCCGTCCCAAATTCTGATCTAATCATTATAATTGTAAACATTCTTTTTCTTTCTTGTACTTTGTTAGCTTTTGTTTTGTCAAAGGAGATGACTAATTTTGTCCATGTTCACATTACAGGCTCGAAGGCAAAGTAGCCTTGATCACGGGGGGAGCCAGTGGGCTGGGCAAAGCAACAGCCCAAGAATTTATCCTAAATGGAGCCCAAGTCATCATTGCTGATATTGATTCTGAAATGGGCTTAAAAGTAGCCAACGATCTGGGCCGTGAAGCCCACTTTGTTGGATGTGATGTGCGAATTGAATCCCAAGTAGCTGTAGCTGTAGAAACTGCCATATCTCGCCACGGAAAGCTAGATATAATGTATAACAATGCTGGAATTACAGGTCCGATTCTCCCGCCGAGCATCACCGGCCTCAACCTAGACGACTTCGATGAGGTGATGCGGGTCAACATTCGGGGCACAGTTGCCGGGATAAAGCATGCGGCACGAGTGATGGTGCCTGTGGGCTCAGGTTCCATTCTATGTACATCAAGCATAAGTGGGCTCATGGGTGGGCTTGGCCCACATCCTTACACAATATCAAAGTTTACCATTGCCGGGATTGTGAAGTCAGTGGCAAGTGAGCTATGCAGGACTGGCGTGAGGATCAACTGCATTTCACCAGCACCAATACCAACCCAAATGTCAGTAACCCAGATAGCCAAAATTTTCCCTGGTGCCACACAAGATCAAATAATTGATGTCATCAATGCGCTAGGGGAGTTCAAGGGGACCAAATGTGAAGAGATAGATGTGGCCAAGGCTGCATTATATTTGGCATCAGATGAAGCCAAGTATATAACTGGTCATAACCTTGTTGTGGACGGAGGGTTCACCTGCTACAAAAATCTTAGCTTCCCTTCTCCTGATCAATTTGTGTGATGTTGTAGTTTTGGTTTAATCATAGCTTTGATTAGCTAATCTATATGTATGTGGTTTGAAATTTGTGTAACATGTATGCCAATGGAAAATAGGAGGGTCGGAATGGTCAGATACACGAAGGAAGATCTTGATTTATATTGTATAAGTACATCATCTTTGAATGTGTGAATCAGCAGGTTACTTTTATCTTTGTGAATATAAAAATTAATATATATGAAAAATATTTTCAGCACAATATTCTTACCCCCCACAAGAAAAAAAAATCAATACGCACCCATAAAAAAACTTAATTTGTCTACAAGGAAAAATCAATATGCACGCGTAAGATAACATTTTTACACGCAATGTCATAATGGTATCATGATTCAATTATTAGTTTACAGGATATTATTGTTATGACCACATAAAATAAATCTGGGACTTAATTAAACTAGCCAATTATCAAAACCTATTATCTAAGTCCATTATTTGGGTCTTACAATAATTCCTCTTCATATATATATAAACTCTCTTAATCTTTACTCAAAATATGCATATTTTTCTAAACTCACACTCTCTATAAAATTTTTTACTCTTCAGAGCTTATTGCTCATCCATATATATTTCATTGTGCTAGATACTGATTTGAGTGTTGGAAGGTCCACCTCGTCACCTCTTGATTGTTTTATGTGTTTTCAAGACCTTGATCCCACGATCCGTTTGAGTCCCAACCCGCTTTCTGGTTATGCAAAAATCGCGCACCAACAATTATCATTTAATATATTTAATTTGGAAATAGCGATAAAATACGGATTTTGCTTATATAAAACATAATCCAATTTAGTAGTCTGAACATATGTCTGATTGGTAAATGTTAATGTACCATATTCATATACATTGTAAATGAATGGAAGCATATATAGTAACGCACACAATTAATTAAGAATGTAAGATATATACATCGTATCTATGTCCAACACATAAAAAAGGTTCACTGGCACCTCTAAACCATTTTCACTATTTTGATCATTTGCTAGTTAAACGTACCGTTTTGTATGTTGGGCCAAATTATTGTTTCGTTTAGCTGTATAAAATGCGCGGCCTTCATTTGAAGTTCTTCTAAAGGTAGCATGTTACGTGTTGGGTTCCCACTAAACTAGCAACATGTATTTACATTTTAGGCAATATTAATTAAGATATAAATTTAAAAAAAGTTATAAATAAGAAATTTATATGAAATTTAATATTTTAACCATTTTTACAATGATAACTCTGTAAAGGAGTGACACAAACGCAAGTCTTCCTCTAACTATAAGAGAGAGTTTTTTGAGAAAAATTAAGCAAATGAAAAATAGAATGATTAATGATTTTATATATGGAAATTAACAATCTTTCTTCTTCTTTGTCTGCTTCTTTTTTAATTTTCTATGCATGTCATTTACACAGTACAGGTTCCATTAGATTAATCTCGATCAAAACTTAAGGTTTGTTGATCTCCCATAATTTTAGAAGCATTTGGGCCATATATGATTGGTGTGTGGTAGTTTCTATTACAAACTTTGTATCTGTTTTATGAATCATAATATCGGTCTTATGAGCTTTCTATCGTAAGTAGTTAAGATAGACTAAGCAGACGAGTATTTTTGGATTTTATTCAATTTGCAATGAACTTTATATAGACATTAAATGAAACACCCCATCCCTGGGCTTATATTATTAGCAAGCCCAGCCCATGTTTTATATAAGCAAGCCATCCATTTTCAGCCTAGCCCAATTGATTTTTTTTTATAATTAGCCCAGCCTATTTTTCATTTATTCCCTAATTATAAGACCAAAAAAAAAATTCCAGAGAAATGGAGAGAAGACAGACGGGAGAAGAGAGGAGAATAGGGGAAAAAGCCAAATTGAGGCTTGTGTGAAGAGAAAAACAAGGTAATATTTACAATTCCAATATAATATTAGGTTATTTTTGTATTTTTCATGCAAGAAGATTGAAATTAAAGGAGATGTTTGGATGTTTTAGAATTTTTAGAGAGAGAATTTAGAGAGAGAATGAATATCAGGATGGAATTGAAGTCTTATTTAAGGTAATTGATCAATTTCTTGATGTTTATGGTTTGTCTTGGTGAATTTGAAGGTTTAAGATGTTGAAATTAAATTTAGGGTTCTGTGAACAGTAACAATTCCGAAAATTTCTGTAATTTATTGGCTTTGAATCTAATTCTGAAATTTATATATGTTAAAATAGACATCATAAGGATTTGTTTAAAGTTGGATTCACTGAAAAATGTTGAGTATGCAATTTATTATGAATTTTCGAAGTTTACTGTTCACTACTAGAAATTCAGTTTTTCTGCAGAAAATCAGTTTTGGGTAAGTGATTTGAGGTATCTAGAGGTTTTCAAAAATTATGAAATTTGGGATACGAGTTTGTGTATATGTGTAGTTTAAATATGGAGAGTTTTGTGATTTTACAAATTTATTACAAATTATCATGTATTTTGGAAAATGGAGAGGTCAGTTCTAAAAATGAATTTACAGAATTTTTTTATCTAGAAACATGAAGATTTTGAGGTACTTAATGAACTTAGAATGCTATGAAATTTTATATGTTATTAGATACGTACGTGTAGAAGGTTTGTCTAAAATTTTAAACCATTCTGACAAGTCAATTATTTATTAAAAATCAGAGAACAGAAACTATTCTGTTTAAGAAGTTTAGAAATACGATTAATTATGATTGATTAGATTAAGATATGAAGTTGGATATTGAAAATTTTAAATATTCAAGTTGATTACTAATTGAATATGATATGATGAGCTCTTTTATGATGTTAGGACAAGGAAGGATTAATTCTTGTTGAGGAATGTGGCCGGATAGGCGGAATGTTGATTTTGGAATCAAATCTGAGCTAACCGAGTTGTGCAACCCAATTAGTGAGTGGGTTATGTTTTGAGAATTTCATATTATATTAAAGTGTATTATATTTATGATTTTTCATATGATTTAAGTTATTAGTTTAATTAATTGAGTTATATTAAAAGTTTTTAGAATAAATGATGATAATTTATGTATTTTAAAAATAAGTGTGTGTAAAGTATTAGATTTGGATAGAAGGATGGTTATGGGCGGTGCTAGTATATTAGTTTTTGAATATATATAGTAATTGTTGTTTCGATAATTTTGAGTACAAGAGAAAAATAAATTTAAAGTGAAAGTTGTAGCATGAATGTATATATATTATATGTTAGTGGGAAGTAGAAAGTTTTTGTTTATGATTGGAAAAGAGACATCTATAATTAGATGAATTAGTATAGAAAATTGAGGTATTGGGTTATTTTCTTTACATAAATACATATGTTGAAGAAATGGTGATTTTGGTTAACAAAATGATAAGTGATTTTATATTCAAAATAATAAGAAATTAAAAAGAAAAAGTTTTGGAAAGTAGAATTTAATTCTGCAGGGGTGACAATGCCAAATTCTAAAACTGCCCAAGCAGGGGCTGAATTGAAAATTGAGAAAGCTGTTCCAGAATTTGTAGGGACCTGAATGCAGAAAATATGAAAAATTTAGGATAGTCACAAAGATTTCAGTTAAAGTATGATATTTAAGAATTTAGAAATTTTTGAAATTCTGAATTCATATATTTGGGAAATATGTTAAATTTTGAAGTATAATTATATGAAAGGATGTTATATAGAATGTTATATGGAAAGTATGAGATTTTGAGATAGTTTATAGTAAGTGGAAAAGTATTTTATTTTATGGGATTATAACGATTTTTCTAAATGTTATTTTTATGGATATTTTAGAAAGTTTTAGAAAGAGTAGAAGATTTATTTTCTGGATAATTAGAAATATATTTTAGTATTTACTTAGTTATGTTTATTTAGCATTTTATAGAATTACCAAGAATTTTAGAGAATTTAGAAGAATTCAAGTTAGTTTCTACAGTATTTCTTGATGGTAGATAGACCCATTTGTTATACTTGCTTTTAATTATTAAAATATTTCAAAGCTAGTTTTCAAAATGGTTGTAAACATGAATTTTAGTTTTTAAAAATTATTTTTGAACAAAGATATAGCACTTTGAAAGAAAGATTCATATTATATATATGAATTGTTTTTTATATTATTATAGATGCATATTTTACCATTTTATAGAAAGTGTAAAAGCATAATAATTACGATCATTTCTTTGTAGTAATTTGATTTCAATGATTTCTTAAAGTATTTACAAGTACTCTTTTAAATATTTATCATGGATTTTCAAGGATTCAGATATTATTAGTTTCAGTTTGCATAAGTTTTTACATATTTTAATAAATCTGCTTGAGAAGCAATGATTTAGTATATGAAGCAAATTTTTAAATGAAATCAGTTTTTAATGAAAATAAGAAAGTGTAGTTATGTTATACTAAGCTAGTACCCAGATACCCAGACAATTAGTCAGATCACTTAGATAGTGATACAGATAGAGGCCTTTGGGGCCCGTTCAGACACACATAGAGGCTTTGGGCCGTGTAATCTGGGCGCTTTAGTCCGTTGGGGGCAGCTCTACGCATGCATATGACCAGATAGCAGGCCTGCGCGATGTTAGATCTCGCCAGGTACAGATAGCTCTGCCTGCGTGATGTAGATCTCACCAGGTATGAGGAAATTCAAATAGTTCTGTCTATGCGATGTTAGATCTCGCCAGGCAGGATGAGACAGTTTCAGGGGTACTTGTTTAGTATAATAAAAAGAGTTTTGAATATGTTTATATGATTTAGTTTGAAAAAGAAGCATGATTCACAAAAGTTTCTATTGAAAGAAGATTTTTAAGAAAATTATGTTTTGCATAGTAAACAATTGAAGCGATGATTTTAGCATGATAATCAAGAGCATCGTATCATACGATTGAAGATGATTATTTTATTGTTTTAATCATAATTAGTATTTTGATGAATTTAATCATTCAATAGTTATTTATTTTAAAGTTTTATAACATTTTAGATGAAAGTTATAGATTATAAAGACTATCTTTTTTATATAAAGCAAAGATTTATTTTATAACAACATGATTTCTTTTGGATTTATTTACAAATACATTTTTTATCCCCACTCACTGAGTTTTATACTCACATCTTTGTTTTTACTTTTCTTTGTTTTTAAAATTTCTCCCCCCAGGTTGAAAGCAAAATGTGATCTAGTTAGGAAGTGTGGAGGCCCAGCCACGTGATGGTGCAAGGATAGGTCAAGGTTGTAATAGTTAAATTGTTTTATTTAAATTTCATTTGTGGATGTAATGGAAATTATTTCAAGTTTGTTCCATGAGAAAGACAAGAATTAAGAAACAGTCAGTAGTCCACAGTTTTAGGCATGATTCGCCCGTGTAGTTAGGGGTGGGTCGTGTCATTAAATCAGTCAACTTATGATCATGAAATCATGAAAGTATGACCATGACTGACTACTCCTAACGCGTAGAGACAAAATAGGATAACTAATACTCCTAAGATCACTAATATGCAGTGACCAAATCAACAACAAATGACTTCCTAAATAATAGGAATTATTATCTAATTAAAATTCTAACAGTTTTGATATGGGGCAATGCAAAATATAAGTATTTTTTACAATAATTTGGTATTAGAAAGCAAGTTACTCGGTCATTATAAAAAATTATAGTTATAATATGGAATCTCTACATTTTATTTATTTCTATCACGAGATCGAGGTGTCATAGTTATTAATGACCTTAACCCTTTCACAGCCAACAACTCTATATATGCAGCTACTTTGAATTAAACTATATATGAATGTTACAATTTGCCAAAAAATGTGCCTTGAAAACTGCGTATATGCAATCCATAAAAGTCTTCATTATGTTTATTATTTATCTCGTGTACCGTCGATGAATGAAACTCTTAATTGCTGCTTTCATGTGTGCAATAAAGAGTTAATTTCTCTCTATTCAACGTATAGAGAATTATATATTCGAATTTCTGTCCTCTATTTCCAATTACCTTGGAGGTCGATATTCTTAGAGGAGATTACAAGGTTCGTTTTCATTTGCATTTCAGCATTTATAACGTACGTTACAAGCTAGCTATAGCCAACAGATGAAAAGGCTTGATTACATTAAATCATTCTAATTAAAAGAATGCAAATATTGATTTATGGATAAATATGCATAAATCAATCATTTTGATCGAGTTATATTGATCAATATTGATCAAAATAACAATTCCATGTATAGAGAAATATTGATTAAATGCATAAATTTTTACAGACAGTATAGATGAATATTGATTAATATTGATCGAGGAATTATACAAATTGAACCAAAAAAGATCTAATAATATTTGTATTTGGTAACAGATTTTATTGGCCTTTTGACTTTAAGAGAGGATCGATATTCATGAATCCGAGCATAGCTATCTAGGCGTTGGTTTGTATGAGAGAAACTAGGCCTCTGATTCCCGAACTAACCATATCTCCCAGATAACAATGTGGTCTACATCACTGCATGTAGCTAGCTAGCTGTGGTGGCATAATAGATAACATGTGTGAATACTTGAAAAGAATTCTAATGACAAGCTTTTTGAGTATAGCAGCAGGCCTATCCAACTTTGGATAATCAAAGGTCCCACTCCCACACACAGTTTGGTGAATGGTCTCGGTTGGTCCCCTCCTTAAGCTGTCACTGGGCTCGATCATTATCCGCTTGCCTTTAACAATCAAATCAAGCTAGCCCTCTTCTTGTATGACTTCATTTCTTTAATAGCTTGAAACCAAACCTCTGATCTGTTTCCGAGTGCATGCGATGAGATGAGATGAGACGGCTAGCCATCACCATTCACCACATGCACGGTCAGGGTCAGCCACTTCACATGTCGGGATACATTTACGTAGCTAGCTAGCTAAGTTGCTAACAGCCAAAGAGTTGATGGTATACTCGTCCATAAATTAACAACTAAACTAAACGGCGGGTACAACCATGCATGGTGAAGGACCCACACGAATTCTGAGTTCTGATTAGTCGGCATTGGAAACTAGTTGCATGTTTGCCACGTGTGCTAAACGAAGTTGTTTATGTCATGTAATTGTAGAATTATCACGTGAAGAGATAGAGGATAGAGTGTTAATTGAGTTGAGTTGAAAGTGTAATTTGGTAATAAAGTTGGGAAAAGTCGAACCAGAAATTCAGATGGTTGGCAACGCAACCAGAGGCGCGCGCAGCCGGTTTGACAAACTTAGCAAAACTTGCATTTCCCAGAAATCTCATTATGTGAATAATCATCATCTTGAAAGCTTGAAAGGAGTTAAAGTTGGACAAGTGTGCGAGAAATGGAGAAAGGAAGATTTGAATGGAACGAGCTGGAGGGAATTGAAAAGTAAATTATTGAAGGTGTTTGATTGGGTGGTAGGTGCGGTGAAAGGGAAGCATTCACGAGAAACTTGGGTTTTCTTCTCCAAATTTATTCCAAACTCTTGCATGACTCGAACGGCAAGCGAGTCTTCGGTCTTCGAAGCCACCAGTCTATTATCTATTGAACTCTCGGCTGAAAAAGCAAGAACCAGCGAAGTCGGTTTGGAAGGGTGCTTTGAATGCCCATTCATCTCTTTTTTCAAATGGATATTTAGGGATTATGTTGAAGCAGTACTCGCTTCTGCTAGCTACCAAGCATTGCCAACATCCCAGTGCACAAGGGATTATTATTGTTTGGATTATTTATTTATTTATGGACACAGTTAATTAATTGCATTATTTCTCTAATTGATCAGTTAGGATTAACAAATAAGTTCTCTTATTATTTGTTAAAAAAAATGATACTTTCAATAGAATTCTTTTAGTAAATCATACTTTCAACCATTGATTTACTAAAACCATATTATAAAAGATACTTTAAATAGAAAACCCTACTTGCAGCGCGCACAGATTATACATAAAAGATATTCTTTAACATGTTAGCTTTCAAAAGAGAGGAAGCTTACGAAACGAATTCAACATTGATATCTTATCGTGAAGGTAATAGTGATTGGTGAATTTGTGACCACATGAATTCAACTTTGCCAACTTATTAACAACTATTTTTTCTAGCAAATGTTGGGAAGGATTAAAACTCTATTTATATATAAAATGCAATGAAATTGACCCATTTGAAATGTGTGGTGGAATACGAAAGTTACCAACTTGTATCTATACTTTCCTCTGTTGGTCCCATGAGCAGCCGAGGCTTATTATTACAATCGCTATATATCATATACGTACCTTATTTCTCTCTCATGAATTATTATTATTATTACTATTGAATAATATGAATTACTGTCAGAAATAAATCTTTCAAGAGATTACGCAATAAATATGAAAATAAATGAAAGGTAAGAGAACGTAACATGCGTGTGACTTCATTAAATAAAAGGTTGGGTTCAATTTTTGAACTCTTATGTTATGTTATCAATCACCTCTCTTCATGTCTGTCGTTTATTTAAACGTGCCAAAACTACATATTCTTCTCTCCCGCTAGTGCTAGCTGTCTCTTCATGTCAATGAATCGATTAAGAAACCCGCTCTCTTAATTTGATTTAATTTTATTCCCATCATATATATCATCCAATAGCCGCTTAAGGCCTCTGTCTGCTAGCTCGATGTGCGTTTAACAATTTAATTTTGATTCTTGATATATGCTCAACTAGATTGGCTCATGCCTCATGAGTCATCACTCATACATGACCCACGTACAGCTACGGCTGTCTGGGTACGCTTCCGTGGCCTGCTGGGACATTTGGCGGGCTATTTTAGAAAAGAAGAAATTTGAGAAAATATTCTGAATAAAGATTTTTTTAATCAATGATCACATTTTTTTAAATTTATGTGTTATATTTGATATTAATAATATCACTCGATATTTGAGGAGTGTATTTAACAATATCTTATAAATAGTTGATCATGTCTCACTGTCAATAGAGAATTATAATATACAAATTTTTAAGAATATGATCATTTTTATAATCTATATTTAAATTTAAAATATTTTATTAAATTTTTTAAAAAAATTTAAAATTTTATTATTAATTTTTTCTTTCTCTCTCTCTCTCTATATATATATATAAAAGTAAATTTGGATGGTAAAAAATGAAAAACCGTACTACTGAAATAATATTTTTGTGTAACATTTTGATGGTGAAATTTTGTGATACATGCTAACGTTATGATGTTCCGTTGAAGTTATTTTGGCAGGGCAAAATGGTGGAAGAATTAAAAAAAAAAAAAAAAAAGGGTACCAAACCATGGCAGTGGCTGCAGGCAGCAGCTAAGCTAAGCTTACAGCAGGAAAGCACAGCATAGGCATTAGGGAATAGATAGATAACCATAGAGCGGTCTCTAATCATTTGAGTACATGGACGTTCAAAATCGGAATCTATTTCTGTTTCTGTCCATTTCCTCTCCAAAGCAATGATTCTATTTCTCTGCTAAAGCCTAAAAACACACACCTCAACTCACCTCACTATATACACTTTCCCCTTTCTGTCTCTCTCTTTCTCTTATTTCTCAGAGAGACCACATGGTTCTGGGAGCCAACGGCGTCGTTTGGATGGAGGGTCAAGATCAGGAACACGAACACTTAACGGTTCCTTGGCCTAGAACTGAGACCATTAACAATGAACTTGAGCCACCTAAAGTAGATGATGATATGGCCATGGCTGGTGCTGGTTCTCTATCTGCTTTCAGAGCAATGCTTGACAGCGACTGGTTCGTGACCTCTACTCTAAACCCTCCACCGCCTCCTCACCATGATTCTCTCGACAACACCATACAAACCCACCAAGACATCAGAGTTTTAAACGCCTTCTCTGAAAACAATCTTCTTCTTCAGCCGCTAGACTCACAGGTGTTCACTCTTAACCCCTCACAGTCACAGCAGCACTTGTCTCTCTTCAGCAGCAGCGGCAGCAACAACAACAACCCTTTTGTGACTGGCTTTGATTTGGGTTGTGAAGGTGGCTTCATTCAGCAGTTAAACCAAGCTCCAGCTCCAGCACCGGGCCCGGGTTTGATGGGCTTAACGGCTCAGATTTGTGCTGCTTCTGAACCCGAGTTTCACGGGTTCAGTCCTTACAGTTGTTTCGACGGTTTTGATGGCTTATTTTTCAACAACAACAGGTCTAATTCTAAAGTGTGTTCACAGCCAACTCTGTTTGAGAAGCGAGCTGCCTTGAGGCAGAGTTCTGGTAAATTGGAAAATTTGGAGATATTAGGCGGAAATTTGTTGGAAAGTAATAAGAGTAAGAAGAATGAGGAGGCGAGTCTTGATATTTCGGGTTTGAATTATGAGTCTGATGAGTATAATCATAACAATAACAGTAATGTGGTTGCGAATAGCAGTATCACTGGTGGGGATGTTAAAGGCAAGAAGAAAGGTTTGCCTGCCAAGAATTTGATGGCGGAGAGGAGGAGGAGGAAGAAGCTTAATGATAGGCTTTACATGCTCAGGTCTGTTGTTCCCAAGATTAGTAAGGTAATGGAGATCTTTTAATCTGTTGTTAATTGAATTATAATGTTGTTTGGAAGGACTCCTTTGTTCACTGGTTCTGCTTTTTGTTTCGATAGATGGATAGGGCTTCCATTCTTGGTGATGCCATTGATTACTTGAAGGAGCTTCTACAGAGGATTAATGATCTCCATAACGAATTGGAGTCAACTCCAACTGGCCCTTTGCTGCTGCCCTCTACGAGCATTCAGCCTATGACCCCAACTCCAGCTATCCTTCCCTCTCGCGTCAAAGAAGAGCTATGCCCCAGTCCCAAAGGCGAACCTGCAAGGGTAAATTTCAGAATTTTTATTTCAAGCTTTGGACATGGTTTTGGCTAAAGGACTTTGATTTTGTTCTTGCGGTTATTAATCATGTTAATAATTTGAAGCTGTTACTTACCTAACAAGGTCCTTAATCGGAGTGTTGTGTTGAGTTGAGAAGTCTTAGTTTTGAACATGGTTATTACTATATTATCTTCCGTGTTCTAACTACCATGTTACATGGATTTTATGCATTTTATCATATTATTTGGAGCTGATTTTTCGAAGCTCAAAGTGCTTTAATTGGTTAAATGGTTTCATGTGAATGTCCTTGTTGAATGATGGGGTCCAATGTTTAGTCCTTTCTGTAACAGAGAGCATGTGTCAAAGCAGTTGGGGATGAAATATGAGTGGCCACATGTTGTAAAAAAACCATGAAGTTGGTGATTGGAGAAAGTTGTTTTGAAGATATGATTCACTGTTAAGGGATGAATATTTGGTTGGCTGAAATTTTATAGGTGGAGTCTGGTGATTGGATTGTGTCATTGATCCTGATTTGCGCCATGAGATGCTATGCATGGTACATTTTTTTGGCAAGACCATGGGTGGTCCCTATTATTTTTCTTGCGAACACAATGATTTCAAATATGTTCTCTCTTTTGTTTCTTGAAATTCAGACATTGCAGCATTAATTGGATATTGTTAGATTCTCATCTAAATATATGTTGCACTAGATGCAGCCTTGGCTTCATATGAAATAGGATAAATATCAATTATTCACCTTTTCTTTTTTTGGATCAAGCAGCTAATGTGATGGCATGAGGAAACTACTAAATCATGCATTTTTTGGTCTCTTACATTTTCTAGGTGGAGGTTAGGGTGAGGGAAGGAAGGGCTGTCAACATCCACATGTTTTGTGCCCGCAGACCGGGTCTTTTGCTCTCCACCATGAGGGCTCTGGATAATCTTGGATTGGATATTCAGCAGGCTGTCATCAGCTGTTTCAACGGGTTTGCTTTGGATGTATTTCGAGCTGAGGTGCACTTCTAACTCTGTGTTTTTATAATCTCCTTTTCTGCTTTATCTGTTGACTATGAAGCATAATGAAAGATCAATCTTAATGCAACTAGGAATTATTTTTTCCTATGCTGAGAACTGGCATGTCTCAAACCTAATAATAGCCCCTAAACATGAAAATTATGGACCAAACTCGTTTGTTGTTTATGAATTCTTACAACTTCAAAGTGTTCATCTATTTTGAATAAAGGTTTTTGATTATTCTACAGTAGTTTTTGCTTAATCATTAGAATGGGGCTGGTGTTTGAAATGTGACTTTAGTATTTAGGTCAATCTGGGATGTGGCATAGCCCCTTATATTTAGGCCTTCTCCCCTTTTGTCTTATTCTTTGATTTAGTATTCCTGTTGACTTAATTGTGAAACCACATTATTGTGCCAATGGCCTTCCCTACATTTATACATAAAACCTCCCAAAGTACAATTCTTTCGTACCTTGGCCACATACCTGTTGCCTCACCCTCTGTCGTGCCAAACCCCCTAACGTAAAATTTCCAGCCAGAGTCCCTCTTAGACTATTAATATAGAAAGTAGTGCTTCCACCTTGTGTGCACTTGCCTGGGATTGAGGATAATAGTTTTTTTTTGTATCCCAGAGGTCTTGGCAAGCCTCTCAGATTTTGGCATACTAAAGTTAGCATACCGTTTAAACTTTCCCACTTTATTTTTGTTGCTATCTCATTTTATTTCTCTTCCCTTCCTAGAGATTGATTATTACTACTAGAAACTGGTATATCATTGATCATCCAAAGAATAGTCTGAGATGGTAAATCTAGATAACAGGAACAAGTTATAAGGAGAAGAATGCCAACGATAATTAGAAATTTATCACTTATCTTTAAAACCCGATATTAGAAAGTTGGTATGCCACACTGGCATTCTTGAGTCTTTCCTACAAATTTGTTGAAAGAAACAATATTTTTACCGAGTTGCTTCTGTCCCCTTCTTAGAGATTGTACAATTACAAGCTTGCTGGTTTCCCTTTGAATATTTTCACCTTGTATTTCCTTTTGCCGCTCCTCGTGCAGCTCTCTTTTTTACCCCAACCCATCAAGCTCCTCTCTCTCATGCACCTTTCTAAGTATCATTATTATTGTTAATAATTGTTTGAAATTGATCATCCCAAAGATGACTCTTGAATATCCGATATGGTCAAGGCAATTGCCCTCCACTTAGGACGGCTTCTTGAAATCCTGATCCTATATTATCTAGAAACTGCTGTCATTTCAAATCTTTTGGTAAAGCATGATATACTCATTGGACACTACTATGAAATATAAATCAACAATCATCACATTCTTGTCTCCCTAATGGCCCACCACTGGCCATGCTTATGTTTGTGGTGTCAAGATTGATTGATGTTTTCTGATGCTTATTATTCATGGGCTAATAATGATGATCAAGAGATTGATACTTGGCTCTTTGATCAGCAATGCAGGGAGGGACAAGATGTCTTGCCCAAGCAAATCAAAGCAGTGCTTCTGGATACAGCTGGTTTCCATGACATGATGTAACTCCCAAATAGTTTGTACATGCAACCCATCTTACAAGCGGGAGAAGAACTAACAGCACTCTGTCCCTGATCAAGTAGTTTTTTAATGCAAATTGCTTCTCGTTTCCAATCCCAAATTGATGTAAGTCGTCATATGTTGTGAGAGATTGGGACTGGGACGTTGGGTAGTCATCTTGGGCGGTTGTATTTTCTAGCTAGTCATGCTTCAAAAGCACAGAAACTCGAGTTGTTCTTTTAATATCAGTTTTAGAATAAAATTTCCGTTTTAGTTGTTAGTTACCATCGGCAAAAGTTTATTAGTCTATTGGTAGTCATTTGCAATGAAAGAGTAAAATTCTCCTCTTGTATTTGTTCGTTTAAAAAAATAAACGAAAAAAGGAGATCTATGGTCGGTTAATGAAGATGGCCATCTTCTACAGTACATGGTCGGTTAATCATAGATTTTACAAGTTTTACAAGTTGCGGTGGGTAAAACGAAGGCCAGCAGAGGTCGAGTACGAGAAGGCTGCAGCTCTATTCAATCGCACATTCCAGCGTTCATATTCGATTAAATTTCTTCTTAACCTCTATTTTTGTACGACAAGTCGGCCACTTCCCTACCGACAACACGTGTCGCATTCTAGGACGTGTTATTTCATTTCATGATTTGAATTCTAGATCTTTTGGTGTATTGAACAAGAATCCGAACCACACAACGACTACCACTCTATCCAAATTCTCCATCTTCAGCCGTCCATTTTCTGCCACCAAATCAATTTTAACCGTCAATAGTGACCCCACGTAATACTTTCCCCATTTTGCTCCATACCTGTTACCAAATTTACTTTTTTGCACGCCGCGTCGCCATAAACCAAGCCAATGTGTTCGCGGGTAAGAGTAATCCAGAACACGCGCGATGTATTGGGCACGTAAGGAAAATGGCTTTAAATGCTGAATATTTTACTTGAAATACCGAACGTACCCCTGCGTTCATGAACTCACATTTGGCGCGAGTGTGGGGTTAGTTCATAAAAGGAAAGTGCAAGATTAGATAATTCTTAAAAAACATTTTTTCGCTCCTCGTGCTCGTAGTCGTAGTGCTGTTGAATGTCGCTCACTGAGTCCCGTCAGTGCTTATTTGTAGTGGCAGAGGCGGGAGGAGATGAGACAGCGCGAAACCCTAGAAATCTATGAGAATGTCTGCAACTAGAGGCTTTGGTGATAGCTCATGTTCAACAGAGAGGTGTGGTAGATGCTTGAATGATCTTTTGCTTGTGTGATGACATTTGTATTTTGGTTGTTTGATTTACTCTTTCGTCGTTACAAGTTTGATTTTTATGCGATTATAAGAGAAAAAAATTCCAAGTTTTTTTTTTTTTGTAATTATTCAAACAAAGAGTGCTGAAATGACCGTAATTAGTTGTTCTTTGTATTTGTACATGTTTTGAAAGTAGGGTTGTCTAATTTGGGATTGTAATTAACAAAGTTTGAGTTTAGGTTTACCACATCTATGCGGTATATTAATACATTTTACCTATTTTTTAAAAGGACATTAAAACTTAATTGACCTTAGACTTTAGAGTGCTTGATCTCTTTCTCATGCAGTGTTGCGAAATTTTTAAGGAGGAAACTCCGAAAATGTGATGTGTCTACATTTTCCCTGATGAGATAATAGGAAAACAAGGAAATTTGTATTATTTTGCCTCAATTAGGGTGTGTACAATGTAGCATGAAAGAATAACACCACACTTACAAACTTTTGATACAAACTCAACCTTACAAGTTGATATGGCATTATATGATTGGAGGAGTGAATTTAAGAAATTAACTACATTAATTATTGGTTGACAAAACGACAATCATGCTATAATGTCCATAACTTTGTTTGTGAAGTTGAGTTTGCTTGTGAAGTTTATAAGTGCCTATAAATGGTATTTGGATTTTGACACATGATTCACACTCCCTCAACTTAAATATGGTTCACTACCGCAGATGGCATCTAAATTGCATTTTGGAATAAAACCATAGGCAACTAACAAGTTAGAAATTTGGAAAGTAATATAGGGGTATTTTTTTGGTTAAAGAAGTTCTGATAATTACTCGAGATAGCAAAGCATCTGATTAGGTTGCCTTTTGTATATGTGGTGTATGGATGTTTTATTTTGTTTTTTGTGATTGTTGGATATACCCGGAAGTATAAGATTTAAATATGAGAACGATGATGCAAGCTTTGAATAAAATGTTGGGTCTCATTTTTCATGTTGTATTGTCTTACCTTTTAGAAATTTGATTTGTTTTAAGGCCATTGAGATTTTGCCTCATCTTAAAGTTTGTAATATGGGTTCTTTTGTTTTTTTTTTTTTTAATAAGATGTTGTATTTCAATTTGAATTTTTTCCACGTTGGCTATTGATTGAGATTCAATATTCATGGCTTTAAATTTATGTGGTAAGCATTAGGAACATATATTTATAAAATTTATTTTTTTTTTTAAACTTTGGGAAATGTAGTGATGGCACTTTGAATAGGCGAATAGAGGAATATTGTCTCCAAAAAGATTCAAATTTCGGTGAGTTCACTCCCCAATTCTCAGTTCACTTGTAAACCAACTATGTCTATAAAACCAGTGTTCAGGCCAAAATAGGAATTAAGCATGAGAAAGAGAATAATGATGCTTGAGTGCTGCTTATTATTTTCGGCAGATATGTTGGGTTGCCAATGGAATGAAGTAACTTTAAATGAGCAAGACCTTTCCTTCATGCTTGATGATGAAACAACTCCCATTAAGTCGTGTGGGGATTTGGCTTACCATGCTCCTCAAAGTGGTAGGGGTTTTGTTTCCCATCTTCTTTGACTTCAATCTGTTTTGCTTTTGTTCAGAGACCATGTTGTTGGACAATTTTTGTTAAATTCTATAAGTGGATTTCAGGTAATATGAACAAGGAACCAATGGAATGTACAGAGACTTCTTTTTTAGTAAAGAGGCGAAGGATGCTACAATTTGACACTCAAGTAGCAGATTCTTCCTTATGTGGCAATGAGATGCCTCCTGCGTTCCTAAAATCAAACGTGAGTGGTGGTCAACTCTTTTCTTTTGTGATACTTAATATTGAATCATGTTTCATTTATAATGGAATTCATTTCATTTTGAACATTTGACATGTATTAACTTTTATATACAGAACTTGAAAGTTGAAGTGAATTAACATTTTTGAAATATAAGAAGTATTTTAAAATAAATTTTATATTGTTAACCAGGATAAAGCTTTGTTATTTGAAGTATATAATGTGCATCTATCTTCAGCTCTATGTTAAATTAGTGTTAAACAGCCAAGCTTTGACATCAAATAATCATAGGCTAGGAAGTAGTTTTCTACTCACTTGGCTCCGAGCTTTGGTCATTTGAGCATGTTCCTTTTTATGCCTGTTTTCAAATGTTATTTTGTTCAAATACGTGGCCCAAGTCGAATTAACATTAAAAGAGTGAAGTTATGCATTTCTAGTGAAAAATGCATATCCCAAGAGTAGTGCTTGATGTTAAAAGTTTTTGGTTTCAGTCATGAGTTCAAGACTTAAATTGCTTACAGTCACCTTCTTGGGTTATAGAACCCATCAACAAGGAAAAGGTCAAGGGATTTCTGGTTATTAAAATAAAAAAAGAAGTATACTTGTATCATTATTGTACACATATCACATACTCTTAGTTCCGGCATATCCGATACTTTAAAACACAGGAAGAGTTTAAAGATAACTTTGTTTGACTTCATGAGTGTACTAAATATTTCTTGTTATATATGTGTAGACCACATGTTAAACTTAATATATAATTTCAAACAAACAGAATGACTTGTTCAATCAAAGTTGCGCATATTTATGCTTTTAGGTGAGGGAGGAGGGGGACTCAATTGAAGAGGGTTTACCTGAAGCATCACAGTGGATATCTGGGTTTTCAGGTTTCTGTTTTCCAAGATTTGTTCTGATGCAAATATGAACTCTAATGTTTACTTTGTTTTTACTAATCATAATGTAACATGTGTCAGCGGATCTCTCCACCAGCAATGATGAGGACCTAGATCAATCATTTGAAGGGTGGTTTGCCCAGTGCCTTAACGATTCTGAGATGAATTGCAGCCCAGATAATATGTAAGCTCCCTTGGAATGTAGCTTTTTAGTTTGATATTCATTTTACTGTGATCTGATTGCTTTTCATGTGAGACACAGGAACTTCTCTGGGGCATCTGACATACAAATTGATATTTCAGGTGCATGAGAGTATTACTTTTTTTTACTATTTTAATGTGTTTTCTTCTTCCCCTTCCCCCTTCTTACCCCATACGTTTGCATTTTTTTTTTCTTGGTGGTTTGTTATCCATGCTGTTAAGCTTACAAAAATGTTTCATCAATGTAGAGTTCTGCAATTCACCACCTGTACATGAGGCTAATGCGGTTGAACAGCATGTACCTAGAACTCCTCAAACCGTTGTTTTTAAAGGTAAAAAATCATTAACTCTCAATTACTCTTTGATCATTCCTGTAGAGTATCTTCTTTTTGTGGTTGTATTGATGGTTCTCTCACTTTTCTAAACTTACACACTCCAAAGGAATAGTTTATCTTTTTGTATGGATCCTATGGAATGCTTATTGCCACCGAAGTAAAGCAAAACTATGTCTTGACTCTTGTGTTATGATCGCATCAGGTAGAAAGTCCTTTATACAAACGCCAACTGGTTTAGCTTCTTCAGTTGCCTATCCATTTGCCTTCATAAAACCATGTGGAGTCCATGGAGATGTTACTCTGAAAGACATAAACCAACGGATCCACACTCCATCAAAACCAAAGCAAAATACTGAAGATCCCTGTTCTTATCCAACTTCATCTTTTTCTGGGAAGCCTGTTGTTGGTAAAACTAAAATTCGCACTGAAGGAGGAAAAGGCAGCATCACAATCATGAGAACCAAAGGCTGAGTAGATATTAGATATTAGATCAGTGTGCTTTTAAATATATCGTTTGCAGCCCTTTCATCTTTCCCCATAATCTTCTTGGTTGATGGGTATCTGTATTATTATTTCGGGTCTCTTTAGCATAGAAATCAATATTAAATTGTTTATTTTTGGAGTCTCTCGTGGATTTTTGTAAATCACAGCTCAGTGTTATGTTCAAAGCTGTATTTTGGGTGTGAAATATCCACCGTTAGATCTGAACTTCATTTTTAGACATTAATGCAAGCATGACGTCTATTCACCTGCCTATTTTCGTTTGGGTTCACAAGATTCTTTATATGCAGTTATCAAACTTCTGTTAATAAGCAAGTTTTGTATTGGAATCATATTCTAACAGTGTCTCAACTACGCTAGTGGGCACAAGCCTGTATTTTATCTGGACGCATTTTGAAGCATCGTTTGATGCTTTTTAAAGGACGGGAAACTTGTGGACTACATTATCCAGACCTTCAAGCTTGATGCGGTTCTCTAGTTGTCATTTTAAACTTCTGCTCGGAGTAGCATAGCAAGTAGTGACATTCATTGATGTTTTGTGTTACAATACTTTTGATCACACGATGAATCTTCTTCGACTATCCCAATCAATTTGCCAGGTTAGACGATCATTTAGCTGATGATTTGTTGTGCTATTCATATCCATATTGTGCTGAACGGTTTCTTCTGTTTTAACACTTTCTATAACATGACCAATTGTTTATAGAGGTTGGTGCTTTCGGCCATCCTAATATACTGAAATCACCACTGCCGACAATCACAATTGTCCTCTTGCATCTGGTTGGCTAGCATAGAGTAGCTTGTTGGCTGGCAGTAGAGTAATGGATATTGTTTTCACAAGCTCATAGTATCAAATGGTCGGATTGTAAATGACTCTCCTCTATTGGTCCATGTGAACTTCAATATTTTATTGAACGTGACTATTGTTTAACTATTTTTCACAAACCGATTTATAATTTTATAATCCCAACGGTCAATGACAATGAAGACCCTACTAGGCTACCAGAGTCTAGACCAATGTCACGAAAGACAAAAGTCCTACAATAACATAAGTAATTTAATTTGTAACTTCATCTATGGTTTATGGAGTCTTTGCTCTTTAGTGACCGAGAACATATGATAACTGAAGTGCGAGAGGTCAAAGGGCTTTCGAGCCAACGTGCTTTTGATTACGCCAACCATGTTCTCAAAAGATTTTTTGTCTTTATATTATAATACTATAATATAAAATAGTTAAATCTGCACTTTTAGTGACCGAGAACATATGATAACTAAAGTGCGAGAGGACAGAGGGCTTCTGAGACAACGTGCTTTTAATTACGCGGGAGATTAATACTGTAATCTCCTTCTTTTGATTGAAGTAACACTCTACTCTTCACTTTTAGATAAGTAATATAGACACCCTCATATTCTAACTACCGTTAGAGAATCTGTTAAGAAAATTACACTGTGACCCCCCTCTTTTGGCTAAACTACATTCTAATCCGTACTTCTGGATAAATAACATAAACATCCCAGATTCCATCTACCGTTAGAGAATTGAGTAAATTTGATACTGTATTTGATTTATCATTGCATTGTACACATGTTAAATAATACTCTATTTAATAAAAGATTGTATTATAATGTATTAATTTTTTATTCTAAATTAAAATAATTAACAATCAAAATCATATAGATTTTTAATTAAAAAATTCATAAATTCAAATTAATAATTATTCTAAACTTTAATAAATTTTTATTTATAAAAAAGATTAAAAATATTTAACTAAATATGTAAACACATAAATATGCAATTAACTATTTTAATTATTTTTAATATTTAATTGTTTCAATTAAATTTTATTTAATGTAAATAATATATTTAATTTTATAATTTCTCTCTCTCTCTCTCTCTACTTTCCCTTTCTTTTCGTCTCTTGTTGCTTCAAGACTCAAGTTACAGAGTCTTTACTTTCCCTCAACTGCTATACCACTAGGCAGTTGAAGTTGATTTGAAAAAAAAAATAGAAAAAATATTTGTGTGCTGCTTCGGTTTTTTATTGATTAATCTACAATAGGTTGTTTCAGATATGGAAATGAGCTGCCATGTGAGAGTTTTGCTCATTCTTGTGTTTGCAAATAAGATATATGAACCCATATTGACTTCTTTATTTATTAGATTTTTAGTTTTTGTATTAAATATAATTTTTGATTGTTTAATTCTTATTCTTTCAACTTACTGGCATCATAACAACTTTTTTTTAATTTACGTCAATAGAAAGCTTCACAATATAAAATTTTTAATGAATAAGATAAATAAGGGTAGTTAAGTCTTTACACAAGAGCTTCTAGTTATGATAATAGATTCTCTAACGGCAGATGGAATCTGGGGGTGTTTATGTTATTTATCCAGAAGTACGGGTTAAAATGTGGTTCAGTCAAAAGAGGGGGGTCACAGTGTAATTTTCTTAACAGATTCTCTAATGGCAGTTAGAATATAGGGGTGTCTATTTTACTTATCCAAAAGTGGGGGGCAGAGTGTTACTTCAGCCAAAAAAAAGGGGTCACAGTGTTAATCTCCCACGCCAACTCTGTTCTCAAAAGATTTTTTGTCTTTATATTATAATATTATAATATAAAATAATTAAATCTGTACTTTTATATTATATTTTTTTATGAATTCAAATCCTATTTTTTTATTGTATATTTTTTAATGTAATTTACGTTCAATCTCAACCACGTATTCTTTTCAAAATTTAAAATAATTCAAAATCAACCACTTATTTTTAAATTCAATTAAAAATAAAAATACTGAATTCATAAAAAATTACATCCTTAAATGATTTTAATTTTTTTATCCCTTTATAAACACTTTTTACCATTGTTTTAAAAATAAAATGTATTTAAAATTAAATTTAATATATTTTGAGTGCTTGGTACTTCAAACGTTTTTGTACTTATTCACTAAATAGTGGCTACAGCTTTATACGAAAGTACTTCCGCCAATGCCAACGAATATTCGTGTAAAAATACTCTTATTTAGAATCACGTTTTGTGTAAATGTCACTTCAGTTATAAAATTGGTAGTAAAAAAATAACTTGTTTTTAAAATCATTAACATACACGTTACAAACATCGCGATGGCAGCATTCCATCTTTGGTGTGGCAGCTTCCCCTCGCCATCGACCATCATAGTCCTTCGCCCACTCGAACCTCTCTCTATTGGAGATCCGAGTCCACACGCATACCCCCGACAGCTTGGTCCACGTAAGACTTCAACTCTGAACATTCATCTTTCCAAAAATGCGTCCAAAACTCATCAGCACCGTTCGATCAGATCGACAGCCACTCTCAAATCTTGACTCGCGAATCAAACAATATAAGTGGGCCGCCACTAATCTTGTGACCTTTTGATTCAACCAAAGGGTTTCGACGGGGTTTATATATACTTGGGCGCCGCGCTGCGGTTTTAGACCTCCCGCATTTCTCTACCTCTTCCGCTGCCGTGATCCTCCTCACAAAACCTCTCTTCCTCTCACGCAATTTTCACATTTCTGTTCAAGCAAATTCTACATTTTAATTTTTATTTTGGAGCTCGGTCTTGAAGGTATGAATTTTTTTTAATGTAATTTGGAGGGAAAATGATTTGAATCATAATTTTATTTATTAATGTTGTCATAACATTCAGTGATTGTTTATTTATATATTTATTAATTCATTTTTTTGAGATGTTTTTGGAATATTTGCAGATCGAGCTCCTGAAGGTTGAAGCAAAGCTTTGCTCTTATTGAAATTTATTTATTCGTCGAAACCACTTGTTGGAGAAGCTAGAATTAACTGTAATGGCCAACACTTTGCAATTTTCTGCTGTTGTACCGAAGCAATCTTTGCACTGCCAAGCTCCGTCGTGGCGGCGGCTTGAGTTTGCGGCGTGTGTGAGTTCGAGTTCTAGGCTATGTGTAAGCGTGAAGAGACCTAGTGGAGGAGCTAGGGGAGCTTTGAGAGTCAGTTGCGAGGGAGCGAGAATAGATGTGATTGATAGGAGAGAGAGTGAGAGTATAACGTTAGGAGAGAATGAGAAGCAACTGACTTCTGTTATGAAGTTTGGAGGATCGTCGGTGGCTTGTGCTGAGAGAATGCGGGAGGTTGCTGACCTTATACTTAGCTTCCCCAACGAGAGGCCTGTCATCGTTCTCTCTGCAATGGGGAAGACAACAAACAAGCTTTTATTGGTAATATGTGATGTTTTTCTACTTCCTTTTGTCTTTGTTGAATTCGTATGCTAGAATTGTTTATTTACATTGACATTTGTTGCTTGTTTATTAGGCTGGAGAAACGGCTGTTAGTTGTGGTGTTACTAATGTGTCCTGTATTGATGAGTTGAGCTTTATAAAAGAATTGCATCTTAGGTGAGAAATGTTATTTCTGTTTTTGTTTTATTGTTTATCAATGAGAATTAAAAACTGTAATTTGAATTTGTCTGTATTTGAGATTTTTCAATTGTCCAGGACTGCGGATGAACTTCAAGTAGAAAGATCTACTATTGAAAGTAAGTGTTCTGTTTATCTCGAAAACTTTTGTTGTTTGTTACTAATCAGTGTGAAAACTCGGGTGAAGATTTTGAGTCACTGTACTTATCATTGAAGCTGAAATTCCTTTAATATTAGACTTGGTGATGCCTAAAAAATCACAACTCAGTTCACCTTATTGATGGTTGATATTGATGACGTGTGGTGTGTAGACAGCAATGTGTGTATTTCATGTGGAATCCTTCCTTAGCTTATGTGCCTTTCATTTTGTTTTGAATTCTAATGCGGTGATTTTCCCTTGTACATGTCATAAGATTGTAGAAAAAAGAAATTGAAGTAAATCTTCTCATTAGATTTTCATGGATCTTTACCTTTGGGTTTGACTGTCCTGTTTTGGTCTGTGGAAAATGTTTTGCAGCACATCTAGAACAACTGGAGCAACTTCTAAAAGGAATTGCTATGATGAAAGAGCTAACTCCACGCACAAGAGACTACTTAGTTTCATTTGGGGAGTGCATGTCCACAAGGCTTTTTGCAGCATATTTGAATAAAATTGGTGTTAAGGCCCGCCAAGTATGTTGTCACCCTCTATATTATTAAATAGCTAATTTTTATTCTTGGAATTTGCATCTCTATTGTCTTTTCTTCTCCTTGTTCCCCTCGAAATGTTTTAGAAATTTCAGATTTCAATTGATTTGTATTTCCCATTTGACAATGCTTTCGTGTAAATTTATTTGAATGAGAGCAGATATAACACTTTCCATTTTTTTGCAGTATGATGCCTTCGATATTGGTTTTATAACCACAGATGACTTTACTAATGCTGATATTTTGGAAGCCACTTATCCAGCTGTTGCTAAGAGGTTACATGGCGATTGGATCAGTGATCCTGCAATTCCAATTGTTACTGGTTTCCTTGGAAAGGTACCTCAGCTAGCCATCTGGTTCAGGCACCTTAGAAAAATGATTCTCCTTTGGGAAATTTGGCTACGATTCTCAACATAATCTTTTAATTTATCTTCTACTCCAGGGCTGGAGGTCTTGTGCCATTACTACATTGGGCAGGGGTGGTAGTGATTTGACAGCCACAACCATTGGGAAAGCGTTAGGGTTGCAAGAGATTCAGGTCAGTGCATAAGTCTAGAGTACGGATGTCATTTATTTGTAGATCTATCTTGGATGGATGGATATCCTTTTTCTTTTATCTAACAGACAGACACACAATACAACTACATAAATTGGATATGCCATCAGTTTGTTTCCTAAGAATGTGTTATGCTCAAGTGAATTCGTTTGTATAGAAAATGTTACACAGGACTGGAATTCTCTTTCAATGTAACTTCCGCACTCAAATTGAATACAGAATAACCAAAGACCCTAGTTTTTATTGGTTACAGGTGTGGAAGGATGTTGATGGTGTTCTGACATGTGATCCTAACATATATCCACGTGCTGAACCAGTTCCATATTTGACATTTGATGAGGCAGCTGAACTTGCATATTTTGGGGCTCAGGTATATTTATCCTGTTGCTTTCGGTCCTCTTGACTTATGTAAATCATATTGTCTCTTTTCATTTGCTTATTTGAGGTGCTTTAAATAGCATCTATGCCTTTTGGCTGTTGTAACAGCTCCTAATGCATTGAACTAGATGGCAATTTGTAATAACTTGTTTGTAAGGGAGGCCAAAAAGATGTTTGAGAATTTCTCACATTGAGCAGAAATTGTATGCTGACTTGATCATGACTTCTATAAACATGTTACTTTTTACCTTTATCAGGTTCTGCATCCTCAATCCATGAGACCAGCTAGAGAGGGTGATATTCCTGTTAGGGTTAAGAATTCTTATAATCCTAATGCTCCTGGAACTCTGATCACCAAGTGGAGAGATATGAGTAAGGTTTGTTGTTAGATTGCTGGTCTAATGATTGCATTGCGGCGGATTAGAAGCATATTAATCTTTTTATTTCACAAATGCAGGCAGTGCTAACTAGCATTGTTTTGAAACGTAATGTTACTATGTTGGATATTGTTAGTACTCGCATGCTTGGTCAATTTGGCTTCCTCGCAAAGGTAAGAACACTGATGTCTGGTGCATCTGAATTATGTGTCTAGGCATCTATTTATAATTTAAATAATTACTTTTTGTACTTTCAGGTTTTTTCAATCTTCGAAGATTTGGGCATATCAGTTGATGTTGTGGCTACTAGTGAAGTCAGTATTTCATTGACATTGGATCCATCTAAGCTTTGGAGCAGAGAGCTAATTCAGCAGGCAAGCGTATGATGTCTTTCTCCATGTGTTATAATTTAGGCATTTGGCTTGATGGTTTACAGTTTTGTATGTCTAAAATGTTTCAAATATTATTATTCTTACAACAGGAATCTGATTTCTGGTTGACTGTTTACAATGTCTGCTGTTACATTTTATCTGAACAGGAACTTGACCATGTTGTTGAAGAACTTGAGAAAATTGCAGTTGTTAATCTCCTTCAGCACAGATCAATTATTTCTCTCATCGGAAATGTACAAAGGTCCTCTCTGATATTAGAGAAGGTACTGTATTATTGTGAATAAACTGCATAGTAGGATGACTGCAATTATGTTATTGTTGTCCTGAGGTATCATATTCTATGGTGAAACTCTGTTAAAATTCACCTTTTTTTTTTTTTTTTTTGCTTTTGACCGATTGAGCATCCATCTCTTCTTGACACCCCTAGTTGGTAAAAAACTATAAAGTGTTTTGCAAGTTAAACGAAGCTTGAGTCTTAAGGGTGCAATTGGATGAAGTTTTAAGAAAAATGGCCAAAACTACACGAATTCACTGCACATGTAACAACTTTATTCATCACCTTTAAGAGAGGATTGTATTCAAATATAATTCTTGAAAATTCAATGCCGAGCAGGCACCTTTTTTTTTTTTTTTTTTTTTTAAGTAAAGGAAAAAAATGGAAAACAAAAGGAGTAGAATTTGAGGATTGATATGGAGGTGTATTGAAATTTGGCCTCACCCTTTTTCCGTCATCTCACTGTTTCTTTACTTATATTTCTTTTTGTTATGTTTTTAACTGGGCAAATTTTTGGCAGGCTTTCCATGTTCTTCGAAAAAAAGACGTGAATGTTCAGATGATCTCTCAGGGTGCATCTAAGGTGTTCCACAAGACTCTTTTCCTTCTTCCCTTACCTTTTTGTTATGTGTTGAGTAATCTAATCTCAGAGCCAGTTGTCTATATTCAAACTGTTCGTTTTACTTATATATATAACTCACTGGTTCTGTTTTACAAAACAGGTTAACATCTCGTTGATAGTAAATGACGATCAAGCAGAGAAGTGCGTCAGGGCTCTCCATCAAGCCTTCTTCGAAACCGATCTAAAGGAGTTAGATGTTAACGGTCATTGAAAGGCATTTTTCCTTATTAAAAAAAAAAATTCTAAATTTTAGATATTAGCCCTCCGTACCATTTAACAATCGATTGTGTGCGAGCGGAACTTTCTTTCGTTATTGTTGGCGGTTGTAGTTGTAGCAATTTATGTATTGATTTTTGAATCATTTATTTTTCTAATCTTGATTGCAAGGAATGTCTGGGCAATTGATGATTAGTATTTTTGTTTTGTAGTCTTACTAAATCTGCTTTGATGAATATTTTTTTTAATTTTTCTTTTGTTATGCTCATTTGTAAGTGTCGGCATTTTGAGAAAACTTTGAAAGATCAAGGTATTAGGAGGAACGTGATGGACCAAACAGTATTCAAAACGATGCTAGATTGCTTTCTGCACAAATATGGATCCAGAGAAAAATTTAACTGCAATAATTTATTCATAATTGTCATTGATTTACTATACTGGGTTTTTTGATATTAGATGATTAATGATGTATAATGATGGGACGTTTCAACACTAATTTTTGGGTTAATTCTAATTTGTCCTATGAGATTAGGTCAAAAGAAAATTGAGGAACTCAGTTTTTTGAAATTCAAAATTATCCTCTGAGGTTACTGTAGCACCGTTAGATTTAACGGAAAATGTATTACATAGTAACTTAACGCTTTAGAAATCCTTTAAAAAAAGGTATTATAGTCTATTTTACTGTTTATTATCGTTAAGTTATTATTTAATACATTTTTTGTTAAATTTAGTATTAGCATTAAGTTATTATTCAATATATTTTTCGTTAAATCTAACGGTGCTACAGTAATTTCAGGAGACATTCTTAAATTTCAGAAAATTGAGGTCCTTAAACTTTTTAGGCCTAACCTCAAGGCGCAAATTAGAATTATTCCCTAATTTTTTGGTTAAAGTTGAAAAAGGGTAAATTACACTCAATTTGAAGTCATTTTTAGTAATGTAAAAGATCTTGAATTGTATCAGAAATTATATTAACAAATCTCGTGAAGTGTGAAGTGCAGTTGTTCAATCAATCCCCGATCTCGTCTAAATCATTTCTGAATAATAGTAATAATAATAAAATAATATTACCGTAATAATCTATTTATATTATATTCTTATTGCAATTTGAACCAATATATTTCTCAATATCTTAATAAAAATATAATTATCATATAATTTATTATATATTTTTATTTTTAATAAAATTTTAACAACATAAATTATAAAAAATTAGTTATAGACGTAATATTATTCATAATAATAAAATTTAATAATAATTTTATTCTAATATATATATATACACAAAGTTTTTATATAGGATTGATATAAATTTGTATATAAAATTAAATTGATATATAAAATTAATATGATATTAAATAAATAAAAAATTAATATAAATTATTAAATAATAAATATTAATAAATAATATAATATTAAATTAATAATATTATAAAAATTTTATATATAATCTTGTATATAAACTTTATAAATATAAAGTACAACCCCCGTGAGTAATAGATGATGATGGACTGATACATGTTAACATTTACATTTGGTTTTGAGAAGAGTGAAAAAAATCAAAAGTTCAGACGTCACTTAACCAAACCTACCGAACCGTAAAAACTTGACAGCAGAAAAGCCGAACGCACTCTTATTCTTATATATAAAGTTCCCAAAACCCTAACAGCTAATACTCCATAATTCACAGCACGGCAATACACACCATGGCTTGCACCATCGATTTCAGGAACCTAGACGAAGGCTTCGGCGGCAAAACCTACAAGCGAAAGCGCCAAGAGTCGGAAAGCGCCGCCTTAACCACCACAAACGACGAAGACCATGCGGCTATGGACGTGGACGACCACACGAGTCTACCTCCCGCAAAGAGATCGGCTATCGCATCGTCGGAGGACCCAGACAAACCGACTTTCGGCCAACCCACTTACGACGGCGTGATAGCGGGGAAGGTGTCGGGGAGGAAGTGGAAGCAGGCGCGAAAGCATCGAGCGTCGGCGTCAAAAGTGAGCTTGAAGAGGAAGAGTTTGGAGGAGAGACAGAAGGAGAAGCTGATAAAGAAAGCGTACAAGGAGAGAATGAATGAGTTGAAGGAAGAGATTAGAAACAACAAGATAGAGAAGAGGAAGAAGGCCGAGGAGAGAAAGAAGAAGAAAGAAGAGAATATTTTGAAATCAGGAACCAAGTTCCAGGTTATATCTAATAAGAATACTTTGAAGAAAATTGCCAAGTCTAAAGATAAGAAGTTGCTCAAGGTTGTTCCTGAAGATTATGTGAGGAAGAATCAGAAGAAGAAATAGATTCAATTTTGTTCTGTTGTGTTCTTTTTGTTTTTTCAGTGTTATTTTACAATGAAGCTTATTATAGAAATGGCATTTCCAAGGTTGTTGAGAGTCACTTTTTATTTTTGGATTCGTTTTATGGACTGACTCCATGAAATTAATTTGTTCCTGTTAATTTATAACCTATAGAATCTTAGAAAAGAGTAAGAAGTCTCAGGCCTAAATCATACATGATATCCAGAGCTATAGTGTTTTCAATTGCGATGATGGTCAAGTTGAGGAAGCCTCGGCCTTTTAGCAGATACAATGTTTGGTTTTGTTGACGAGGAACCTTCTTAATTTATGCGTCAAATTTTATTAGGTAATCGAAAGAAATTAATTAGGTTCTGTTAAATTTCAGAAAAGCTTCGCCTCCAACTTGCTTATTTTCTCACATTTTTTCAAAATTTGTGTTGTAATTGTACCCTCTTGTTACATTAGAGAAAAAAAAATAAATAAATTCTCCTACTGATAAGTTTACCAATAGTCTTTACAAGAGCAAAATCCATCTTTGAAATGGTGGAACCTGCTTGAATCCCTTACTGTAATTTCCCTTTTAACGATCTTAGATATCACCTTGATAGCAGCATGGCAATCTGTACAAGCTCTTAAGTTCTTCATTATAAGAATTGGTGACCCTTCCGGAGTGCTGATGAGTGCAAATGCAATTGCTAATCGTTCACTATGATATTTAAGAGACTCTAATTTGATTTCCTCGTCCTCCTCGTGAAGGGCACAGCTTGTGTCAGGTTTATACCCTTCTTTTTTCATTTGCTTCATCAACATTTCAATCTTTCTCCTGATTTTCTTAATCTGTGGATGCAACTTATCATTTGCTGTGAATGCATGAACTTTGTTTTTAATGTCAACCCAGCTATATGCCGGAACTTTCTTCACTCCACGATCTCGCATTGCCTTCTTCACCTTACTAACGTTGTCCCATTGGCCTGCCACCGCGTAGATGTTGGACATGCTGACATATGCCGCAGCATCTCTAAGCTCCTCCATTTTGAAAAGTTGATTCGCTGCTTTCTCAGCCAACTCTTGGTTCCTATGAATCCGACATGAGTTGAGAACTGATGACCACATAATCTCATCAGGCTCAAATGGCATTTGAGCCATCAACTTCTCTGCTTCATCAAAGCATCCTCTTCGACACAACATATCGACCATACATGCATAATGTTCTCTCTTCGGAATGAGTTTGTATTTTGTGGTCATGGAACTGAAGTATTGCAATCCTTCTTCAACGAGTCCACAGTGGCTGCAAGCAGACAACACACTGAGAAAGCTAACTGAATCTGGTTGATACCCTGAATTAACCATCTCTTGAAATGATTTAAGAGTGGCCTCCCCATCTCCATTTTGTGCATTAGCTGATATCAAAGCATTCCAAGAGACTATATTCTTTCCGGGCATCTCTTGAAATGTTTGGATTGCATCTTTTACTGATCCACATTTTGCATACATATCCAAGAGTGCACTACCAGAAAACACATTTGACATGAAACCTGATCTAATCACAAATGAGTGTAGCTGTTTCCCCAGTGACAGTGAGGCCAAGTTTGCAGAAGCTTTTAAGATGCTAGCAAAAGTGGCCTGGTCAGCACTTACATTTGTTCTACGCATATCATTGAACAGTTTTAGGCCTTCTTCGAGGAGTCCTTTCTGTACATAACCTGAGATCATGGCCGTCCACGGAACTGTGCTTCTGTGTCTTAGACTTGCAAATATCTTTTTGGCTTCGTCAAATCTACCACACTTGGCATACATGTCAACTAAAGAATTTGCAACCTGAACTTCTGAAGTGGCTGCTGTCACAATAGCCTGGTTGTGGATTTGTCTACCGATTTGCAAGTCTAGTGTATTTGCTGATATGCTCAACAAGGTCGAAAATGGGAATTGTCTCCTATCAAATCCAGTGAATTGTAACTCCCTAAAAAGTTTTAAAGATTTCTCGTGCTGCCCGTTCCATGCATAACATGTGATTAACACATTGTAAGAGACACCGTCCACTTCAGGCATCTCTTCGAAAAGCTTCCTAGCTTCAACCAGGTAATCATGCTTTGAGTAGAAATCAAGCAATGCATTTGCCACGAACACATTTCCAACAAAATTGGTCTTCACCACAAAAGCATGAATTAGTTGCCCGAGTGCTATATCATCTAAGCCAATACCGGCAGATAAAGCTGCAGCAAAAGTAAAGTCAGAAGGCTTAAAACCCAAATGTTGCATCTCCAGAAAGAGTTTTATTGCTTCTTCATTTGAACCCTCTTTTGTGTACCCTGTTATTAATGCATTGAACGTAACTGAATCCTTTTCAGGCATTTCCTTAAAAATCTGACAAGCTAAATCAAGGCGACGAATCTTGCAATAGGAATCAACCAAAGAATTGCAAACAATAAGGACTGAATCATAACCAAACTTAACAATATTAGCATGAACTTGAATCACTTCAATAGCTGTATCCAGGTCATTGCATCCAGATAGTAAAGTTGCAAAGGTCACGTGATCAGGGTCAGATCCCCCCCTACGCATATCAACAAAGAGCTTAAACGCCTCTCTAAACTGATTATTATGTGAATAGCCCCCTATTAGAATTGTCCATGATACAGCAGTTCGCTCAACCATGCTATCAAATAACTCTCTAGCGCGTGCAAGATTTCCGGATTTCATGTACCCTGAAATCATCATGTTTGTTGAGACTGTATTTTTGTTGGGCATTTGATCAAACAGTTTACGTGCCTCAGATAGTTCGCCTCTTTTAAGGAGATCGTCGACCCGGAAATTTGAGCGGCAAGTGTTCGGGTCAAAACCCGTTTTGATGATTTGGGCATCGATGAGATTTTGGACATTTGGGTTTGGTTTTGGTGGTTGGGATGCTTTTATAAACGAAGCAATATTTTGTAGTGCATTTGTTCTGTAAGGTTTCATAGGAGGATATAAAGCGCGCAATGACGGATAAGCGGGTAATTTCACGGAGTACTTGTATTTGATGACCTGTTCCTGCTGCTCAACACAGTAGAGGTCAGCTAAGCTGAAAAGCACTTGTGCCGGATGGGTTGAGAGCTATTGCTTTATGTATTGGGATCAAAAAAGAAGGTAAATTTAATAACTTCCAGAATTTTGCTCTATGTAGTTTGAGCTTCTTAAGATTTATATTATACCCTAGTGTAAGTGTTTAGATGGCTGTACATTAAAAAAGGATCAGAAACTATTGAGGCTGAACAACTTGAGGTCAAGAAGTAGTAGTTTATGAGAAGAATGTGTCACTTTTGAATAATAATGAACTGTTTGATTTTTTATTTCGTTAAAGAAATCCAATATTTGTTTGTTCACTGTCTCTCATCAATACTCAGAAGTTTAATGTATTATAAAGCACGAATGGTTACATCATATTCATGCATTTTCAAGAGTTGTTCATAGCTTTAAAATAGTACCAAGAAGGCATCATGTTCAGGAATTTTGAACTCGTGATGATTGGGCATATCATTTTACGTAAATGAGAATGACTTAAGTGAGAAAAAAAAAATTTCATTAACATTCATTTAATTTAAAAAAATTATGATTATTATGATTATATGTGCTTGAATGATATGGTATATAATATTCCGTTTTATCCAAATATTTTCTCTAAAATATGTGACCATACATTATGTGACTGCTATTAATAGCAATCATGATAATTACATTAATTTGTAACTTCATTTCGAATAAAGTTAATTGTCTATAACCTTTGCGTAAGAGTTATTCATTATAAGGTCCTTAGTCACCTTGAGAGCATAACGTTAGTTTATTACTCTTTGTTCCATGTTCAAAAGCGTAGGCATTTATAACTCCATGAATTCTTACCTCATGCGTGACAAGCACTTGATAAATAATCTTAAAACAAAGTTTCAGATGCAGTTCTAACTCCTTACTTGTTTGCTTGAATAGACTTTATGTGTTCCAATCCAATTTACGCAAACAAAAAAGTGCATCAAAATGATCAATAAGATGTATTTATTCATCCCTTTTATTTTATTCTCAGTGTGCATCGATAGGTTCATTTATTTATTCAACTTAATCATGTAAACTTATGTTTGCGTTCAATTCTTGTTAAGCAGTCGACAGGAGCTTCATTAATTAGTATAAAATTTTGTAGTTAAACTATATTAGAGCAGGAAATTCCGTAGATACATTGAGATCCAAGAGGTAACTATATATATATACAGACAAGCATCACTTTTCAAGCTTTGAATTGTTGATCATGCTCCTGAACCAAATTATTCCTCTTTGTTCTAGTAGACTCCCCTCTGGTACTCACGCTCGCAGAATATTCCTCCAAGATCGTCACAAGCCTCTCCTCTGAAAACCCTGTTAAAACATGCCATGATTAGTACATTCTTTATACAATTTCTGCAACTTCATCAAAACCATGTAAAGCATGAATAGGGTGAAAGGGTAATACGATTTTGCTTCATTGTATTCGAGGTACTCTCTGTCAATGCCCTCTGAGGCATTTCTAGCTCTATCATTTCTGGCCTCCGGATTCAACCTTACTTCAGGATACATATCCGCCAAACAAGCGTCTCCACCAATTGTCTCACATGCCTCCGCTGGAAACACACTAAACAACAATTTTTTTTAGCTAATTCTGAAAAGAATAGCTTCAACAAAATAAGCCCAGTTGAAGTACACTCTGAACTGAAGGTTTACTATATATATTTTAATCTCTTTTTCATTGTTATATAAATGTCATTTTGGTGGCACTAAAAGGGATATTTTCTTGAACAATTATGATAGAATAAAGCATTTAATTAAAAGTAAAAAAACTACTTACGATAATGCAGAACTGTAATCAAAGGTGGAAGTGTCATAGGTCGCAGCAGTTGCTTTGATTGGAGGGCAGCGAGTAGCAAGTGAGCTGCCTGGCTTTGGCGTGGAAATCGCCTGCTGGGAGAAGCTCTTGGAGGGTAAAGTTAATGGAACAAGGGTTGGACCAATGCACAGAGCTGCCTGCATTTTGATGAATGTTTTGTAGTTGTTGTTTGGTGTTCAATTTACAGATTAGAGATTGGGTTTGCGTGGGGTCTAATTTATACGAAGAATGAGAGCAAGATATTTGAAACAAAATGGATAGGGTTACCTTTTTCAATCTGAGGCCATCTGAAGAGATAGAGAAATTTTAGCTTGCTCCTATCACGTTGGAGATATTTGTTACTAGATATTTTGCTTAATCATGTTCCATGAATATCTACTTATATTTGTCTTCTTGTCAATTGTCATACATCGTACACCTGGTGCAATGGTTTTATGTGATGCCACTCCTCACCTATGAGATGCACCCACGCTTAAACTATCTCTGGAGTGTCTCGTATTCTAAAGGTGTAACTCATCTGATTCAGCTCCCCATGAGTCGATGAGTACACCGTACCGCTTTTTTCAGTACATTCGTTATCGAACTAGCAAAAGGAAGACTGACTCAATTTAACAATCTATTAACTTAGTATGTCATCAAATTCACATTAATAGAATGAATTTTCGATGTGCTTGCCTTAGGTATTATTCACCAAACAAGGTATGATTACACCACGTGTGCTGAGTTGGCATATTGTCACGCCCCGCGTGACACACACATGGTTTTACGCCAAATTTGTTCGGAAATGCGCCAAAAAATGGGATTTCGGGGCAAGTGTTATGGTGATTTGAGATCTGTGTCGAGGAGGATTCAATGGCGCAAAGAATGGGCGTGGCGTTCCAGAAGGTTCTAGAGGTTCCGCAAAATGTTCCGAAACATTCCGGAAGAATCCGGAAGGCATGAGATACATACGGAAGACTCAAGAAGGCTCTGGAAGAGTCTAGAAGGTGGCGGAAGATGATGGAAGGCCGCGGAAAATTCCGGAAGCTTGGAAAAATATCTTGAGTCTAGAATGTTCTAGGGATGTCTAGTGTAGGTAGAGTTGTGTAGTAACTTGTGGATGTCTCTAGAATTACTTGGCCAACAAGTAAGCTTGTAAATATCTAGGAAGTGTCTAGAATAGGAATGTTCTAGGTATTTGGTTGGCTAATAGGGTTGCGAAATGTGGCGTAATGTTAGTCACACGTTGAGGAGGTGCTTGCCTATAAATAGGGGTGAGCACTCATTTGCAAAGCAAGTCATGCAAAGTCATGGGATTCATGCTAGACTCAAGTGTTCAAGAGTATTGCAAGCCTTGTAAACTACCTTGTGTATAGTGAATATTTCCTCACCCAAATCCCTCGTGTCCTTGTTCTCTTTCGCTTGAACCTCTCTTATAACGGTTTAAGGCTTATTTGGATACACTTTGGAGTGTGTTAGCGCCTAAGGCCGCACGGTCTCCGCTTGTGAAACAATAAGGCCGTGACAGTTGGTATCAGAGCCGAGGTTTGGCCAAGGTTTAGTTGAGGTTCATTGTGTGGGGTGTTGAGAACAAGTTTGGGTAGACACGATGGCAGAGATTCCGGTCGTGATTGAGGAAAGTAGGGGGCGTGGGGAAGCTCCCATTGGAGGAAAGAAGACTCGTGGCCAAGAAAAGTCTCATGACGTAATGAGCGCTATGGAGACTCGGTTAGTCAAGATGGAGCTAGCCATGGCCGATACACTAGAGAGGCTAGATAGGCTAGAGCAAGGCATGGAGCAAAGCGTGCAGGAGCTCAATGGCAAGATGGAAAGCCAAGGTAATGAGCTCAAGGAATTCATGCAAAGTTACGAGGCCGCCACCGAAGCGCTATGTCAGGAGGTTCATGCTTTCCAAGCAAGGGTGCTGGAAGTCTTGGCCAAGGTCCAAACTCAGGTAGAAGAACTGAGTACGGGTTTAGGTGAGATAAAGGCTGAGGTAGCCATGCTCAAGAGGTCGGCAGCGAGTGGCGCTGCGGTAGTGACACCCACACTTGTTATTCCGTGGATTGAGGCACCCAAACCCAAAGAGTATAGTGGCAAAAGGGATGCCAAGGAATTGGATAACTTCCTTTGGCACATGGAGAGGTATTTCAACGCATTGGGGATCCTTGATGAGAGGGCCAAGGTAAACACTGCAACCCTTTATCTCACGGATCTTGCAACTAGTTGGTGGCGTCGAAAGTATGGAGAGGTTAGGAATGGCGTGTGCGTCATAGACACATAGGCGGATCTACAAAAGGAGTTGAAACGCCAATTCTATCCGGAGAATGTGTCTTTTGATGCAAGAAGACGCATGAAGGAGTTGAGGTATACGCGCTCGATTTGCGACTTCGTGGAGGAATTTTCGGGGTTGATGCTCCAAATCAATGACATGAGTGAGGCAGATCTTCTCTTCAACTTTATGGATGGCTTGCAACCATGGGCGTACCAAGAGTTGCAAAGGCGGGGAGTGAAGGACGTCGCTACTGCACTCACCGTTGCGGAGACGCTTGTCGATTACCATAGAGGTGAGTCTTCGAGACACATTGAAACTCCCTATGACCATGATAGTAGTGAAGAGGAGGATAGATCCCTGCGTCATCAACGTCCCCACTATGGTAGAGATAAGAGGCGTGATGACCATCGTAGGAGGAACAACAGAAAGGAGTTATCGCCTAACTTGAAGTGCTTCTTATGTGATGGTCCGTATTGGGCGCGAGATTGCACAAAGAGACACAAGTTGAGTGCCATGCTCCAAGAATGTGAGGAGGCACAGGAGCCAGCACGCATGGGTGCTATGCAAGTCCTCAATTCCTTGACGCAAACCTCCACACCTCCCAAGCCACTAGACCGATCATTGTTGCACTTGGAGGCACGCATCAATGGCAAGACCATAAGGGTGTTGGTCGATACGGGTGCCACACATAACTTCATCGGTACGAGTGAGGCTAAGAGGTTAGGCCTACGACTCGAGAAGGGGCGAGCACGAATCAAGGCGGCGAATGCGGAAGCCATACCCCTTGATGGAGTTGCTCATGGGGTTGAGCTGCAATTAGGTCCTTGGAGAGGTAAGGTCGATCTCTCGTAGCTCCCTTGGACACTTCAAATATAGTGTTAGGCATGGACTTTTTGAGGCACTATGATGTGATGATATGGCCTCGATGCAATGCAGTTTGCATCTCGGAGGGTGGTCCATGCATGCTTTTCACCGTAGCCACGCCAAACTCTGACACGATGCATCTAGGGGTGATGCAATTACAAGAGGATGGTAAAGGAGTGCGCGTAAAGGAAGGCTACACGAAGGGAGGCAAAATGGCGAATGAGGTTGCCAAGTACACGGGTACACAGGCGAAGGCAACCAAAAGGCAACGTAAGCATGCGAGGAGAAAGCGTCGACATGGAGGAAAGATCGCTTGCTCGCAAACGTTGGTGCATCCTCGAAGACGCGACGAGGGCGTCGCGCAATCGGGTGGGGGAGGATGTCACGCCCCGCGTGACACACACACGGTTTTGCGTCAAACTTGTTTGGAAGTGCGCCAAAGAATGGGATTCCGAGGCAAGTGTTATGGTGATTTGGGATCTTTGTGTCGAGGAGGATTCAATGGCGCAAAGAATGGGCGTGGCATTCCAGAAGGTTCTGCAATGTTCCGGAACATTCCGGAAGAATCCGGAAGGCATGAGATACATACGGAAGATTCAAGAAGGCTCCGAAAGAGTCTAGAAGGTGGCGAAAGATGATGGAAGGCCGCGGAAGATTCCGGAAGCTTGGAAAAATATCTTGAGTCTAGAATGTTCTAGGGATATCTAGTGTAGGGTAGAGTTGTGTAGTAACTTGTGGATGTCTCTAGAATTACTTGGCCAACAAGTAAGCTTGTAAATATCTAGGAAGTGTCTAGAATAGGAATGTTCTAGGTACTTGGTTGGCCAATAGGGTTGCGAAATGTGGCGCAATGTTAGCCACATGTTGAGGAGGTGCTTGCCTATAAATAGGGGTGAGCACTCATTTGTAAAGTATGTCATGCAAAGTCATGGGATTCATGCTAGACTCAAGTGTTCAAGAGTCTTGCAAGCCTTGTAAACTACCTTGTGTATAGTGAATATTTCCTCACCCAAATCTCTCGTGTCCTTGTTCTCTTTCGCTTGAACCTCTTTTATAGCAGTTTAAGGCTTACTTGGGTGTATTTTGGAGTGTGTTAGCGCCTAAGGCCGCACGATCTCCGCTTGTGAAACAATAAGGCCGTGACAATATGCTGATTGGTCAATTGCATGAAAGATGAAACAAAAAAGAATGCTGTACATTTAACAGAGCATAATTCAATATATGATGGCAGCATAATTCCTAAATGTAATATAGCTTGTTTCCTGAATCTGTCAAACCAATAAGTAGCTGAATGTTATGCCAAGTTCCGTCGCTCTCCTGCTTTGCAGGGTATATTATTTATAAGTAATATTATTTCATATAAACTGACAAGATATGATGTAATTAGAGAAATAAATATTAATAATATATTATATTAGATAAGATGGATAATGTGATAATCATGTAATAATACTATATCAATCTATACAATTAAGTTGTACAATTAATTTATAAGAGTAGCATCACTCGTTATTTATATGGTGTTGGACCAGAAGATACATAGCCGCCAGATGACTTGTAATAGATAGTAAAACAATGAATCAAATAAACAGTAAAAGCCACAAACATCATCATGAATTTGCAATAGTATTATAAGAGTATGATGCAAAAATTCCAAATAATTTAAGAAAATTTTTGCACGATTCAGATTCCTGCAATGTTCTACCGTTACACTTATGCAGTACAAAAACAAGCCACCTTGCCTTTGGACTAATTAAATAAATTAATTTTTTCTTAAAACATTTGAAATACATCCCAAAACCATCAACAGTGGCAATATACATTTTGAACTCAACAATCAGAGAACAGTAAAACCTGTAATTCGATGGTTTCCGTATAGTCATCAAGAGGAACCTCCAAAAGCATGAAGCATCAATATCGTGAATGGCAGATAAGTCACTGTCTCCATGCATGTGCAGGAGTTGAGAATTTTATACTGCCCCTGCAATCCAAAGATCTTTTGGGAACCATACAACAATGGTGTTTGCTTCAACACGGTGGGACAACAAGAGGTACAAATTCTTAATCTACAGATCCCTTAACGAAAACGCCCATCTAACAAAAATTCCGTGAGGATGATAGCAGTTTCATGAGAATTTGAGCCAACTGATATGGATATATAAAGGAGGCTTGAAAGAAGAACTTGCTCATGCCTCACGCCTCAGATTTTACTGAATGCTTTACACATACAAGATCATCCAACTTATTACCATCCATTTTGTAGAGAGAGACACCTTCCATCTGCAAATAGTGATCCCGTGCTTCCTTTCTTAGACTATCAAAAGGCATGACTTCCCATTTATTGTAATTCGAATTCCTCCTGACATCACTCATGTCAGAAGATCCTGATACAGGTCCACTGCTGTCAGCATCAACATGGCCCCATACCTTACAACTACCAAACTGACCCAAACCACCAACCTCACCAGCTTGACTCCTCTTTAATCGCAAGGCGGCTGCATGAGCCCTACCAATCATTTCCCGACTTGGCACATCAGACCAGTCTTGCTTCCTCTCAGCTCTCATGGGAGAATGAATCCTAATAACCTGATATATTATAAAGAATGTAAGACAGTCATTTAATTTGCTGCATAAAACTATAAATCTGAGGAATGATGTTTGCATAACGATTTTGCAAGATAAGAAAAAGTAAGCGTACACCAAGGCACTCTAGGAGTTGGTAATATGCCCTTCCTTGAAGAGGATTGTGCCCTTTCCTCGGTGTGGAGAAGTATCTTGTCCTAAATGATAGATAATGCCAAGTTATTGGAAACTATATAAAAGGAAAAACAAACAACATTACAATTGTACATATAGAGGTAAATTTTGAGCTCCTTAAAACGAAAAGGATAAAATAACCATGATAGCAAAGTTGCAGTTAAACAAAGAAAAAAGGACAGTAACCAAAAGATAATCAGCATTAAGCTTTAAAGTTTACAGTTCTTGTTATACAAACCAAAAAGGGAAACCTATACCACTTTCTTTCCCTTCTGTCCAAGAATTGATGAATTATGAACTTAGTTCACTTCCATATTATCAAAGGCGCAGCTTCAAATATTTCTACGTTACATTATCCTTTAACAAATTGAAAAGATCTAATTCTGAACAACATGGGAAAAAGAAAAGCTAAAGAATGGCATGAGAACTGATCAAATAATGAAAAAATGAGAAAGTTTCCAAGAGAAAATGATGTGGAAGTAAAATGAGAATTAAACTAACCATTCAGTGTAGCCAGGATCAACAGTGAAACCATATATGTCAACAATGTCGCACATGGAAAGCGCTAGTTCTATAGATTTCATTCCAGTTCCCTTTGCGCCTCTCCTTAGAACAATCCCTTGAAAGAGATAAACAGGATTTGGAATACTCTGTGATATCAAACATAAACAGGATAATCATGCCATAAGTGAAGGCTTTGGACGAATCCTCTAACTTACAAGCGGCAGCAGAGAGTAAACATAATAAATAACATAAAGATAACACTCTAGGGTTTCTAAACTTCATGCATTTGATCAATAAATCTGGCCTCTTTTTATTTATTAATGAGATAATTACAACAGATCTCAAGTCTTTTTCCCCCAAAAGAAACCTTAAAGGATATCCAAAAACAGATATAGGCATTTCAGGATTTGATAATCACCTTTATCATTGCATTAAAGTCTTTGTGAGTCACACTCTTAATTATAAGTACCTCATCAGCTGCAGGTAGGAAAAACAAAAGAAATAGCTATTAATATCAGAAAATCATGTAAGGGGTCATGAAAAAGCAGATCAAATATCTTATTTCAAAGAAAAAAGGGATCTAGAAATGAGTAAACATATAATGCTCTACTCTTACAACTAATATTTTCCTGTTGATCAGTAACAGATTTCAGCCTCAAACTCCTAAAAGTATCATGTCTGTTAGGATCAATTACTAGAATAAGTCTACCCCAAAACTTTTATGCTTAAAATTGAATTGGATGACCAGAGGACAACCTAAGGATGGGCATATGAAATTCAGATCAACAAAAATTACAACACAGCCAAAGGTGGGCAGTCACACATTTCATTTGTATAAAAAAAAATAAAAAATAAAAAATCATACGAAGCATTGAATATCCCACAGTGCCTCAAAAAACAAGGAAACAAAATGTAGAAGACGCAAGTAACTGATTCACCAATAATTTTATCCCAAGAGCTTGATGAAGAGACTAATTCTAAAAGGAAAAGAAAAAGGAGACACCACATAGATTTAGTACTTAAGACTTACATTTCAAACATTATCAATTAGTAAAACTTACTTGATCCATTCAAAATTTTAACCATGTTACGAGCAGCACCACGTACTACGAGGCGGAAATCTCTTTTCAGACCAACATGCTTGGCATATTTCTATAAAGTATGCGAAAAGGGACAATAAGGACTTACATAACCACTGGACTATCAAGTAGTAAAAGATGGTAAAAAGCCCAAAATACACTCGAAATTGTTGGAGGAATAATGAAATAACAAGTCTTAAATTGCTAGTTTACCTGATTAACAGGAGCCTCATTATCTCTGATAACAGCATCATGACTATCAATTTCTTCCCCAAACTCTGTCTTCAAGAGATCCCCTGAGTTTCCTACAACTGCACATTTGTGAAACTGCCGGGGGCGAAAAGGGGGCTTTGCAGGTAGAATAAGATTAAGGTGTTCTTCGCAAAGAGTTTGATTGTAGCATTTATCAGCTCCTCTAAAAGCAAGAAAATAGAGGCAGGCAAATACTACTTAAAAGGTTTTATATCATCAAACTCAAACATAACCAAATAAGAAATAGCAGAAATGCAACAAAAAAATGAAAGATGGCACAAGTTCAAGATCATACAATTGTGCTATCCGTTTTGCCGCATAGTCTAGCCACCCATCTGGCCTTGCATCAAGATATTCTCTTGTCAACACTGTGGTCATGTTACGATACTGCATTTCCCAAGAAACCATCAGAATCTATAATTTCCTCAAATGATAGAGAAATATAAAAATAAAAAATAAAAAATAAAGCAACCTGTTCCCACAACAGAATTGCTTCGCAAACATCATACTTGTACTCCAAGGGCTCATAGATTTTAAACTGAGCATTGTACTGCAATTGCAATTAAAACTATTAGCACCCCACGTCTCATTAAGTTAAGCAAGCGAGAGAGAGATAGAGAGAGAGAGAGAGAGAGAGAGAGAGGAAATATACCCAGGTGCTGTTAGTGCCTTCAGGGAACTTAAGAATCAATTTACAATGATCAATTATCTGTGCAGAGAGTCCAAGCCCTCTGTTCGCCTAAATTCCAAGCACAAAATTCAAACACAAAGTTACATAGAAAACAAAAATACACTGTACTATCAACTACGGCAATCAGTTTCACAAATTCAAGCCAAATTTAAAACTTTACGTGATTAACAAGGTGGAAATCTACAATGCTGAGTAAAATGATCAAGCACCAAACATAGAAATAAAATAAAATAAGCAGATCTGAAACTACGAACCACGCATTGCTGAACATTCAACTGAAAATCAGACAAAGTACGAACTTCTTCGGTGTTGAGATCTGAATTTCGATTACCTGGAAATGAAAACGAAGTAAGGTTTTAATTATTGGGGAATATTTAAGATCACAAGAAGAAGAAGAAGAAGTACCTGTTAAGAAAGATGACTGGAGACCGAAAACGAGAAGGCCAAATAGTGCAGCAACGCAAACCAACTGTAGAAGCGTCGGCCGCCGAGTGTTGTTGCCTTGGAATGACGACTTGTGAGCTCTCATTATTGAAAAGCTAAACAAAACTCGTACAAAAATTTAAATCACAGAGAGATGACTAGAAATTGATGGATGCAGAATGTCGTGGAAAGCCGGTGATTCCTTTTCTTTATTTTTTTTTTTAAATATTGAAAACGACACCGTTTAGGTACCTCCGTTGTCCCTTCTACTGTCTATTTAATTTTCGAAGATCTGAAATTCATACCGAGGTTAACAATGTTAGAAAGAGAAAAAGTTCAACGCGGAATTTCGTAATTAACTATACATGCTAGAAGATATTATTTGAATTTTTGCCTTTTGTGATGACATTTGAACCCACTTATTATCTAAACATTCTAAACAATCTATAAAAACAATAATATTAGACTTTAATATTTATACAATCTAAATTTTATAATATTATGTGACAGTCTAATGATCAAACTCTATTAAAGATATAATTTTCCTCATTTATTTTTCTCCTTCTCTCACGTGAAGTTTCACTATTTACAATGGGACATCAAATTATAGAATTTAAATTATATAAATATCGTAACTCTAACGTTACCCCTATAAAAAAGTTGAACTCCTAACGTACAAAAGTGAATCTGTTAATCACCCATTAGATTTTTACAAATAGTAGTCTTCGGAGAATCACCGAACGATATATAATAAGTTAATGATACATGTAAGCGAAGAAAGTAGGGAAGGTTGTTATGATTGATTGGAGACACCCAGATATAAGCAGCATGCAATCCTCTCAAGCAAAATATTCTTCCAACCAAATTTGTTCAAATATTCACAGTAAAGTAAATTTTGTCATGGTCACGCTAGCAGTTTACACTTCATGCAATTTCAACAAAAGCATTGAGATCCTCGAGACCCATTCAACCCCTTATTGCTGCCTCCCCTCCAACCACGTTAGTTAACAATATTGATAGTCCGTCACAGACATTTGAGGTTCTTAATCCAAGAATTCACATTGGCAAATGATGGAGTGCCTAAATTCATGCTAGCAACTTGAGTGAAAATTCCATTTCTAAAACGTAGAGAGAAGCTTAAAACGGCAGACTTCTGTACCTTCGATTTACAGTTTAAAAAACGACAAAAAAAGGAAAACTTATTTTCTTATTGACATCTACTAGTCAGACTACTAATTCACACACAATAACATTACATGGATAATATCTCCCAATAATAAACAGAAGATATTTAAAGCTAAGGGCTTCGGAGATGTGTTAGTATCGGCGACCACCAGATGTTGATAGAAGCACCCGACTTGGTTTTTTCCCCTTCTTTCCCATCTCATTTATCTTGCGTGCATCTACATTCTCAGCAAATTTTTCTCTGGATATCACATTGGCAAACGATGGAGTGCCTGAATTCCTTGAACCTGCAGAACCAAAACATACTTAGTCAATTCAGTACATAAAAAGTCGCACGGCCAATTTTTGAAGGTCACAATAAGGAACATATAACATGATATATTCTAATTCTAGCGTGTCACCGGTTACCCCATCTTTGGTTGTGGGCTTTGCAAAATCATGACCTCGAAAGCAAATATTAAGCAGACACAACCTTATATATTAGGAATCAGAGAAATACCAGTTACACCAGAAGAACCATTTGACACCTCATTGTTATTCACAGGATTTGTTTCCTCAATTTTTAAGGCCGGCGAATCGTGCCCAGCAGCGAAACCAAGCCTTGTCACATTTGAGAACAGCCTCCGCTCCCCGGCATTTGGAAGGCTTGACGATGTCACCGGAGAACTTCCTAAGGCTGAAAGTAAATGTACGTAATTAAATAAATAAAGTAGTTGATACCATAATTCATACATGAAAAACCACAGAAATAATCATCAACTCTTGGGAAGACAAATCGGAACGGCAATGTATGGTAATCTGTGACTATCTAATCATCATAGACAAAACTAGTCTTTACAACAAAGTACCCCAAGAAAGCACTTAACTGACAATCTCTTTCCAGTTAAGCTTAAACTAAATAAACCTGATTGAAGTACCAAGCAAAATGCAAGCCATCTTATTAAGAATGGAAGCAAAACAACTCCCCTTGCAGACATGTTACAGTGTAAACTTGCAGAAGTTCACATCAAGGAAAGGACCCATGTCATACAAAATTTTGTAATAATAAAGACAGATACACTTGATCACCCTAAACATTCTGGCACCAAATATTCTGACCGACATCCAGTCAAAGCATAATATTACCTTCAAAGTCATCGATGGAGAATGTAGGACAGTCATCATAAGAGGGTTGTGCAAAACTAGGCAATACGGGCACAGAATGCACCAGAGCAGCTTCAGCCTTCATTTTCTCCTTTCGTTCCTGGAAATAATAACAGTACTCTAAGGTCTATATAAAAAGTACTCTCATTTTAAGTTTTCAGCCAGATAGCTAAAAGAGAGACTTAGCCAGTGACAAATATAACACTGATAGAATGAAGATCTGAAGCACTTTTTCAAGTACTCTACTACCACAATTTAGGTACCAGATAAGCCATACTATTCCCTGTAGCATGATATCAAAATATGAGTTAAAGGCATATTACATTTTCAGGTTTTCATTATATATACATATATGTCCCTTGAGGCTTTTGAAATGTACCAATCGCCCTTTAAATTATATAGCCATTTTGATTTCATGAATACTATTGTTTATCTTGAGAAACTTAAGAGCATAAATACTCCTGACATTTATATCAGCAAACAAACAGAAACTAAGCAGGCCAAAGGAAGTCACTGCAGTAGATATGATACCTGCTTGGCAAGTTGTTTCCTAAGCTTTTCACGCTTCTTGATCTCATCCATAAAGGGAAAGAGAGCATCAGGAGGCAGTATCTCACTCAAATCAATTTCACAAAGCTGAAAAATTTTAAGGTTAATGATTAGAAACGCTAAAGTACCATGATGAACAAAGAAATAATATAAATAAAAGTAGCATTGGTACCTGAAATGTTGTTGTTAAAGAGAAATGACTTAAGTAACGATATCGCTTTCGTACAGCCTCTGACTGAGTTACTGTTTCCAACTGTAAAATCCTTCCACCTACCCTGAAATTAAAAGGTAAATAAAATTAAAAAAAAATGAAGAGCAACATAGTTTAAGGACTCTTATCCTTTTCAAAATTCTAGAATAATGCTCACTCATAAGTATAAACCAAAATAAATATCCTTGAAATCTGCCATATTGATTCCTCATTCTAGTTAAATCTCGTTCAGATCATATCAAAAGTAAAGTTGCATTCTCAAATGTAATTCACATTTGTAACACCAATTGCAAGTAACCAGTAAAAATACATTTAGTTGAAATCTTCCACCAAAACCTTAACAGCCAAAATAACAAGGAATGCATATGTAAATGTTCACTTATACGAACACAAAAACAGTATTTCAATCAATTTTACCCCTTTTTTCATCATGTTGAGATCAGATGGCCCAAAGAGGGATGAATTTAAACACCTATCACTAAGTTCATGTATCAATCCCATCAACGAATCAGTATGTGGTGACATACAAATGTACAACCCTTTCATCAAAAGATTTCATTTTTGCATAAACTCCATCATTAAGTTTAATTTCGGAAATTTTGAATCTACCTTTCTGGAAGCACATCATAGCTCCCATAATGGTGTAAAAGACATTTCATGTTTATTGGGTGAAGAATGAGGTGTTGACCATCAATAGCCTGAAATAGACACAGGAAACAGATCATAAGTAGTGGAGAAAAATCACAAGCTTGCCCTTCAAATATAGAAGAAAGAGCAGAACAAATCAGGGATGATAATCAACACCTAGAATGTAGCATTATCACAAAGGCATTAAAGGCCACGTGTTGCAACCAGCTTAAAACAATTCATACGGCTTACAAATCATACAATGACATAATGAGTGGTGTCAGTTTATGATACTTTGCAAAATTTCCTAAGCTTCTATCTCCATTTGAAAGAAAACCCACCCATGGTATTTCTTGTTTATGAAAGCAACATAAAATAAGAAAGGGACACACATCAAAATGCAGTATTTCAGCCTTATTCCATGTTAGGTTCAACAACTAGCTTCCCTCACATATGCTCTGAGAAGGCCCATATTACATTCAATTAATTCATCATCTAACAAATAATAATCAAATTATGCAATGTAAAGTCATCATGCAGGAACATTTTTAAAAAATTAAAAAACAAATGGACACAGCTTTAGTGAAAGCATGTAAAGCAAAAGCAAGCTATAAATCATAAAAAAGATATCAAATGTTAAAACTTAAAACAGAAATATGTTCCAAAGAAAAACTTCAATTGAATTCCTCCCCAAATCACACAGAAGAAGTTTTCCCGGCTGCATTCAATTAGGAAATTTGCAGCAAATGAAAGAAAACATCACAAAAACTATCAGCCACATTGAAATCACCTGGTAAAAATTGTATGAATCCTTGTCTTTCACATCTCTTGCTCCAGTTAAATGAATTTGCAAGCTCTTATTTTCGTCATATGAAGAGGATAAACTTGAGTCTTGGCCTTCAAATGGTTCATCTACATTGGCACTTTGACCCAGACCAGTTACACCATTTGACTTATCCAGGCTTAAATTACCAAACAACCAAGTTTGCTCATTGACATCAGTACAAGGTGTCTTCCGTCCAAAACTACATGCATCTTGACCATTATTATTTTCTCTTGACTGGGGCCCAAGCGATCTCGTCTGAGAAACAGCAAAGTTACAAGATTTATTACTATCACAAGCCCCATGCTCATTCCAATACTTTTTCCTCAGTTCTAATTGCTCCATTGCAGCACAAACATAAGGAAGCTTCTCTAAATCATCCACAAGTCCTGAATCAGCTCTGACCAACCAACCATCTAAATCTGATATTGCTTTTCTCACTGAAAGGTCTACATCCAATGTAAATGTAAACTTTGAGAAGGGATCATAGACTTCACTATTGGAACAAGGCAAAGCACTTTTATCTTGTTTATTTTTCTGAGATAGTGCAAACGAATCTTTTTCTCTAGTTAGAAGCATAAACTCTATGGTCTCACCAACGGAATATGGCTTGACATTCTCGATATGGATGGTATATAAATCCTTTGGAGATATCATCACAAAACACAAGGGGCATTTTTTATAGCAGTCACCTTTATGATCCTCCTCGCCCATCAACAAATAACGCAGAATACACGGGAAACAAAAAATATGTCCACATGAGGTAATTTGTGGACAGAGAGGATATTCCAAACAAATTGGACACTGAACTGGGAATGGGGTGGAATACCTCACACAAATTATATCCTCCCATTGCAACATTTTATCAGGATCCATTGATTCCAGTGCATAGTTCCCAGTATCTAACACAACAAACTTGTAATTTGCCTGAAGGAATAAATCTTTGTTGTAAGGCTTTATCTTCCGCTGCCTTCTCGGAGGAGGAGGTGCAGGCCTGTAGTGAGGACGACTGATAGGATCATATTGAAAATTCAGCAAATGGTTTCCATTTATCATCTGGGCTCTTTTTCCCGCTGAATGTGTCCCTCCTCCCTGAGAACTCATCAACCCAGAACTTTGTTGGCTTCCAGGAGAAACCGTGGTTCCTGACATTTTCCCTTTAGACTGGGCAAATCGACCCCGTCTACCGCCCAAGTGATTCTGGGATTGTGACTCACTTTTCTTAACATTTGGCGTCCCTAACTCACTCACCTAAAAATTAATAAATAAATAAATATATGAATAAATAAATAAAAAGAGAAGGAAAGGAAAATATGCATGTCAAGAACTCAAATAATTGCCATTACTACTGAAAGAATCTTTTCAACTCTACTGTTTTTCAGTTCCATATCAATGTTAACAACAAAGTAGAAGAGCTTAGCAGTGAATTAAAGAATATTTATTCACATACCTCTTTGGAAGATCCACCTGAATCTTGTGCAGTTGCAGCCAAATGGTCTGTTACATATACCAATCAAAGCATTAAACTTTAATAAGCAGACCCACAAGCAGCAAATACAAACACAAACACAAACAAGAACTCAAATTTATTGCAACTTAAGAAGATAAAATCCCAAAAGAGTTGATACGAAGACTGATACATCCAAAACACGAAGAATCACTTCCAAACGTTAAAATATCCAAAATCAAACATACAAGAACACGTGAGGGACTAAACATAAAGACTGAAACTTTCTTTATATCTGCAACAAAAGCATTGAATCCCTAGAAAGATGAAAAATTGACCTGGAATCTGATGGGGCATAGAAGGAGAAAGAGGAAGGAGGTTTCCATGATTGAAATTAGGGTTTTGAGAATTAGAAATTCGCGATGTGGATCCTTGCAATTGTGATTCTGAGGGCAAGATGGACATGAAAATTTTACAAGAAGTCTGGTTGTCTTCGCGTTCAGCCGAGGCTGTTTCGGTTGCGCGCTCCTTTTCCTATATATTTAGTACCAAGTACAATTACAATCTCTCTCTTTGCTTTTCTCGCATCTTCACCGAATATCCGCCACGTATATATCTATGCATGTTAACATGTTTTCTAATTTCAGTAAATATTTGATGAAAATAATTCTGTAAGTTAGTTATTAAACCCAATTCAAGAATTTTTTTATAATTAATTACATGCAAACGAAGAACATGTACAGTTGATTTGTTCATAAATACCATAAATAATTTTCAATTTTTTTAAAAATTTAAAGAATATATATAATTAATTGAAACATTCTTAAATTGTAAATGTAATTCCCTTATAACAATGAATATTCGTTTTGTTGTCAAAAAAATAAAAATAAATAAAATAAAAACTAAAACCACTTCGCTTTCATCACCATCCTCATGAGGAGATGATTCAATCAACTTACAAGCTGAGCTGATAAATTTTATATTGTTTCAAGAATGATCAGATTATTTCATTTCTTGGGGCATGAACATGAATCTGATAACAACATTTATTCCAGAAGATAAGTCCAATACAGTTTTTGACAACGCATGAAACATTACAATATATACCGAACCTCACATGTGCCTTCAGATCTAGCTATGATACATGGCATAAAGAGCATACAGAGTGGAATAGATTTTGCATAAACATGAAGATGGCAGGGATTCCATGAATCATTCATTTTGCAGCCGTTGAGTATCAAAAGCTTTGCGGTGAATATTGTGATAAGAAGTGCTTTTGAAATTGATAACGAAGGTGCGAATTTCCATTGGAGCAAGTTCCACAACCAGTTTGGTAGGATCCAGTGGTCCACCTCTCCCTACCTTACTAGATTTTTCTGTTGAAAAGGAAGAGCCTTCTACTTTCCATACAAGTCTCTTCTTTTCCATTTCAGTCCTTTCTTGGTTGGCAGATAAGCTCATCTCTGTCACTTTGCCAATCTGGACAATATGAAAGCAGATTGTTAAATAAGAAAACAAAAATGGCCTCATTGACGTGTGGAGCATTGGTTGTACCTTTTTGCCCGGGAACAACTTTTTCAGCTCAACACTTGTCACTGCAGAAAGATCCTTGTCCTCCCCAATCTTTTGCAAGTATAAAATCCGAGAGGGTAAATGGTTAGAATTTAAAGCAAAACAATGTATAATGAGAAATTCAGATTGATGGAGACTTATAGCAACGTTTGTTCAACAATGCTTATGTGCTGGGAAGCATGTAATTTGAATAAAAATTCCATGTCAAGATTATGTATATGCTGATATAAAGTTATCTACTAAGTCAAATCCTGCATAAGTTACTCAAACTACAAATAAGCTTCCAGATGGTTTGACTAGGATGAGGGAGAAATAGAAACCTCATATAAATGAGCTAATCGAAGAAGAACCTTTCCATCGTCAAGTTCCTGCATAATTCATGGGAAGTGAATTCATGTTAGAGAAAAACGAGTAGTTTGTTAAGCCATTGTTTCAAGAAATTTACCGTAAGGCCAGCCATTTAGGGCCCAAAACTGGGAAGATGGTCATTCCTTTTCTTAATTTACACTAAAACAAAACAATGAAACTCTTATAACTACATCTGCCTTTCCCAAGAATAAAGCCAAAGTACCTGGAGAGTTACTAGAGCAACATTATCAGGTAAACTATAGGAGGAATCAATTCCTGAGAAAGTGGGTACGTGAGAATTCATCCAGTTATCTCCATCCTGCAAGAAGCCACTTTTTAAGAAACCCATTCATTAGACAAGAAACAATTCTTTCTTTTTGTTTTCTTTTAATAATTTTACCTCCTCAGCAAAGGCTAAAAGGAGGGGTGAATATATCTCCTGGCCAAAAGAACGACGCCACTTAGCACCTTCTCCCAGGGGATCAATCCTGAAATAATATTTTCCTTGGATCTGCAACAGGATGTTAGAAGTTGACACTATTCATTTTAGAACATAAATCGTAATGGGCATATTAATGAGGCTTTTTATGCTAATTACAATGGCAGTGGTGAATTATAAAGTAGAGACAACTTAAGAATCTTCGAAAGGAAAAATGGCAGAATTCTAATCAAGACCTTGAGACTTTTATTTTGTTTATTCATAACATGGAATGGACCGAAGATAAAATGATTTATGGGAAAGAACTAATTGGAACCATTCTACTTCAAAGTGAGTTTCTTATACAAATAATCCGAATTTGATGTGAAGGAAAATCCCAAATTGCTAATTATTGTGCACAAAATCCAAAGAAACTACCATGTGCTTACCGTCAGTCCTCTACATTCACCATGTATACAAACTGTTTCATTCAGGTTCTCTGCGACACCCCTTGAATCATCAAGTAGCAATCTCCTGTAGACGAAGGGAATTTCAGTTAGGGCTCAAAATAGATGTTGCACAAAGCAAACAATGTCAAGAATTATACTTCATTGAGTCATCAACATTGTAATCATGCCACCAAAAAACAAAACTCTTCCATAAGTGGCTTAAGTGGAAGCTACAACTCTAAATATTGTCTAATTTTTAATATCCAGAATTCTCTTAGCTTTTCTATCTGTTCAACGAGTTCTGAATTTGGGGTTCCTTCTGCACCCCACACTATGGAAACTTGTGAGATATAATATCTCAAGCACAAAGCCCCAAAGAATTTGGGCTCCTGATATCCTGGTTGGAGCCAGAGGTCTTAACCACTAACCCTACCATTGGGTTCACTTCTCAATATTCATGATATAAGCAACAACCGTAACACATACAGTATATTCAATCTCCGACATGCGATTTGTTACTCTCTGAAAATTTGAAAACAGTGCAAGAGTTTATTCGGATCGATTAAAGAGTAAAACAGTAACATTATACCTATGAAGCATCAACTCCACTTGACCATCCACTATGCTAGATCCTCCAATAGGCCGATCTACCAGAACTGAGAATTCTTTTTTGTTATCTTGAGCGTAAATCCCAAGATTAATCTGAATGGACAATACAAATTATATGTAAACTAAAGAAAGAGATAAAGATAAGTAGTAAAATTTAAATGACTTTCTAATCAATGCTAAACATGGCTTAGATCCTTATAGAAACAGACGGATGAGTAAAGATCCCACAAGCCATGCACATGATCCCTTTTTTTTTTGTTTGGGGTGCATGGGTGATGGAGGTGTGGTGGTCCCAGAGAAACATACAGGGTAATAATTTCCAGCAACTGGTTGGTTTACTTCCAGCTCCCAGTCTGCTCTATAATCACGAATCTGCAAAAGAGTATATCCTTAATTCATTGCATTGCTCAGAAGGATTGTGAAATAAACATCAACACAATGAAATGTTGCTATATGCAAGTGTATAATTAAAAATATTAAGTTTTTCATCTTCATATTGAAGATAACTGACACATCAAGGTCAATTTTTAAGGTTGACAAAAATTTTAAACCAACAAACAATCTGAGCATCTGCACAACATTTGTATCATACCCTTTTGATGAAGTCCCGTCCATTGGAATCTGTGTAGAATGTTTTATTATTTTCCATGGTAGTTGTTATTTGAGTGACAACTTCTTTACCAAGTCCATCATCAATAGGTACTGGACCAACCTGGTAAGGGACTTATGGTCAGTAATTCGATACAGCATTTACATATCATCATGCATAAATCTTCCAGAGAAAAACTTTAGCCATTCAAACAACCAATCCCAAACACCAGCCCAATGTCCCAAGCACCATCCTTGTGGAAATGGTGAAAACATTCAAAGAGTAGCACCTTCAGCACTATAAATAAATTCTAAAACAGAAATTAAGTTGCAGAAGCCTCAAGTAAACTTACAATGAACTCGACTTCAACATGCTCTTTGCCACTGTATAATCTGGTGGTCTGCAAAATATTTTCAATACAACCTTGAAAAAATCAGGAAACTTGTATCGCCAGTTACCATAAAGATTTTCTACTACCTTCAAGACCATCTATCGCACTACAACTAAGTGTAAAATGATTCTATTTCAGATGCTCTATCAATCATCTAGGTTTCATTCATAGGACTCGGGATTAATGTCAAACTTCTACTCTACTTTTGATTGTTAGAATCACATATTGCAAGTCTTAAGCAACAAAGTATAGAAGCATTATGATAAACATTCCTAAAATAGGTGCAGATCCTATGACTCCATATCGGACAAGAAACAGAACTTAAAAGGATAATTGTAGCATCTGAAGTCAAATAAAAATAACCTGCATAGTTCCTTAATTCTGCAAAAGACAGGACAGTTACTGCAAAATCTGTTAACTTGATGGTATACTTGTGCAAGAAAAATTATAGTTCAAATAATTTGTTTATTTTGAAGCCTAAGTACACATTAAAAACCATTAAAATATAAATTAGGGATCCAACATAACAGGTTTGACTTGTCATCAAAAAATAGGATTAAGTTGGACTTAACAAGTAGCTTAAATAACAACCTCTCATCCTCTAAAGCATGCTTACGTAATTGCAATTAAGACGACGATTGTCCTAAAGCAGAAGAAAAACTTATAAAGATGGCTAAATGACAGAAAAGCACCTGATATACCCACTGATTTATCTTCTGATGTACTTCATCCATTATAGGCCCACGCATTACAGTCAAAGGAACCTGAAATTTTAAATAACATTTTCTAGTTGGCAATTGCAAAGATTATCACTTCAAATGAGATGACCATCAGAAGATAGTGCACACCTGTCCTTTAGGCTCTATGAGAAATGTACCATTTGGACGGAATATATATGCCCCGGCATTCTGAAAAAAAATTGCAATAAGCGGCATAAAAAGTCAACTTGGTTAGAGATATTTTCACTATTACTTTGAATTTCAGGTCAAGCAACTTTAAAAAACATGAGAACTTCTAACTAATATATGGCTACCTGAGGAGCTTTATCTTTAGTTCCATTGTATCCAGGGTAAAAAATATATGACTGCTCAACCGTTTCCTTAACCTTCAAAAGATATCAATAGATGCATTAGACAAACAACTTGCAGATAGTTCTCCGCTTTCTCTCATTTGCCAAAGGGTAGGTGTGCCCGGGGTGGGATTGGGAGGCAGAGTATTGAAGATGAAGATGAAGATGAATAATATAGCATGGCAAGAGGAAGAGAGATTATACAATTTAAATAACCTCATGAAAGAAAATCCAAGCATCAAATGAGATAATATTTACACCCACCAGGTACACTACATACCAAGCTTCTACTATTAATATAATTAGCAAGTGTGCTTTGATCTGAGGAGAAAGTAAGCCTTAGATTGCCTTGACCAATTTCAAATGTAGATTTTTCCCCGCTTTCAAATGTGTATACAGATGATTTTGTTGAACCAGCACCTGTAAATAAAAATGACATGATTTAATTCACGAATTAATCAAATCTATTTATTCGACAAGATTTTTAAAAGATAACCTGTTGTTTTGACATTTTTTATGGTATAAGTGCTGAAACCAAGAGGAGGTACAGAGACCGTAAATGCAAGCCAATACTTAGGTGTAACACTTGGCGTTTTACCCAAATACGCCCTAACATGGTAGTTCCTTAAGTCTGTGTAAGCATCAGCTAGGGGAAGAAGTTGTGATTCAATTACTTTTCCCTCTGAATCAAAAACAGTAACATCTCCACTAGCAACCTACAGCAAGTTAGATCTTGTTATCTGTATATACATAGAGAGAGAGAGAGAGAGTAGATAACAAACATAAGTACAAGCCTATCTATACCAGAAAACATTTGACTTTACATGAAAACAGTCCTTCCCAAGACTATAATGACAAGCGATAACTACTACTGAACTACTGGTAGTTGAATGACCTAGTCCAAGGCATGTATTGGTTTTGCCAAGAATGGAATACTCACTGGAATTCGAATCACATCAGCTCTCTTCCATCCAAGAGAATTGTAGACCACAACAATCTACAATGAGAAGACGACATATCATTATGTATTTTTACATATAAAGACAGATATTATAATATTGAAAGGAGAAAATACATTGCCATTACCAAGTTTTTCCCATGAGAAAGATCAACTTCTGATGCAGGACAGTAACTAATATTCAGAAGTGGACACTGTAAGAAGACAAAAAAGGGTTGTTCATTTTAGTTTGACTCCCAATTAGAAGAGAGAGATAATTCTAATCCAACTATTTATTTGAAATTGCTTTGATATTAAAATATTATAATGTCTTTATTGTCATGCAAACCCTAAAGGAACTATTATAAAGCACATTTAAAGGCAAAATAACTCCAACTTGCAACCTGTTCTTTAAAACTGAAGTAGCACCATCTACATTATAAATTATACTTGGTCTGCCTCGTAAAGGAAATGTTAAGATTTATAAGGTAATTATTAGCGAGGATTGATATTTTCCCTTATTGTCTATAAGAGGAGAGTGATTTTAGGAATTTTATTTTCATTGATCTCATTTCCTTTTTGGCTATCATGCTTGTACTATAAATTACGGAACTCAGCTCTTATCAATATACACAAAAACTTCTTCATTATTATTTTTTTTTTGTTCTCTTATTGCTCTTCTCAACAGGAAAAAAATATTTTATTGTTAACAGTTTGACTTTGATAACCAACCTCAGTTATATTAAAATAACTACCTGAAGCTAAGGCGTACCAACATATATACTCTGTGTTTGTAGTGGTGGTGCATATGATTTGAGGAAGAATAAGTATAAGAAGAAAAGAAGGAAGAGATAGAACTTACAAACCTAAGATTAATCACCATAATAACTACAAATTTCCAAAAGAACAAACATTAAGAAAGAAGCTACTTTTTAAAGAATCCAATGATATTCCTTTTGCTCAACAGAGCCTTGATAACAGGCAACTCAGCAGATGCATCCTATATAAATAACGTAGATGACAACTCAAAAGTTCAAGAGCTAATGATATCTTGCCTGTTGAAATTTTGCAGTTGCCGTCTTGCACCCATTGTATGTCATTGACTGAGCCAAGCAAGCAAGTGAATTTGCTACGACCTGTTCAGCCTGCCAAAGTTAATAGATGGATGACATTTCAGCTAGAGTGAGACAGGAAATTCACTAGAAAAATTGCTGTGCTCAAACCAGAACTACCTCTGTGTGTCCTATAGAGAGTCGTTTTGCATAATCATTAGCCACATGTTGCTTTTCAGTACCAGTTACTGCATCATGATGCTGTGCAATTGCTAAAGCATCTGCTAGTGAATCTGTGTTAGGCCCTGAATCACTCCTACCTATAAAGAACTCTAGTTGTCTTGCTGCCTGATTATGCATAGAAGTATATAAGGATTTTATCATAAAAGCTGATATCAGACATGACGCTAAAATTCTTTTGACCAGAAGCATTAATTTTACCAAATAGTAGCCACTCATCATTCTAACAAATCGCTTCAAGGCCGGTCTACTAGTGAAATATCCTGTCCAGTAAGCATTTGCCCGGTCTGCATACCTGATGTGCTTAAAATCCAAAGAGTGGGTCAAGGTAATCAAAAAACATGCAAACAGATTACAATGGCAAAATAAAATTAAACTCACGGAAAGAAGTCATCAGTCTTCAGCGGCCAGGATTCATTTGCAGCATATTTGGCATCAGTGTATATGGATGGAGTAGAGTACAGAGCATTTATACGTCCATCCTAACAATTTCAAACGAAATCATTCAGAATAAACAGCGTCTAACTAAAAATATTATACAAAGAAGGGTTGTGAGACCACAAGGCAGTGCATACTTCAATTTATCTCTTCATTAGAGACCAGAAAGTAGTGAAGAAACAAACGCAGAAAACGAAAAATGATTCTAGATTAAAGAAAAATGTAAATTAGTTTGAACTGCCACTCGTTTCCGAGGCAATTCTTATGCCATATCATATTTCTAAGTCTCATTTAGAAACAAGTATAACCAAGTGACAGGGGGACATCAACAATCCGATGGACAATAAGCACTTGAAAGCAAACGTCAAAACCTAAATATGCTTTCCAAATAAATAGAACTCATGAAAAGCAAAAATATAGTCGAGCTCATAAAACTACATCCTAAACTACATTTATGATTACACATTGCAAGCCGGTGCTGTTAAAAAAATAATAATAATAATAAAGATTTTCAGATATTCACAATGAAACCATGTAAACTTAAAAGGTCAAAAGCACAACAGAAAGCATTTCAATGCTGTAACTATCAGTCTCATTGCAAGATGACTTACCATATTTACATAATGAATGAACTTGTCCATCTGCCGGAACCATGTATGCGCATATTGATACTTAAAATCTGTTCCCATGGTCCACATTATATGATTTGTTCTAGTGATGTTAGCCTGAAAGAGGAAAACTTGTTATTAGCTTTAACTGATAGATGTCCTGTTAAATTTGTCATTGTAAGCCTTGTTTAACAGCATGAACGTCTTCATTCCTTAAAGATTTAATCCAAACATATGATCATACTAAAACATGATAAGCATCTTTACACCCATGCTCAAAGTTGAACTGATACAAACTTCTAATCTTCCAAGAAATCAGTTTACTTCTACAGGCAAGTGAAACTTCTCGTGCAATTGTAGTCTTTGGAAAACCCTCATACTTGGATATTCTTGTAAATGATATCTGGAAAGTTTTCAGCAAACTTCTCATATTGCTCCATAAGGAAGTTCTAGTGTATTCTTATCTAAGTGTCAGTCCAACCCAAATGCTTAAGCTTTAAAAAGAAAATATTATTTAAAATTAACTAAATCAGTTTACTGCATCATATCTGCATAATTAACCTATATGATACAGCTTGAACCTAAACCACAGATTGTCGATCAAACTGGTCCTAAGCAGAAACTTAATAAGAATGAAGTTAAAAGATTTATTTTGTTGTCGACACACTTTAAAGAGAGAAAGAATACACATTTGAGGTTGCAAGGACTGCATTATGAACAACAATAGACTCATAAAGATCAAGACTAAAAGGAAATATAAGTGAAACTATAAACCCCAAAAGAGAAGGCTGCATGAAATAAAAATCAGATACTACATTGGTTAACCAGACAGGAAAAATCATGATATAAACACACCCATCCCAATTTACCTGTGATACTGCAGCAGCAACAAAGTCGTTAACTCGTTCTTGAACATTGTAATCAAATAAATTGATATCATCCTTGAAAGAAACGAGAAACAAAATAAGAAAAAGACATGTGAATATTCAGAGACTCATAACAAATAATCAACTTTACCATGTAGTACCTGAACAATAGGGGAGTTATCATTGACTTCAAAATAGAAACCACCAGGCGGAGGTTCATAGTTCTCAGGAAATGCACCAGCAAAGATCTGTTAAAAAAAAAAAAAAGCAGCCAAACGAATTTCAATTAGCAAGAACACTAAAGAGGGCAACAAAAGAAACCGCATCACAAAATGAAACAGTAATGACAATATTCAAATAAAGCATGAACATGCATGTAAATCCAAATGCCTAAATTCTAAATCAAGTTAAACAAGATTTATGTTGACACGTCATTACCTGTGCAGATGAACCAAGACTTCTAGATCCCTGCCAGACAACTTCAAGACTCTTCTCATTTTTACGCTTAGCCCTATCTTGGTAATCAATACGGCCAAAGAAAAGAGAGTCAAATCCAACCTGCACCAAGAATAATTACCATTACATTGTTTACTATGGGATCAGAAAGAGAAACTTGGATTAAGAAATTTCTTTGAAGTTGAAATGATATAGATAGGTTTACTTCGGCTCCCAACAAATAAGCCTGCACTGCAGAATGTCCAAAAGGGTCGATTTGCCAACCAATTCTTGGAGTTACACCAAACTCATTTTTTATAAATCGATGCCCAAGAGTAGTCTGATCAATCATGTCAATGTAATGTGTCACTGCCTCATCATGCATACACATACCTCCATTTCTGTAACAAGCAAACAGAGAGACATAGAGAGAGCCATCTAGACATAATTTTCCAAATAATGAATAAAAACCAAATAATATGTAGGTATCTATTATAATGAAAAACATAAAAATAATCTGAAATTGCATACTTTGTGTAATAAGAAAGGAAGTTACTGACATTCTTATAAAAAAAGGTAAATCTATAAACAAAGACGATACTGACATAAAACTGTAAAAAGATCACTGGTTAAAAAAGCGTTTCTTACATGAACTCCAGTTGACCCGATCTGATGAGCTGCTTGACTACCTGCTGCATAGGTTCACTCTGATCTCTCCACCATCGTTGGAAAAATGCCTACAATTTCAAGCAAAGCCAGACATATGATAATCCAAATAGCAGACAAAAAGATCAATATGTGGAAAATAAAATGCAGCATCACATAATTGTGAGTTGCAAGTAAATTATGGTGTCTATAGAATTAGGTGACAAATGTGAACATCCAAAGAGAAGCTGCTCCTGAGTATCTCAGTGCCAAATTGCATGGAGATTACTTTAGGAATTTTAATTAGAAGTCAAACTCTTGACTTTAACATGATACAATTTCAGGACACTGTAATATTTTGACTGTGAATCAATATATCAGAACTTAAATGTGCCAATGGCCCTATGGTTGTTTGTGCAATCTGGAACAATGAAAGGGAAAACAATGAGTCTTCTCTACTTTCCTATGTTAAACTATATATCCTTCTAAAGCTAGACCCGAGTCAATCACCCCTCCAATCCTCATATTATACACCTGCAAAAGCCTAAGGCTCTCATTCGTCACTATGAAAAAAAAGGGCAAAACAAAGAAACTGTGTTTTACATAGTCAAATACTCGGTCATTCAGTAGAAAAGCTCCAGAAAATCAAGCCCAGTTAAAAAAAAATGGCAGTCTTAAGTATGCCATTTTCTGAAAAAACTTGGCTTGAGGTTCAAAAACATTTTGTACCCTTCACTTCTATTTCCGTCCACTTTCTCAACAACCAAACACAACTCATTGTTATAAGAAGACGGGAATTACTAACCATTTCAACATAGATAAATTTCCTGTTCTTGTCAGCCATCAGTGCAGGAATCAGAGAATCCAATATGTTTTGCACACAAGCCCCCTGCACAATCAAAACAACAAAATATGACACTTGAACAATCGAAGTAATTAACAACTACATATAAATGAGTCCGTTTCAAGAAATTAAAAAGCGATAGAAACCTGAATAGAATTATTGGAGCCAACATAGTATTGATCAACGGTCTTCAGCCAACCCACATCATCATGCGTGTGAGCGACCAAATGAACATTGAGCTTCCCAGGAACTATGCCTTGTGAAGTGTTGTAAACCATGTACTTGGATTCAACACAAGCACTTGCAACAAAAAGGACAACATAGTACAACACCACTTGAAGGGTCATTTGTACTTGAAACAAAGAATCAGAAATTCAAGAAACAAGCAGAACAGCAGTTATCACTTTGCCACTCCCAGATTAAAGTAGTGGAAGGATCTTTGTGATGATGATTCATCAGAAAACTGGGCGTTGCATTGCTGGGGTTAATCAGAGTTTTGTCTATTTCTGTCTTCTTCAACCCTTTTGACTTCAATATATATCTGTTTTTGACACTCTTCCAGCTACTAGGATAAGAAATGCACCTTAAACTTATCTTATTCTATTGTAAAATAAAATAAAAACAATTACTAATCTTGGAATTTTCTTCTTTATGTATGACCTCAATCTATTTAATATTTCTGTGAGAAATTTAAATTTAAAAGCATATACGCAATGAGATATAAATTACAATCTTATTATAAGATAAAATTGTGATTTGTTAGCTAAATTGGATTGTTAGGTATTTTGGTAGGTGAGGAGGATGCATATACAATATACTGTGGGCCGAATACAAGAAAATTTTGTTCTCTTGATAAGGAAGTGTATCTTCTTGCTCAACGGAAGCAAGGGGGGGGACTACATGGAGACTGGAGTCATAGTCTAACACTATTCCCCACCCCAATCATGATGATGTCTTGCGAAACATGTTAAGATGGTTTCTTACAAGTGCAAGATGATTGCATGTTAGCTATCTTTGTTTCCATGTAAGATGTCTTCTAAGTTTTGCAAGATAATGTCTTGCAAGACACCGTTTAACAACATGTCAATGATCATGAAAACGATAATTATAATTATCATTTCATTGGGAGATTTAGGTAAAATTTAATAATTATGTAACGAAAAGATTGAATGACTCCCATTTAAATAAGTATAAACAAAGTGTAGTAAAATAAGTGAAAAGGAGGCTGCCGAATTTGATCAAATAAGCGAGAGAAGGTTGCTTGAAGATTTAACTTTAAAGCTGCTGAGAGATTTTCACTCTGTTCTTTTATGAATTCAAATATTGTTTCTTGTGCTGCACGTTTTTCAATATAATTTATATTCAATCTCAACCACATATTCTTTTCAAAATTCAAAATAATTCAAAATCAACCATATATTCCTAAATTCAATTGAAAACAAAAATACTGGATTCATAAAAGAACACATCTTTTATGGTGGCGGGACTGTTGTCAGAGAATAAATACAGAAGAGGAAAGCAATTAGGGAAGAGAAGATATGAGAAAATGGTAAGGGGATTTGATTTTTATTCATGTGTAAAATTATAAAAGATGGGGATCTTTATAGACATGAGAACTACCCCCAATTGCCCGTTTCACCAGTCAGTTACTGCTTACATAAGAATAAATCATGATTGACCAAAGCATTAACCAATAAAATTTGGATAACACCAAAGTAATAATAAATGTTACAACGTATGAATAACAAATGGTGAAAAATCCATCGTACGATTTACAAATTCTCGTTAGATTTTACCACTTAAAATAATTACATTTGTTTTACGAAGAAAAAACACGGTAGAACAAAACCAAAGCAAAAAAAAATACAATAATCATAAAATAGTGTTGAACTACAATTACCTTGTTAAAAACCATGCTAGACAAACTCGGTGGGACAAAAACTGATAAAAAACAAAGAGTACAGTGTATATTACCTGAATATGCTCCCCCTGATATGTATTTCTCTTATAGGTATTCCCCTTAACAGTGGCAAAAATTAATTTTTGCTTGATCCACCAAAGGTTTTTCAACAAAGATCAATAATTGATACATAACATTAGCATTTAATCACAAACTCAATAAAATACATATTTAGTTGTTCAACATTAATAAGCAAAATATGCAATAACATATAAAACAACAATTTCAAATTTCCATAGGAACTCTACAACATAGTCAAGCTTTATCCAAGCAACTTTGTGTTCTCAAAATAAAAAGCCAACTCAACTAAAATTGCATCTTGTCTAATTGGGTCATGTTATATCATTGATAATAGATAATCTTTCTCTTCCGCATCTTAGTCAAAAGATGTTGGCTTCCTCAAGAGCTTTAGCCTTTTTCTGTCTCTATTAGGACATAGTACTTTTAAGCCTCTACTAGGGTTAGGTTTTGTCTCTACTAGGACAAGAGTGACATAGCCTCTCCAGGGCAACAAAAGGCTCAACTCGAGAGCTTGTATCAATTGTGAGAAACTATAGAACCCGAATTCTCTTTACAACAAAAAAAACTACAACTATATAAGAGGGTCAGATGAGTTTATCCATATATATTGACCAATGGAAAGGATTAGTTCCATACAAACGATAACAATATATAAAAAGGATAAACAAAAACAACCAAAAAACTTTATGTTGCTTTATGCTTCAGTCTTTATCTTAGAAAAAGTCTGTATAGTCAAGATGAGTTGTATTAGCTTGGTTGACATTTTCTAAAAGGTTTTTCTCGACTTCCTTTCTTTCATTCCCTTTCGCTACTTGGTAAAGGTCTGCTCAGTTTTGGGATGTACAACAATTTTGTGTCCGATAACCTTTTGTGTCACATCTATAACAGATGTCTTCATTAGCTTGAGAAGGTTTTTTCCTTGCACTTTTCTTATCTTTAGGATCTTTTTTCTCTTGGTCGTCATCCTTATCACCCCATTTAAAAGATTTGCGACCACTTCTTGACCTGTCCCTTTGCCCTATTCCACGTTCCTTATTCTGATAACCATTCCTGTAAGTTTTATTATTTGCCTCTGGATTTGGTAGTGAACCGTTTGGGCATGATTGATGATTTTGCAATAAGATCTCGTTATTCTTCTCAGCAAGTAGGAGGCATGTGATTAAGTCTAAGTATTTGTTAAAATGTCGCACTCAATATATTTGTTGTAGAATAATATTTGAGGGATAAAATGTTGACAGAGCCTTGTTGATCTTGTCTTCGTTAGTTATTTTCTAATTGCAAAACTTCAGCTGTGAGGTAATCTTGAAAAGTGTTGAGTTGTAGTCAGCTATTGTCTTGAAGTCTTGAAATCATAGATTACTCTAGTCTCATTTAGCTTAAGGGAGCATAACCTCTATCGAGTGATGAAATCTCTCAGCTAGGCTAGTCCACAAAATTAGTGTGTCTTCTTCATCAAGATATTCGGCTTTTAAATTCTCTTTCAAATGATAGAGAAGGAAATTCAAAGCCTTTTCTTTGTCTTGTAAAGAAGTTTGGTTTCCTTGATGGTGTCTTCAAGCTACATTTCCCATAAATGGCTCTCTACACTTCTAGCCCATTTTATATATATATATTCCCTCTCATCAAAACCAGAACCAGAGAATTGTTATGTTTGACATATTCCCAATATTTCAAAGTGAATAATAACCTAGATTAGTAGTAATTGTTGATATAATTAAATACACCAAGAAAGTTTTCAGGAAAGACTGGTAGAGACAAAGCCTCTTTAAAATTCAGTCTCCTTAGACTTATAGTCTTTTTTACAAAACTTTCTTAGACATGTATATAATCATACAAGTAACATTCACCATCCTAAACTAGGCTTGTTTCTTCTAAATGTTATTTACCTATATCACATAGAAACAATAATAAGATAAAACAAAATAATAGATTGATTTTACTTTCTAATATGGAGGATCCAATTTAATGGCTACCACAGAGTATACTCGTAAAATAATCAATTAGATTATACAATATATAAAAGACATAGATAAATAACCAAAGTAATAAAGTACACTAATAGAGCACTTCATCCTAACGTGTAATAAAATAAGTGAAAAGGAGGTTGCTGAATTTGATAAAATAAGTGAGAGAAGGTTGTTGGAAGATTTAACTGTAAAGCTACTAGAGGATTTTATAATGGTGGGACTGTGGTAGGAGAATAAATAAAGAAGAGGACAGAAGGTATGAGAAAATGGAAGGAGAAGATGGGAAGGGTGGCATGGGGACATAAGAACCACTCCAGGCCACCCTTTTTCACCGATCAAGTACTGCCTACATAAGAACAAATGATGATTGGCCAAAGATTGGCCAATAAGATTTAGATAATACAAAAGTAATAACAAATGTTACAACAAATGAATAACAAGTGGTGGAAAATCCACCATACAATTCACAATACTCCTCTTTGAATTCCATCACTTAAAATAATTGTATTTGACTTTACTAGAAAAAAACTCAATAGGAGAAAACCAAAGCAAAGAAATACAATAATCATAAAGTAGTGTTGGATTGCAACTGCTTCGTTAAAAACCTTGCCAGAAAAATCTAGTGGGACAAAAACTGGTCAAGAAAAAAGGGTATAGTGCATATCTCCAGGACATGCTCCCCATGATAAGTATTTCTCTTATGGGTACTGCCCCTGATAGTGGCAGAAATTGATTTTGCTCGATCTAGCAAAGATATTTTTTGCAAAGATCAATGTTTGATACATAACATTAGCATGTAATCACAAACTTATTGACCCAGGTATGACAACTCAAGAGGGGGTTGAATTGGGTTTTTATTTTTAAAAACGGATTTATAAAACTTTTCTTGAAAGATCAAAATTAGTTCACTCTTTCTTTGAGAATAAAGGTGATGAAGATGAAATTAGAAGTTATCAAATATGTAATCAAGAGAATAACAATAATGAACAATCACAAGTGCAAGTAAATGTAAAGAGAATAGTGATAGAGAGAGTGCAAACTCAATTTACGTGGTTTGGCAAACCTTGCATACGTCCACGGGCTCCTAGCTCCATAAGCTAGGCTTTCCACTAAGTTGTAGAAATCTTTACAACTTGCTTGATGAGTAACCGCACCAAAACTTTTTCCTTTAACCCTTGATAACACCACACTAAGAGTTCTTCTTGATGAACAACCTCACCAAGGCTTCTTCCTTCAACCCTTGATAACACCACACCAAGAGTTCTCTCAAGGATAACTATTATCCTTTACAAGAAGATCTCTCTCTCACTACAATACAAGAACAAAGATAATTATTTATAATAAAAGTACAACTCTCTCCAAAGAGTAGATAAAGAATATAAAAACTCTCTAAACTTGATATTTCTTTTACTTTTTTGCTTGATGGATTCTTGTTGAATGCATGGGAGAAGGGCTCCTTTTATAGGCAAATGAGATGAACTTAATCAAGTGAAAACACCAACTCCAAATTTTCTACCCACCATAAAAACTGTAATCTTTTCTGCCATTGTTGTCAATGTTCTGTTTGAAATTTGAAAATATTCAAAACAAAAAAGATCTTTATATTTGAAAAAGCTTTCCAACGCATTAAGAATCAAGTTATTTGGATATCTCTAGCTCAAGATATGGCCAAAATACCATTAGGTGCTCATGTCACTTGATTTTTCTTCCTTGTGTCAGTCCACCAAATTGTATGATAATTCTGTCAGCCTTCTGTTTAAAATTTGAAATTCCTCAAAACATAAAAGTTCTGAATGTTTGAATAAACTTTCCAAAGCATTAAGAATCAAATAATTTTGATATCTCTATCTCAAGATATGAATAAAAGACCATTCAGTGCTCATGTGACTTGATTTTTAGTCCTTGTGTTAGTCCACCGAATTGCATGTCAATTATGTCAGCCTTCCATTTGAAATTGGAATTTATTCAAAAAATATGAAATGTGCCTCATGAAATCATCTTTTCAATGCCATAAGAATCATGTCATTTGGATATCTCTAGCTTAAGATATGTCCAAAATAGTATTTGGTGCTCATGTCAACTGCTTCTATTTGTCTTTTAACTTGCATGATGATCTGGACAACCTTGCACTTGAAATTTGAATTTCTTTAAAACATATAAAATGTTATAAATTGAGTAAGCTTTCCAAAGCTTAAGAATCACATCATTTGAACGTGTCGAGGGTCGAGTTGTGAACGTGTCGAGCATCGAGCGCGACGTGTCGAGTGATCGAGCATCGAGCGATCGATTATCGAGCGGTATAGGGAGTGTTGAGTGCACAGTGTCGAGTGTCGAGCGGTATATATGCCGAGTGTCGAGTGCCAGAGTCGAGTGTCTAGCTGTGTCGAGCATCGAGTGTCGAGCGCTCTAACAGACTCGACCCAAATGTACCTTTCTCACAAAATTTTTCATAAAAACGGTGCTGCCTTAGGACTTATTTTAGAAATTATATTGAAGGGTTTATAAGCATATGCATTGGACCTTGGATGGGCCATTTTGGATACAGATCTAAGGAGAATACAGATATGAAATTCTATGTTTTGGACCTTGGATGGGCCGTCTTACATATGAATCACAGGAGAACACGAATATAAACTTATTGTCTCAGACCTTGGATAGGCCGTCTTGCATACGAATCCAAGGGGAACACGAATATAAACTTGATGTGTTGGACCTTGGATGGGCCGTTTTGGATACGGATCCAAGGGGAACACGAATATAAACTTGAAATGTTAGACCTTGGATGGGCCGTTTTGGATACGGATCCAAAGGAAACACGAATATAAACTTGAAATGTTAGACTTTGGATGAGCCGTTTGGATACGGGTCTAAGGGTAACATTAGATGAAAGATTTTTTATTGTTAAGTGAATAAGTGATACATTGATGTGTCAATGAGAATGATTGCTCGATTTATTATAATGGGTAGTGTTACTATGAAATTGAGTAACGGTTTGAATGCTTGTGATTTAGTATAATGTTAGAATCTTTTCTATTGGGCTATACGCTCATCCCCTCCCTTCACAGGTACACAAAAAAATATTCATACTAGTGGTGTACCAGAGCTTTCCTAGGGAGTCTGGGCGTTTACATGCATGTAATGGTCTTGGAAAAAGTTTTGACTAGCCTGAATTTTGATAGGAAATTTTAGTATGTGATTATCAACCTATGTTCTAAGTGTGGTCATCAGTGTATGTAAAGTTTATCTTGAACAAATAGCTACATGTTGTAATGGATTCAGGTGATATATATAAATATATGCATGAATTGGAAAAAAAAAAGTATATTGATTATGTCTTTTTACCATTTTTCTTAATTAATCACACTTAAAGTCTCTAAATAAGAGGTTTTAGGGCGTGACACTCTCACTTTTGCATCTCAATCAAAGGATGTTAGCCTCCTCAAGAGCTTTGGCCTTTTTCTGTCTTTGCTAGAACAAAATATTTTTTAAGCCTCCATGAGTGCTAGGTTTTGTCTCAATTAGGACAAAAAGTATATTACCCTCTCCAAGGCAACAAAAGGCTTAACTCAAAGGACTTTGAGAGACTATGGACTTGCTTTCTCTTTACAAAAGAAAAACCTACCACTCTACAAGGTGGTCAAACGAGTTTATCCATATATACTGACCAGTGGAGTCAACAAATTTTCAATTGGTGGATTAGTTCCATATAAAAGATAACAATATATAAAGGCATAAACAAAAACAACCAAAAAAACTTCCTATTACTTTATGCTTCAGTCTTCATCTTGGAAAAAGCCTGTATAATCAAAATATATTAGTGGTATTAGCTTGGTTGAAATTTTCTAAAAGGTTTGTCTCGACTTCCTTTCCTTTGTTCTATTTGGTTACTTGGTAAAGGTCTACTAAGTTTTAAGATGTACGACAATTTCATGTCTAGTGAACTTTTGTACCATATCCGTAACAGATGTCTTCATTAGCCTCAGAAGGTCTTTTTCTTTCGCTTTTCTTATCTTCATGATCTTCTTTCTTCTGATCGTTATCCTTTTCACCCCGATCAAAAGATTTATGACTACCTATTGACCTAATCCTTTACCCTCTTCCACATCCCCTATTATGATAACCATTTCTGTAAGTCTTACTGTTCACCTCTAGAATTGGTAGTGAATCGTTTGGTCATGATTGACAATTTTGCATAAGATCTCATTATTCTTCTTAGCAATTAGGAGGCATGTGATTAAGTTTGAGTATTTCTTAAAATATTACACTTGATATATTTGTTGCAGAACTATATTTGAGGGATGAAATGTCGATAGAGTCTTGTTGATCTTGTCTTCATTAATTATTTTTTTACAACAAAACTTCAGCTGTGAGGTAATCTTGAAAAGTGTTAAGTTGTAGTCAACTATTGTCTTGAAGTCATAAAAGTGTAAGTTGTTCTAGTCTCGTTTAGCTTAAAGGAGCATAGCATCCATCTGATGAAGAAATTTCTTAGTTAGGCTATTCCACAAAATTAGTGAGTCTTCTTCATCAGGATATTCGGCTTATAAATTCTCACTCAAATGATGGAGAAGGAAATTCAAAGCCTTTGCTTTGTCTTGTAAAGAAGTTTGGTTTTCTTCCTTGATGGTCTCTTTGAGATTCATTTCCCGTAAATGGCTCTTTGCACTTCTAGCCCATCGTATATATATTTCTTCCCTCCCATCAAAAGCAACAAACTGAAGACTTGTTATGTTTGACATCTTCCCAATATTTCAAAGCAAATAATAACCCAAATTAGTAGTAAGTGTTGATATAATTAAATACATCAGAAAAGTTTCCAAGAAATGTTGGTAAGGACAAAACCTCCTTAAAACCCAGTCTCCTTAGACTTATAGTCTTTTTTACGAAACTTTCCTAGACATGTATAGAATCATACAAGTAACACTCACTGTCCTAAGCCACGCTTTTTTCTTACCAATGTTATTTACCTATATCACATAGAAACAAAAAGAAAAGCAAAATAATATGTTGATTTTACTTTCTGATATGAAAGATCCAATTTAATGACAATCACAAAATATACTCATAAAATAATCAGTTAGATCATATAATATATAAAATATATAGATAAATAACTAAAGCAATAAAAAATAGTATTAGAGCACTTCATGCCGGAGCACTTCATGCTGATAATGTGTAATAAACCAAGTGAAAAGGAGGTTCTTGAATTTGATCAGATAAGTGAGAGAAAGTTGCCGGAGGATTTTATAGTGGTAGGACCGTGGTAGGAGAACAAATGGAGAAGAGGAGAGAAATCAAGGGAGAGAAGATATGAGAAAATGGGAGGGAAATTTGATTTCCATTCATGTGTAAAATGACAAAATGGGGGCACTATTTATAGACATGAGAACCTCCCCAGGCCACCCTTTTTTGCTAATCAGGTACTGCCTACATAAGAACAAATCATGATTGGCCAAAACATCAGCCAGTAAATTTAGACAACACAAAAGTAATAACAAATGTTACAACAAATGAATAACAAGTGACGAAAAATCTACCGCACGATTCACAGCCCAATGGAGTCAAAAGAATCATTTTGTATTTGCCTACCTTATATTTATATATGATGTAAGACATTTTAGCATGCTTCACAGGTAAACGATATTTAATCTGTAATACCCATTGGGCTTAAGTGAAGAAGGCCTAGCCCAGCTCATTTCTCCTTCATTCTATTATTATAAGACACAAAAAAAAGAAAGAAAAATCTAGAAAGAAAAGACAAGAAGGCAGACATGAGAAGGGGGAGAGAGCTCAAGGGAAGTGGCAAATTTTGGAGGATTTTTGAGGGCCTTCTCAAGGACAAGGAAGCATTAATTCTTTGTTGAAGGATGTGGCCAGCTAGGTGGAATGTTGACTTTGGAATCAACTGCGAGCGAACCGAGTTGTGCAACCAAATTAGTGGGTGGAAAAATATTTTATTTTATGGGTTATAATGATTTCTCTAAATGTTATTTTATACATATTTTAGAAAGTTTTAGAGAGAGTAGAAGATTTATTTTTTTCTGGATAATTAAGAAATATGTTTTAGTATTTACTTAGTTCTGTTTATTTATAGAATTTTCGAGAATTTTAGCGAATTTAGAAGAATTCAAGTTAGTTTCTTTTGTATTTCTTGAGGGTAGATAGATTCATTTATTATACTTGCTTCCATTATTAATCTGTTTCAGGGTTAGTTTTCAAAAATGGTTGTAGACATGAATTTTAGTTTCAAAATTAGTTTTGAACAAAGATATAACATTTAGAAAGGAAAAATCAGATTTTATATTTAAAGTGCATTTTAGTTTTTCAGAAAGTTATATTTTGTAAATTTAGAGAAAGTGTGAAAGCATTGATATTTAAAGTTTTCATAGCCATTTGACTCAAGGATTTCTTAAAGTATTTAGAAATGTCTTTTTAAATGTTTGTCTTGGATTAATTTAAATAATACCAACATTTCCGGTTTTAGTTTGCATAAAATTTTCAAATTTTGATAAGTTTGCTTGAAAAGAAAAAGTTTAGCATATGAAGCAGTTTTTAAATGAAATCAGATTTAATGAAAATAAGAAGGTGCAATTATGTTATACTAAGCTAGTACTCAGATACTCAAACAGTTATTCAGATCACTTAGACAATGATACAGGTAGAGGCCTTTGGGGCCCGTTCAGACACACATAGAGGCTTTGGATCGTGTAATCTGGGCATTTTAGCCCTTTGGGGGCAGCTCTGTGCATGCGTATGACTAGTATAACTGTGCGATGTTAGATCTCGTCAGGTAGGATAAGATAGCTTAAGGGGTACTTGTTTAGTATATCAGTACGAGTTTTAAATATTTATATGAATGAAGAAAAGAAAAGTATTCAGAAAAGAAAGATGCTTAGCAAATTTTTATAAAATTTATCCAAAATTTTTAGAAAGAATTTTACTATGATAGTTTATATACTCTCAACAGCTTCATTATTTTATAGTTTTATGAAAACTAAAGCATAATTCTTCCCATGAGATATATAAGTTTCTTTTTAAAAGAAGATTTGTATGGAAAGTTATGCATTTTGTTTTAAATCACAGTTGAATAAATATTTTAGCATGATCATCAAGAGCATCTTTATTATATGGTTGAAGATGATTATTTTATTGTTTTAAGTATAGACAACAAAAAGTAGTATTTTGATGAATTTATTCATTCAATAGTTATTTATTTTAAAGTTTTATGACATTTTAGATGATATGAAAGTTATGGGTTATAAAGACTATTTTTTTCTATAAAGAAAAGATTTATTTTATAATAATATAATCTTTTTAGATTTATTTATAAATATATCTTTATCCCCACTCACTGAGTTTTATACTTACTCTTTTGTTTTATTTTTCTTTCCTTGTAAAATATTTTTTTGCCCCAGTTGAAAGCAAAATGTGATTTAGTTAGAAAGTTTGGAGGCCCAACCACGTGATGTTGTAAGGATATGTTAAAGTTGTAACAGTTATATTGGAGGAAAAATTTTATTTGTTGTTGTAATTGAAAATTATTTCAAGTTTGTTCCATAAGAAATACAAGAATTAAGAAGCAGTTAATAGTCCACAGTTTTAGGCATGATTTACACGTGTAGCTAAGGACGGATCGTGTCATAATCTCTTTTTTATATTAGTTAATTCAATCAATTAAACTTTTATAAGTTATCTAAAAATCAAATCCCGTTTACATCATAATAATGAAAGCTTAGTTGAAAATTTTAAATTTTAAAGAATAAAAAAGAAGAGGAAAAAAATGGCGTATTTCATATTTTCGTTACTATTAAGGTAATCCTTTTTAAAAAATATTAATTTTAATATTTTTAAGAAATCTTTAAACCACGTTGAGATTAATATCTCAAATGTTATTGCAATGTTCCTCTTATCTCAACTATCAATATTATTGTACTTTAAATCGTGTTTTAGTAGACCAACCATTATTCCTCGTTCTGTCAATAAATGATAAGTGGCATCAATAGATTAGGATTTTTTAATATAAAATTAAATACAAATTTTTAATTTTTAACCCATATTATTTAACAATTGATAAATAAATTGATATTATTAAATATAATTTTTTAACTTTGTGATTATTAAATTATATGTAATTAATAATTAAAAGTTAGGGTTAAAATTTTGTATTAAAAATCATCACTCATTATACATATGTTTTAGTGCAATTATTGTTTTTTGTTAAAAAATATAGCCGACGCGTCATTTTCTAGAGAGCATCGGACGACAGGCTGTCGATATCATGTCCTCTGCCGTTTGAGCTTACTAAGCACACTTTTCATTCTTTGTATTAAGAGCGTTCAAGTGGATATGGCTTCAACTTCAATCAACAGTGACCTAAAATATAGAAATTGGCATTTATTTCCTACTTTTGGATTCGTCGTAAAATACAACAAACATTGCAGAACAATTACAAGAGCACATACAATCGAGAAGCTTTGGAGACATCTCAAATACAGAAAAACTGTTATCTACCAAGCGCTTCGTTCTCTGGAACCATACCTTTGGACGTCATCAAAGTATACAACGAAAGTGCGGATTTCCATAGGGGCAAGTTCCACCACCAGTTTTGCAGGATCAACAGGCCCTCCCCTCACCACCCTGGTTTCTCCTTCAGCAGAGCCCTCCACTTTCCAAGCTAACTTTTTCTCCTCCATTGCTGATCTTTCTTGATTGGCAGACAAGTTCATTTCTGCAACTTTACTTATCTGAAAGGAATATGGCGGTGAAATACAACATTAACACATTCTATCAATAAGCAGAGTAGAAATGTTATCAATATATATCTACTGCTCTTACCTTCTTGTTTGGAAAGAGCTTCTTCAATTCCACACTTGTTATTACAGAGTAGTCCTTGTCCTCTCCAATCTGCATTAAATCACAAAAATGAACAACAAAGGAATTTGGAACTGTTTCTCTTGTCATAAATTTGTGCAGCAGTTAACTGAAGAATGATAAATTTGTATAAATAAGACCAAAGATCTACTAGTCATGGATAAACGAACACTGTCTCTCATGATATATAATATACATGCATCAACATTTAGTGAGTTGAACAGCTCTGATGCCGGTTTTTATTCTTTGTAGGGAAATTAATGCAATATGGATATAATGATGTATTCATTGGAGAATCAATGCATCACTCCCACTTCCATATTCACCATTTTCAGAAGGGTGCTTTCAAACAGTACTCCAATTATTTGGGAATGGTATGTAGCACGTTCCGACATGGAAAATATGGTGCAACCAAAAACAAAGGCAAGAAAATGCCACTAGATATGCTTCAAAATATTAAAGGCTGATCCAACATTTTAGACTTGGTATCTCAAGAGGGCCAAGATTCTATATCCCTATGACAGGTTGGGAAGGAGTTATGACCTCATATAGGTGTGCCAACCGAAGGAGCACTTTCCCCTTTTCAAGTTCCTGCAATTCCGGAAAGAAAAAACTTTTACCCAAACATATTATGAGAGAACAAAATTAAGAAATATTGAAAAAAAGAGTGCAGCTATTTTCACTAATTATTCTTCCAAGAGACTGTAGAGAGCCAGTTTTGACAATACAATAGTTTGGACAGCATTTATCTACTTACCTGAAGGGTTATTAGAGCAATGTTATCGGGCAACTTGTAGGATGGGTCAATTCCGGAAAAAGTTGCCACATGCGAATTCATCCAATTGTCTCCATCCTGCAAAAATTAAAATGATCACCTAAGCACTGAAGCCCCATGGCATCAAGTCAATTTCAAGTTTTTATCTCACCTGTTCTGCAAATGCTAAGAGAAGGGGAGAATATATCTCTTGCCCAACTGTGCGCCGCCACTTGGCACCCTCCCCTAGGTGATCGATTCTGAGATAATATTTTCCTTGAATCTGCAAAATTGCTATAAAGTTAGTAACTGCTCCAACAACCTGTTGTGCAAAAATAAATGAAAGCAAGAGAAATATTGATTTTTTTTTTTTTGATAAAAAAATGCGGTCTCTGCCAGTTTAACATGCTTATAGACGGCACAAAGTATCAGGGACTGTTATGATTTCTAGGGAGGAAGGAAAGAACAAGAAGGATCCCTTCCACCCTCCAGGTTCAGATACTGTGTGTTCTTATATGTAACTGGTTCCTGTACTTATAAAACAATAAACCTACTGTTAATTAAAGGTTTCTCAGAAAAACACTAGCATTGAGTTAACTGCACAGTGACCATATTATAATTATCAAGCTAACCCAAGAAGAAAAGTTTGTTTATTACTCGTATGACGTGATTGACTTGAAAAGGAATTCTGCCCGTCACAACAAGAACCGTATATAGCATATACCATATAACCATTGACATTAGAGACCTTTGTTTGACAGTTGAGATAAAAAGATATATTTGAGAGTCATACTCACAGTCAAGCCTTCACATTCATTGTGGACACAAACCGTCTCATTTAGGACCTCACCGACACCTCTTATGTCATCATGAAGCAACCTCCTGTAACCAGGGATTTTAGAGATCAGAGAAACACAAGCAATCCCAGTTATATTATGATTTTTTGCATACAATAAAATAGAAAGCAATGGTCAGAAGAAGCAAAAAAAATATAACAAACCTGTGGAGCATCAGTTCTATTTGACCATCCACTAAGCTGGTTCCTCCCACCGAGCGATCCACCAACACAGAGAGTTCTGTGTTGTTGTCCTGGATGTAAATTCCAAGGTTGACCTGGAAAAACACAGTTTGAAAAAGGAAAAGAGAAATGCTTCAGTTAAGAGGCTCAAATTGCAGGACTCACATCACAGATCATGGTTAAAGAATAAAAGGAAAAAAAAATGAAACCTGAAACTTCACAAGACATACCGGGTAATAATTTCCAGCAATAGGTTGGTTGACTTCTAGGTCCCAGTCTGTCCTGAAATCTCGAATCTGCGAATCATTTAAGAATATTGAATTGGACTACCAGGAAATAGAAATTAATCTCACAACAGAGAGTAAACTTCCATAAGTGAAACTTCAAACCAAGTTTCTTTATTCTATATTCCTCCATAAGTGAAACTTAAAACTTCAAACCACTCAACAATCCCTAAACCTCACTTGCATGCATAAACCTTAAACTTACAAGTAAGAGTCCAACACTAGTATTGAGCTTTCTAACAAGCCGTTTTCACATGTAACTTGGACCAGATCAAGCCAGCCAAACCAAACATAGAGACACAGGAAAATTCAGATCAAAATACATGACACATGGGGGTCCAAACCCAAGATTTTAGTTCTGATACCATGGCATGTAATCACGTAACCCAAAAGCTTTGTCATGCAAGCAAATGCCCAGCAATAATGTTAAGCTCTCTGATGTAAACAAGATTTCAAATCAAAGACTTCTTATCAGAACCTAAAACTTTTAGACTCCAAGGGAATTTGAACTCTAACCTTTCTATTTTGTTTAAAGAGTAACCAAAGAAACTTTCATTAAAAAAGAAAAAAGTAGTTACAAGAGTAAGCTGGGCACAAAAGGATCCAAACTAATGGCTCATAAAATGTCAAAACAGTAAAGGCTGAGCAACTTAAAAAGAAAATCTATAGAAACCAAATATCATACCATATGACCACAATCTAAGCTTCTTAATGAACATGATCACATTTCTACTTCTGAATAATAACTATATTGAATGCCACCAATAAAAATGGAAATATGGCAGTTAAATAAAAAGTATTACCACAATTGAAAATAATACGATAACTAATTTATCTTTCCTAATATTCCATAGAATGGTGGGCAGGAAGTATCAACTTACCCTTTTAATGAAGTCACGCCCGTTAGAATCTGTGTAGAATGTTTTGTTGGTCTTCATGGTTGTGGTAATTTGAGTCGTAATTTCTTTCCCAATCCCATCACCTATCGGTATAGGCCCAATCTAAGATCATGTAGACAAGAGTCAGAGGAAATAAATCAACAAATAACTTCTTGGCTAAAATAATAACCGGTAGAAAAGAGAAGGATTGTTAAGAAAAGCACAAGAGAAGATTAACTTACAGTGAACTCAACTTCAGCATGCTCCTTTCCCTTGTATACCCTGGTAATCTGTGCATGCATAGTATCATGTTACTGAAAGTATAAAGAACAAACCTCTGGGCTAATGAAAGTTTCAAATCCTTCTTTTTCATATAGATTCATGGGTCAAAATAAGTTTGAACAAGAAAACAGAACAAATCTCCATCAAAATATGATACAATTCTGTGAACTTATTGCTTTCTCAAAAATAGAACTAGGCACCTAAACAGTTTCACATCCCTTTCCACAATAATCAAGCATACTACATAGTCATAATAGCACAAGTTTAATGATCAACGCAAAAAGATGGATATTTTAGCTGAATAGTACAATAGTAGGTAAAATGGAGAGGAACTTAGTCATGAATTGAAGTCCAATTCCTATCAACAATTTTCCTAATACCAACCAAAAATAACATACTATATAAACAACATACATATCCAAAAGTTTTTTAATGCTAAACCCTACATTTATTAACATAGAACATGTACGTCTTTTTTCACGGAGCTTTTGATTAACATGATACGTTAATTGACATAACCTATGCCATCTCCAGCTTTTGATTTAAGATTGTTCCAGAACTTATTTGCATGTACTCTTAGTCTCTCTTTTTGTTTTTATCTTTATGCAAGGATTTTTTCAAACTGTTTTTTTTTAACGAGAAACTGTAAGCACTATATTAACGTAAAGTAGATAGTAACAAAGGCAGTAACGAAGTGGACTAGCTGACCGCTAAGAATGTCAAAAAAATAGAACGTAGGGAAGGGCATCCACCCTATACAAAGACAATAGCGAACCCTTCACAAACCACCACTATCTACACAAACTATGAATACCTTTAAATAATACAAGAGAAGTCTATGAAAGAAGTTGTTGCATCAAATGAAAAGTCTTTTGACAATTTACAACCTGGGATATCCAAGGACTGGGCTTTTGATGTACTTCATCCAAAAGAGGACCCCGCATGACAGTTAACTGAACCTGAAAATAAGCTTCCATTTCTCCTCAGAAACTTAATCCTTCCATAAGTAAAAAGGTTGAAGTGACAGCTATTTAGCAAAAATACAAACTCTTCAATAGAATACTAAATGAAAAAAGTAAATAAATAAATAATACCTGGTCTGATTTTATGGGAAATGAACCATTTGGACGGAAAACGTATGCACCAGAGGCCTTCAACAAATATCAGAAATTCAGAATGAAGACACTAACAATGGTAGGAGCTCAAAAAGTTAAAAGCCTCATAACAAGCACTCCCAAATAAAGATTTGACTACCTGAGGATCTTTATCAGTTCCATCATTTCCATAATAATAACTGTAAGATTGCTCAGCAGTTGCTGTCACCTTCATTATTGATCAAAAAAGACAATAAGTGTCAGTCTTACAGAATCATCAATTTATGAGCTAAAACATAATATTGAATGTAGCAAAAATCGATAGATAAATGAAATCATATTGAAAGGTTATCCCAAAGAAAGAAAGGCCCAAAAGAAAGGAAACATTCCGGAACATGATTTGGGAGTAATTGAACACCAAATATGTCCTGGAAGGTAATACCAAGAAGGAATATTTCATAAACTATATCAAAGAGTGTCATCTAAAACTGAAGCATTAATATTATACATACCTGATTTCTGCTATTAACATAATGAACAAGTTTTCCTTGATCTGCCGAATAAAGCAGCTTCAAATTTCCTTGGCCAACTTCTATGTTATCACCTGTACTTCCCTCTGATGTGTACACAGTTGAAATGGTTGAACTAGGACTTTTATCTAAAGATATGATCGAGTAAAAAAGACACTGTTCAGTAACTTGGATATGTTTCCACATGTTCATCTTTAGAGGAAGACTGCGCTACGCTATAGCAATATGGCTAACCTGTATGTTTTGCAATTGAGACAATGTATGTGCTGAAACCAAGAGGTGGTACAGATGCCGAAAATGCAAGCCAGTATTTAAGTGTTTCACTAGGGGTCTTGCCCATATACGCTTTAACATAGTAATTTCTTATGCTCAGCGTAGCATTGGAAAGAGGTAGGAGCTGAGATTCAACCATTCTCCCACCAGAATCCTTAACAGTAACCTGTTCAGTGGAGACCTGTAACAAGTTTAACAAGCAGCGAATTATCCACAAGCAACCATCAATATACTTTTCTTCTCTTTGACTTCTGTGGCTATGGTCAGTGCCATGTAACTTTTGTCTATTAAACAAACATAGCTAATATATTTAGTTTCCATAAGCATGCCCCTTTGCGAATGGTACAGCTAGTGATGCCTTCAGTGACCTCTAGACCTACAACTTTAAACTGATAGGTAGAGGCCAACAACAATATTTGAACTTTAACATGCCCCTTTCTCATGCAAGGCTTGTGGACTGAAAACAGCACCAACCGCAATAACGAATACAAGCATGACTTACTATTTAATTCATGCAATAGGGAGAGAAAAAAACCACATATTCAACTTGGCTTTTGTACCATGTTTAGTTGCAACATTTACTAAAAAACTTAAGCTTCTATGTTATATCAAGACTCAACATAAGACTAAAATTCTAATGAAATGCAGGTATAGGAAACCAAGGTTGATGCTTCAATTCTGGTTAGAATTGTCAGTGGATTTTATGAAATAAAAATTATTCAGACAATAGCTGGATAATACATCAGCTGACAGTTCTTGAATATCATATTAAAGCATTGTAACATCAACGTGTTTATCTAAGCCGCCGGTAAGGATAGCATTTGGCACAGATTAATAACAGAACAATTGCCCTTAGTGTTAAAACAAACAAATTGTAAACTGTAAACGATAATCATTTAAGTAAATAAACCACACAAAATATGCCAAGTAACAACCAAACTCAAAAGAGTAAGTTAGAATGTAAAGATCCAACAGTAATATTAAGCTTTCTAAATAATCCTAGGGATGATGTAACTATAAAATTGAGAAACATAATAAGAGATGCTGATTTGGAAGGGATAAATAGAAGATGTCACTTCCTTAAGATGTAAAGTTCTATCAAAATCAAAAGGAACAAGCCGTAAAGAAAACAGATATTTCTCTTCGACAAGGTTAAAAAGACAAGCAGAACAGCACAAAAACTATCAGCAAAGCAATATAAAGCAAATAGGCAGTTGTGATGAAAACAACCAACAAAGCATTTCCAAGAAAATATGTAGCATCTTCGAGTAAGATCACCCATAATGTAAAAGTAAGGATTGGAATTACAGAACCATTATTGGATCTGCATAAAAAACAAGCATAGACTTAACTGTGCCATGAATTTCTATTGACATGCATGCTTTCATATCAGCACAAGTAGGTTCTATCATGTTTTAGCAAAATTTAAAAAATCACTTATGAGGCCTAGAATTGCATTACTTCATACCACAAGGATAGAAAGAACAAAGCACTTACAGGAATTCGTACTACTTCCTCTCTCCTCCATCCTAGAGGATTGTACGTAACAACCACCTATAAAAGAAAACAGAAAGTATGATGATGAACAGATAAGAAAAAACCAACTTAATACAAGAAAACTGAAATCAATTATCATAAATCCATACCAAGCTTTTGCCATCAGCAAAGACTGCTTCTGACGGAGGACAGTAACTTATATTAAGAAGAGGACACTGCCAACAAAATGCAGATTAAAAGTATTCAGCAGTATTCCACCCAAAGATTTTCTCACAAAAATCTAATAAAAACTATTAGCTATCATGAATATGTTTCAAGCATTGTATTGATGCCAATAAAGCATATGAAAATCAAAGGGAGGTGCAGAAACACATAAGCTTTGTATAAAAACATCAAATCTCTGCAATAGTCTTCAAGTGTATCAGACTTGATTCATATCTGAATGCCCCACGATTCCACTATTTGCACTTCTTGATAGTCTTTATTGAACTATATACTTGACATATGTGCATGTGAAAATTCATTTTATGTTCAACCAACTACCTCTACAAAATTAATGCTCCACCCAGATCCAACCGGATACTATATAGAGAGAGTTAAGAAATTATGTTGAAAGCAAATAGTATAGCAAATAGTATATGCAACATGAAGATGTTAACACCACATATGAAGACTTCTTTCATATTGAAGCACTATTCTAAAATCCAAGGACTATCACACAGCTGTTAAGCCAAAAGATTTAAGAGTTATTCATACTTTATAGGAGAGACTCAACACAGTACCACAGATATATTACCTGCTGAAAGTTAGTGACTGCATTCCCTTGTCCAGTACTTGATCTTGACTGTGTTAAGAAAGCAAGTGAAGAGGCAACTAATTTCTCAGCCTGCAAGCAGAAAGTGTTAGATATAGACATTAATAAAACAATTCTGGTAATTTTACCAATTTACACGAGACATTGAACTGATATGCACCTCAATAAAGCCTAGTGACAGTCTCAAAGCATAATCAGCAGCAACATGCTGCCGTTCTGTACCACTGACTGCATCATGATGTTGAGCAATTGCCAGAGCATCAGCCAATGCATCAGTATTTGGTCCTGAACTACTCCTGCCTTTAAAGAATTCTAATTGTCTTGCCGCCTAAAATTTAGAACAAGGAAATAAATGGGCCCAGAAAAACATTTAAGGGGGGAAAGCAAACTACAAAAAAGTAAAAGAGGTCCAAGATCTTACAACATAGTAACCACTCAGAATTCGGACATAGCCTTTAAGGGCTGGCCTACTAGTAAAGTAACCTGTCCAATATGCATTTGGATGATCTGCATACCTGGAAAATGGTATTTCTTTTCATCATCAAGGTTTTTCCCAAAAAACAAAAAAAAAACCAAAAAAAAACCAAAAACAAAAACAAAAAAAAAACTACAATATCGCTCACGGGAAAAAATCTTCAGTCTTGATGGGCCATTCTTCATTTGCAGCATGTTTTGCATCAGTGTAGATGGACGGCGTTGAATATAGAGCATTTACACGCCCATCCTAAGAGTTTTCAATAGAAAAAAAATCTAGTAACTAAGAATTCGATTGGAGCTCAGAAACAGTGAAGAAAAGGACCAGATGATGTAAAAATATGATGACGCAAAATAAAAATGAGTACTGACATTTGTCTTCTGATAAAGTCATAGCAAGAATGGTTATTAAATTTAAGTACCTTATTAACATAATGAATGAACTTGTCAATCTGTCTGAACCATGAGTTCGCATATTGATAACGAAAATCTGTCCCCATCAGCCACATTATATGATTTGTCCTGGTTACGTTGGCCTTAAAATTTAAAGAAAAAAATAAATATAAACACAAGAAATTAATGTAATAATTGCAATAAACTTAACATCGTTAATGTGGAAAAAGGAATCATTGTACAATCTATTAAAGTAGATTAATTAAGTAATACAATTTAATTATTATCTAGATTCATTCAAACTCTTACTCGATTCATATGATACAGCTGCAAGATTACTTATAACATTCAAGATCAATAATAGGACTCAAGTTATTTCTTGAATAACATATCTTTTTCATTCTTTTACACCTTTCATCCGTCTTTTATTTTTAACCAGTAAGCCAAAAATAAAGCAGATTGAAAATTAACATCTAAAGTAATGGAAACAAAAAATTATTAGATTTTCTTTCTATATCTTACCTGAGCTAACACCGCAGCTACAAAGTCATTGACTCGCTCTTGAACGTTGTAGTCAAACAAGAGAATATCATCCTTCAATTAAAAATAAATATTTTTAAAAAAAAAAAAAAATCTCTTGCGAAAAGGATTGCCAGAGCAGAAAATTATTTTACGAATCTTTTACAAAATTTACCTGAATAGGAGGGGATACATCATTTATTTCAAATGTGAAACCATCAGGAGGATCATAATGCCTGGGAAATATGCCAGTGAATATCTGCATACCAATTTACCAAAGCAAGAAGTCGGATCTATGTTTAAAATGTCACAAGTAGTGACTTTGTCCCATAAAACAAGTTCTAATCAAGAAAGGGAAACAATATGAATTCTTGAGTCAAACAGTGGGAAACGTAAAAAGAATAAAAGATATTATGGCCATAACCTGTGAGGATGAGCCAAGAGACTTAGAACCCTGCCATACAACCTCAAGCGTTTTCTCCCTTAGCCGCTTTGCTCTATCTTGGTAATCAATTCGGGCAAAAAAGAGAGAGTCAAATCCTAGCTGTAACAAAAGTTCAGTACATAAGTTTCTGAGTTCATGACTAATGGAAACATTATCCTAGCAACAGAACAAGGAAATGACCATTAGTTCCTCGGTGATAAATCTATGAGACTATGACTCAAATCCTAACTTACGGGCCGTATAAAAGTTCTCAACATACATTGTATGACAAGAGCGAGAACGTTACTAAGATTTAAAGAAGAATTGGAAAACCAGCTATAAAACTACAAATTTCTGCAAGACATACCTCTGCACCGAGCAAGTAAGCTTGAACAGCAGAATGTCCAAAAGGATCAATCTGCCAACCAACTCTAGGAAGTTTCCCAAATTCATCTTTAATAAATCGATGTCCCAGAGTGGTCTGATCAATCAAGTCAATGTAATGCGGGGTTGCCTCATCATGCATGCACATACCCCCGTTTCTACATAGACAAAATCACAAAACAGTCAGTTACCAACTTACTTGCACACTGAATTGAACTTATACAAACTAATAAAATCTGAATTGAAAGAAAATTAAGTAGTAAAAAACATACATGAACTCTAGCTGACCCGAGTCCACAAGCTCTTTGACTCTAATTTTCATGGGCTCACTTTGCTGTCTCCACCATCTTTGAAAAAAAGCCTTCAAATCCAAAACAGGAAGCACTCAAAATCACTTATTATTCATATTCCATGCAGTCCAATTTTCAGTTAAAAATTTAAAAAAAATTGAAAATATTCAGATATACCATCTCGACATAGATAAACTTGCGATTCTTGTCCTCAAACAAAGCCGAAATAACAGAATCCAACACGTTCTGCACACACGCGCCCTGATAAACAGCAAACAACAATTAATGAATCAACATTGACTAATAATTGATAAGAAAACATTTCAAACAATAAAAACTCACCCGAATTGAATTGTTAGCGCCAACATAGTACTGGTCAACGGTCTTCAACCAGCCAACATCGTCGTGGGAGTGAGGAACCAAGTGAACGTTGATCATGCCAGGGACGATTCCCTGCGAGGTGTTGTAAGCTATGTACTCCGATCGCGCGCAGATGATTCCCGCCAAAAGGATCATTAACGTTACAGCGATCGCCATAGTTATCTTTATTTTTATTTTTTTTATTATCACTACAGCAGAGCAGACGGAGCTCTTGCTGCTGCCGTTGTTCTAGGTGTACTGGAGACTGGAGAGTGGACTTAGTAACGCAGTGGTTGTGTTAAAGGGTTGCTTTGACCCATGTGAACAATCGTTTGTCTCGTTTTTTATCGACTCACTTGCGTGAACTGGTAAGCGAGATGTAGACTTGCTTGTGAAGACAAAGAGGCGTGCACACTCAGACTGGGCTACGCAAGTGACGTTATTATTTTTTTTTTCTCCTTCTGGATAAGGTTTCTGATTCTAATTAACTAAAGCTAATTTATCTTAACCTAAATAACCGGCTATAGCCAGAGGCGGCCTCGGAAACGCCGTTATAATTGCGTGACATTTACGGTCTGATTTGGTACGAATCTAAATTTTATTTTTTATGTTATATATTTTTTAATATAATTTATATTAAATTTTAATTATATATATTTTTTTAAAATTTAAAATAATTTAAAATTAATCATATATTCTTAAATTTAATTAAAAATAAAAATATTAAATTCATAAAAGAATATACTGCTATTATACTATCACTTAAATCAAAAGTTACGACAGATGTTGATTCCGGTACGGATTGCTGCGACTTTTACCAAAGTTACTATAAGTTAAGGAAGTAACTGTAACAAATAGATCGCCCAATTAGCCTAAAATGAAATTAAGAGGATGAAATTAGAGCTTAAAGTGCATTTGTTGGTGCTCCTCTAGAGCTCCCAAAAAAAGATTTTTTAACGGAAAAAATTCTTTTAAATTTCTTTCAAGTTATTTTCCACTTAATAATGGTTTATTTGATAATTAAAAAATTATTTTATACTTTTTAAGATAAGTTCAAAATTAAAATTTTTTAATAAAAATGTTTTAATTTTTTAATTATAAAATATAAAATTAACTCTTACAATTTTTAAGAAGATTTACCTATTTTTTCTTTTTAGCAAATTATTTTAGTAATTAATCATTAATAAATATTTGTATATTTATTCAACCAAACAACTATTAATTTTTTTATATATAAAAATTCTATTTTTAAAAGCTCAACACTAATAACATATATTTCAATAAGCTTTACTTCAAGAAGTTGAAAGATGTTAATACTATTAAATTATATTAACAATTTATCCCCTAAGGTTAAACGAAAATACAAATTGTCTCCTGCAAGATTTGAAATTATAAATTGCTTCCTGATTTTTGAATTCTGACATTAAGTTAAACGGAAAAAGAGGAGATAGAAAAAGCGCTTCATAATTTTATCAAAATAACCTCATGTTCGACTATTTGATATTAACAATTTACTCCTAAGATTAAGCAAAAATATAAATTCCCTCTACACGTTTTGAATTTGCAAATTATCTCCTTATTTTTTACTTTCGACATTAAATTAAGTAAAAAAAGATGATAGAGAGGATAATATATGCTATTAAACCAAAATGTCCTGATATAAATACAAACACCTTCATTCACTTTTCCAAAATCACCTAAACACTCTTACCTTTCTTTTTTCCTTCCTCTGTTTCCCCTCTACCAGCAATCTTCACAACCTCTCCCTAGTGCTTCACCAGATCTTCCCCCCACACCGCCATCATCTATAGGTGATAATTTAGGTCATGACACGTGAACACGACATGAATACGATATAAACACGATACACGATTAATAAATGGGTCGAATTCATATTAAGGGTGTTCAACACGTCAACCAGTTTAATGAGACGAATAGTTAAATATATCTTGTCAATCACTAATATGCAAGCTCATTTAATGATATAATTTTTATCTACTTACAATATATATATTATAAAACTAAAAATTTTATATTATAAAGTAAATTAATTTACATAATAGTAAATTACAATGATTTTAATAATTTTTTTATACTAACAATTATTTATATTCTAAAATTAATTTTAATTGATATAAATATATAAAATATGATATACTATACATAATTAGGTTAAACAATTAAGTAGATTATGTTAATTAAATATGACACGATTACAACACGTGAGTGACATATTTAATAACCATGTCGAATCCGCGTTTCATGTCTTCACACGAACAATTAAATGGGTCGACACACGTGACACAAATTACCACCCCTACGATCATCGTTTTCTTCTCTTCATTGGCGAAATTACTCCCGTCACCAATTTCTCATCTCTCTCCTCTACCAGAACTTGACACCGCCCAATTTAGATTTGTTAATTAAAGCTTGGATTAAAGGGTGGGTTCAATTTGGTTCAAATTTACTTTTTATTATTTATTCAATAAAGTTTTAAATATTTTTAATTATTATTGTTTTTAATTATTATTATTGTTTTCATCATAATTTTTTAATTATTTTTATCCCAAGAAGGGGAGAAATTGTATTTTTGCTAAACCTTAAGAGGTAAATTGTTAATATCCATTATTTTTATCGTACGAGTTTTATTTTCAATAATAGCCCTACTTCGTTTAACTTAGCGTCAAAATTCAAAAATCAGGAAGTAATTTATAATTTCAAATCTTGCAGGAGACAATTTGTACTTTTACTTAACCTCAAGAGGTAAATGTTAATACCCTTACGATTAATGATAACTTAAGCTTTTGGAGTCAATGATTTATTGACCAAGGTGATTTGCAAAATTAGAATATATGTTTAAAATTTGTACGTCATATTTCGTCCCACACCAATCTATGTCACAATCTTCATATAGTTCTATCATGACAATGTTGTGGTAGATAAATTTTCAAAAACTATCTATTTATCAAAAAATCTTTTTAATCGTATAGATAAATCCAATGGTTAAAACATTATGAAACGATCATGCATGTCAAGCATACCTAAACAAGCACCAAGTTTTATAACTAGATTAATAGCAAAATATAGCTAAATGAGACAATGTCTTGAAATACCCCTATCTTTTAACTTAATTTCACGTAAATGAACAATTTGTATATTTATCTAAATTTCATTGGTATGTTTTAAAAAAACTCATCTTAAACTACAATTCTATTATTTTTAACGTTAAATGATCGTAAATAAATTGAGTTTAAAAGATTGGTCGGTCATATAACACTAATCCCAATTAAAAACCCTTAAAATACTCGCCTTCAATTAAAAAAAAAAAAGAAAACCGAACACTAATCCCAATTGAGTAACCCAATCGCATCACCTAAAAAAAAAAAGTCGAATCCGAGCTCCAAAATTTCAACTCAATCCAAAACTTTCAAAAAGTCACTTCATCTTCATCAAACACGGGTCGTACTGTTCAACTTCATCACTCCCCTCTCATGTCCATTTTCCTTTCGTTTCTCATTAAACAAACTGAAACAGCCCACTCTTTGGGCCAATTACAAGAAGCCAAACCCACTCTTTTATGTCAATCCAGCCCATATATCAGCCCAACCCTCTTAGCAAAATTATATAAACAAGAAAAAAAGAAAGAAGAATAAGACAATTCTAGAGAAATGGAGATGAGTGACGGGAGTGAAAAGAGAAAGGAGGGAAGAGGCTTTTGGGGCTGTTGGAGAAGAAAAACCAAGTGATTTTTATAATTTCAAGGCAATATTAAGTTATTTTTGTGTATTTCATGCAGGAGAATTGAAATTTAAGGAGATATTTAGATGTTTTAGAATTTTTAGAGATAAGCTAGAGAGAGAGAAGGAATATCAAGATGGAATTGAAGTCTTATCTAAGGATAAGGAAGAATTAATTCTTCGTTGAAGGATATGGCCAGCATAATGGGACGTTGACTTTGAAATCAACTGCAAGCTAACCGAGTCGTGCAACTAAATTAGTGAGTTGAAAAGTATTTTATTTTATGGGTTATATTATGATTTCTCTAAAGGTTATTTTTATGGATATTTTAGAAAGTGTTAGAAAGAGTAGAAGATTTATTTTTCTGGATAATTAATAAATATGTTTTAATATTTACTTAGTTATGCTTATTTTAGCATTTTATATAATTACCGAGAATTTTAGCAAATTTAGAATAATTGAAGCATTGAGGGTAGATAGACCCATTTTTTATACTTGCTTTCAATTAATAAGATGTTACGAAGCTAGTTTTCAAAATGGTTGCAGACATGAATTTTAGTTTTAAAATTAGTTTTGAACAAAGATATAACATTTATAAAGGAAAAATTCAGACTTTATATTTAAAGTACATTTTAGTTTTTCAGAAAGTTATATTTTGTAAATTTAGAGAAAGTATGAAAGCGTTGATATTTAAAGTTTTCATACCCAATTGACTCAAGGATTTCATAAAGTATTTAGAAATGTCCTTTTAAATGCTTATCTTAAGATTAATTCAAATAACACAAATATTTCCAGTTTTAGCTTGTATAAAATTTCTCCAAAATTTTTAGAAAAATTTTTACTATGATAGTTTATGTACTCTCATCAGCTTCATTATTTTTAGTTTTATGAAAACTCAAACATAATTTTTCTCGTGAGTTATATAAGTTTTTTTAAAAGAATATTTATACAGAAAGTTATGCATTTTGTTTTAAATAACATTTGAATAAATATTTTAGCATGATCATCAAGAGCATCTTTATTATATGATTTAAGATGATTATTTTATTGTTTTAAGTATAGACAACTAGAAAAAGTATTTTGATGAATTTAGTCATTTAATAGTTATTTATTTTAAACTTTTATGACATTTTAGATGATGTGAAAGTTATGGGTTATGAAGATTAATTTTTTTATAGAGCCAAGATTTATTTTATAATAATATAATTTTTTAGATTTATTTTTAAATATATCTTTATCCCCACGCACTGAGTTTTATACTCACTTCTTTGTTTTGATTTTTCTTTTTTTAAATTTTTTTTAAATAAAAGTAAAATGTGATATAATTAAAAAGTCCGAAGGTCTAATTACGTGATGGTATAAAAATGTCTTAAGATTGAAATAATTATATTATTAAAAAAATTATATTTACGATTGTAATAAGATTTATTTCGAGTTTACCCGTGATAAAGACAAAAACTAAAAAACAGTGATTCGCCCGTAGATTTAAGCATGATTTTTGAGAGGTTGTTTTGAAAAATAGTTGTCAGTCTATAAGGTTCTTACGCGACAATGAGCAACTGTGCCTGTAAGGGATGAATGAATAAGATTGTTATATCGTTGTCCTTCCACACTGAAAAATTAAAATTTGGTTACTTTTATGTGATCGTTTGTAAATTTTGTGTTTTTATTTTAAAAATAATTTAAAAATGAATTCTTCGAATCGAGAATTTAAAGTTTAAATGGAGGATATATGTTTAATAATAAATTTTTAAAATAAAAACTAGAATATAATTTTAAGAATAAATATTTGAAAATGAATCTTTAGAATGAAATTATAAATATGAAAATAAAAATATATTTGACTGAATTGGTAATGAATTTTGAAAATGAAAATGAAATATGTGTTTGTAAATTATTTATATAAAACTATTAATATATGTTATAATATTTAAATTTTATATACTAAAAAAATTATTATTAAAAAATATTAAAATAAAAATTTAGGTTCTTCTAATACCATTCTTTACGCCATATGCTCTTATGAACAAATGTAACATGTTACTCATTTGTCTTGATTTCAAATTGGATCATGTAGTCCCGTTTCAATCTCTGAAATAAACTCTCAGTTTTACCACATCAACATCTCGCTACACCTTCCTCTCAACTTCTCTCTTCACTGGCAGTTCAATATCAACTCTCGTCCGCTCTTAAAAAACAAAAAAAAAAACATGTTTTCCGTTGAGCTTTTCTTATCCTTCTCCAATATAATGAGATTGTTGCCGTGAAATCATTCCTTCAAAAGCAGTTAATGCGCCACGTCTTTTTACTGCACGCGTCGGCCACGTGACAAATACTTCAATCATTTGCATCACCGCCTACACCACTATAATGCAATTTTTCTAATCTACACCTTTCTTTTAATTAGTATAGTTATTTGACCAATGAAACACAGCCTCAAACACACCATTAAGATGCTGAATAAAGAAATTGCTCCAGTTCTTGGAATAGTAAAAGAAATAGAAAGAGAATGAAAAACACCCAAATAGCACAGTTGCTCTTCTTCACTTTTGTTCAGGTTTAAAACTGTTCTTTTGTTTTTTAATTTTATGGGTTTAAATCCACAAAACATAAAACGAACACTTACTTCACGTTTCCATTTAGTAAGTGTAAATTACTTCCATGAAAACGGAAAACGGCACTTTAAAAACGTAAACGAACACAGTATAAATTACTCCCATGAAATTCGACGTTTTAGTACTTATCCCTTTTATAATGCTATTGATAATGTTATGGGGCTAGAGCTGGACAACATTTATTTATTTATTTTAGAGCTAGTAGCTCTGCAAAAATTTATGAATTAATATAATGATTCTTTTTTTTAAATTATTTTAAAACTCATGCTAAATGATATGTATAAGTAATGTGATTTTTATTAAATAAATAATAAATATATTCTAATACAGTGATATCATATCACTTAGATCCATCATTTGTGTGGGATAAATTTTTGGATAATGTTTTAGAAGACTATCGTTACTTCTGGATTTTCGAGCTGTCACAGGCTCAGGGCCGTTAACAGTCGTCCAATTATATAGCACGAAGATGCATTTACCTTTTTTTTACCAAAAAGCCCCTCTTAGTTTGGTTGTTTTCACTCATCACCCCGTTTATGTAAAAGTATTTAAAAGGGGAATAGTTAAATTACGACAGCAAGTAGAATTGACGTTATAAACATAGTAGAAAAGCCCTAAAATTCCTAAAACCACGAACAACAACAATGGAAGATAGTTTCAAAGTCAGGGTCGATAAAGTCTTCGGCTATCTCTCATCATCAACATCTGCGAATCCAAGCTCCCTGTGGTCCCTTACAGACGACGAAATCGAAAGGAACGAATGGAACCGGGGCAAGGACGAAGACGAAACCGAACCTGAACCGGGCCCGATCTTCGCGAGCCGCCGAGGGAAGAAAAGACCGAACGATTTCAGGTCGGAGCTGGAGAAGGACCTGTTAGACATGGACGATGATTTAGACGACGACGACGCGGACGGACCACAGGCACGTGACGCACGTGCTTCGCCCAGCCAATCCCTTAATAGAGATGGTTATGACGACGAAGAGTGGGAGATTAAGTCTATGATGGGCACGGATTGTACACTTGACTACGAGGTTAGTAATTAGACGATAAGCAGATTTCTATTTTGTTAGTGAAACTACAATGTAATAGTTTTTGTTGTTATTTTAAAAAAGCTACAATAGATGAATTAAAAATAGCTTTTAGGGTTGGAATTGTTAGGATATGCCATCAAAATACAAGGATTCTAAATTTTTGACATCTTTGACAAAACTTTGAGTGGATTCACAAGTCTCTTTTTATCTGTTACTTGTTATGCCTAGGATGTAAATGTCGTTGTTTCCCATTTAGCAACCATTAATACTTTGACTAATTGTTAGCAAAAATTAATGTGGCAAACCCTTATGAAGGCTGGCAGGTCGATTGAAAATAATGACTCATGGATTGAGGAATTATGGCTTAATTGACATGTGGTAATACACTACACAAGATTAACCGAAGGGGAATTATTTTAAATTGTTTCGCTTGTTATGCAATGAATACATAAACACATGAATGTGTATGCCCTTGTATGACGTGCTATGAAAACTTTTTTGAGGTTCTCTCGTATTTTGATCATATGACTAAATGTACATTATATGCAGGAAGAGGAAGATCAGTATGACAAAGTGGCTGTTGGCAATGAAAAGACAGATGATCGCTTATATATGAAGGATGTAAATGATTATGTGACAGATGCAGATACCTGCGATGAGCTTCCAAACTCACTCAAGGATTTTGCTAGGGATCCACGTGCCAATCACATTGCTGCTAAAATTCGGCTCAAAGAAGATGCAGAAGCTGCTAAGACAATTGGCTTATTACGAGTATCTGAGAAAGATGGACTTTCTGTAAAGGAGGCTCAAATTAACACATCAGAGGATGGTAATCTGAAACCAATTCTGAAGTGGGGGGATAACCATTCAGATTCAAAGCAACGAAAGCGTGTTAGGTTTGACCCCGAATGTAAAGAAAGTTTTGATGAAAAAACTGAAGGAGAAGAAGCTATTGTCTCAAATGGAGCCTCTACGTTGCCTTCAGATTATCCTTCTGGAGTTCCAGAGTATATGCGGAACCCTTCAAAATATACTCATTATACTTTTGATTCAGGGGATGTTGATGATAAATCTAATGCGCAGGCCTATATGGACTTCCTTAATATGTTAAAGAAGTCAAATACTACAGAATCGCATCCAGATGAGGATACCAGTGATCTTCCCAAAACAGTTGCCTTTATTCCAAAAAGAAAAACCGGTAATGCTACAATAGCAGAAAATAATACCAAGTCAAAGGAAAATCAGCATGAGTCTGTGCATAGGAGAGGCCTGCCTATAGGCATTGCAGCTGGGGATGCTGAAGATGAGGGAGTATGTGCAATGGAGGAAGATGAACCAGAAACAACTACTGATAAAATAATTAGCTCAGAGAAATCAGGCCGCCAGTATAGGATGAAAGCCAAGTCAAGTCTGGAGTAGCCTAACTGATTACCTGATGAGCACCTGACATTTTATTAAGGTACCAATGTAACTTAACTCATGTTGTATTGCTGACATTATCATATGTATCTCCGTTTTGCTTATTATGTTTTATGAAGTATATCCTGGTGATGTCTGTAGAATAATACAAATTTCTTACCATTTCTTTGAAAAAGATGGGACTGGCCTATTTTTGGCTTAAGTACAATATAACGCTTTAAATTTCGACAAAGACATCTCCTAACATTTTGGAAATTATCAGTCCTACCTCTGAAACCGTCAGAGGCTTCTCTTGAAGCCTTATAAAATTTATCAGAAACTTTTTGTATAGCAGAATTCTGTGCTTGATCTTCAAATTAGAAATTCTAATTGCAATTAGGCTGAGCATTGAAGGATTATTGTATATTTTTTTTATTAGGTTAGTGTCACTAAGTACTCAGTGCATTATATTTTAATGTTGAGTTTCAAAAATGTTTCCTCCTTGAACATTTTCTCATAATTGAAGATGGGAACGCCGATGGCTAACTATTGGAAGAAAGATCCTATAGAGTAGGAAATCACAAGACAATGGTGTTGGCACTGTCGCTTAAGGCAGATGCTGGTTAACTGGAAATTTCTATAGAGGGAGCGGCCTTTTAACTGAACTAGAAGAAAAACTAGAGAATGTATACCTAAACCTGAAATAGGATGGTTTTAGATAGCTCTTGTAGCCAACCTGAGTACCAGTTGGGCAAACCTTTGAAGGTGGTTTGACAAGTTTAATGTTGCAAGGTTGGGCTTCCCAAAAATCCATGGGGAATTAAGATGTGAGGGCAAGCAACATGCATGGAAGAAGCAAGTCTTCCATCGAGCAACAACCATAAAGCCCATAGTTATAAAGTCCCTATAATGACAAGTTCATTGTCAGCCTTGGGTTTCCATGGTTACTCCCCTGAAGATAAGAATAGGGTAACGTTGATATGTTGATTCTTAGATACCAGCCAACTTCCATTAATTTTAAGATCGATGATGTTACATCTACAACTTATTTATAATAAACTGTTTGTATAATTTGAGTTGATAAAATATTATTGAATAGTTAAAGTATCATGTCATGTAATTTGACATCCTTTATTTATTTTTATTTTTCACTGATTCTATTATAATTTACCAACTTCATTATTTTAAAGTTTGTTGTAAATGAGTTATAGATGTAGCATTGCTTTTTTAAGAATATTAGAATATGTTGTACTAATAATTCGTTGAAGATTATTGTTATACTTACAAAATTAGGATATAAAGTTTGTATGTCGGTTGATGTTACAGGTCATATGGTAGCCTTGTTATGCCCTTTATTCCGCTTCCCCCCCCCCCCCCCCCCCCCCCCCCCCCCCCCCCCCACCACAAAAAAAATGCGATCCCCTATTTCTTCATACTTATAGGAAAATTTGCTCGCCCCGAGGAAAAAAATGCGATGTCACTCTATCATAGTTTTTAATTAGTTTTTTTATTTTAATTTTAAACTAAGAAGATAATGAACACACAATCAACGAATAATATGTTTAAATTAAAAGTCAACAAAAGTTTGGTTGACGTTATTAGAACAAACAGATGTATGGTGCTCTTCCTTGTCTTTGTCACCTCCATACCTTATTGAAGTCCATACTAACAATTTGCACTATAAGAGTATTAGCTTTACACGGACAATCGATCAAAACAATTTGATGTTTTGCAATCTTATTGGATGAGTTGCTACAACTTCCATAATTTTTACTATATCAATTTAAAGTTGATTGTAAAAATTGATTGTACGTGTAAAATTGCTCATAATTATTCTTTGTTCCTCTTCTTTCTTTTCTTTTATTTTGTATAACATAGGACATCATTGTCGTACATGACATTGTCTTGCCAGCATCTCACAATCTTTTAGGTGCAAGGTATCATCTATGAGGGCAAACAGTCAAACATGACATAATCTTGTAAGGATGAGAGTTTGTCGGTTTGGGAAGGAAATGTAAAGGTGTAGAAGTTACTCGAGGGAGATTAGGCCAGTTGGGGAAGCATCGGGTATTTGGGTAAACAACAAAATTTCTTATATTGATCAAGTTTTAAATTTCTTAAGTTGATTAAAATAACACAATAAATCAAAAAAGAAAACTCACGAACCCGTTAAAACCATATGCTCGAAAACAAAATTTTATCGAAAACCTATGAACTCATTTAAACTCCACAAAATTAAAAATCATATTTTTGTTCTTTGATTTGCCAAAAACCCGTAAATTCATTCAACCCATAAAAAAAATTAGATTTTTCTTGCCAAAACATACAATTCATTCAACCTATAAAATAAAAAATGAATTATGTATTTTTGTTTTCAAAATTTCTAGTTGGATATGAGAATGAGATATATGTTGAAACATTTTACGAGAAATTGAATTGTGTAAAAATATGTTTGATTATGTGTATTTTGTGTTTTTATTTGAAAATGAATGATAGTTAAAAAAATAAAAAAATATTTTTTATTTTCAAAAATTATAATATTAAAATATAATATTTAATGAATAATATTATAAAAATTTTTGTAATAAAAAAAGGGAGAAAAGACTAATTATGAAAAATTAAAAAGTTAAGACAAGGGAGAAAAAAAAATTTGTGTTTTTAAGTGAAAACATGTAGGCAAACAATTTCTTCACATTCTCATATAAACTCATATCAAAACAGAAACATGTAAAACATTTTAAATGGTAAACCAAATGGACCTTAATGGTTTGTTCGTTTATGAATTCGGTATTTTTGTTTTCAAGTGAATTTAGGAATATGTGGATGATTTTGAATTATTTTGAATTTTGAAAAGGATATGTGGTTGAGATTGAATGTAAATTATATTAAAAAATGTACAGCACAAAAAATAGGATTTGGATTCATAAAGGAACAGAGTCTAAATTTTTTTCTGAATTGTCCGAAACCTAGAAAATCATTGAACCCACATAATCAATAATTAGATTTTTATGCTCTAACTTGCCGAAAATAGTAGAATTCATTCAACCCCCTAGAAAAGGTTGTTGGGAGTAGCGCCATGGCAGCGTGCACTTATTACTACGATCACACAGACGCTCTTAGGGTACTGATCGTGTTTATTAAAGAGAGAGATTATCGTGGTCATGGTTCCAAATTCCAAGATTGCAGTCGGCAGCGATGGGGCGACCATCTATTAGCTTCAAGAGGAGGTTGGGGGAGTAGGAGGCTGATGATGACAAGAAAAAAACTCATGGATATAGGGGCTTACGAGGATCCAACTTGTCAGGAGTGGGAATAAAGAATTATGATATGGGGTGGGGAGGGGAGGGGAGGGGAGGGGGTGGGGAGGGGGCAAACATACTATACCTGTTTTAAATAAGATGGAGATGGAAATTATATACCCTGATTCATCCTGCACTTATCCCTATTAAAATTAAAAATAATACGAATTAGGAGGTGGCTTTTGAAATAATATAAGTATTGAAAGTAAAGTGGTGGGACCAAAGTTATTACTTAAGTGCCAAAAAATAAGTACTTGAAATACCCATCAAAATATTCTATATGTTTAGACCTTTGTCCAACATGATAGAAACATATTGATTAGTTTTTTTCTTTTTTATTTTTTAATCATATTTTTTGTTTAGATAACAAACACCACATTTGAAATTGCTTTGTACATTAGCAATGGGTTGGGAAGATTGGGGATGGGGATGAACTTTTCAATTTGAGTAGTCCCTTCTCGACCCCTCCGTTACTAGTTGGGATGTATAAGTGGGGTTGGGGATGGTCTCTATGAATGGGGATGGGGATCCCCGCCCCGCCCCATTTCCATCCCTAAGTGGATAGGATTAGGGGTTTAGGATTTCAAAATGGGAAATTTCTTTTTTAGCCACCAAAGGGGGGCCCTTTTTAAAAATAGCCATGCTAAAAAAAAATTTATCCAAATGGCCACCAACAAGGAAAATGACACTAATAGCCTTGATCCTTCTCCTCCCTCTCCTCCCCTCCTCTCACGTTTCTCTCTAACCTCAAGCATATTGCCTACCCTCCCCTTCCCTCCTCTCACGTTTCTCTCTCTAACCCTCGAGCTTTCTGCTTTCCCTCACCTCCCTTTACGATTCTCTTTCTAACCCTTCAGCTTTCTACATCTCTACACACTTTTCATCATGATTCTCTCTCCAAAAACGAAAAACGAAAACTGAAACCAATGTTTATCTCTACCACTATTCTTGGAAGATGCAAGAAACTCAATCAATTAAATCGAATTGCATTTTTGGTTTTGTTTCCTAGGAAATTTTGCGAACCAAATCAACCAGTTTTTGTTTCTGGTTTTATTGTTGGTTCCAATTTCAAATCACATTTTTTATTTCCTGGGTTTGTTTCTTGGGAAATTTAACTGATTAAGTTTGTTTCTAGATTTGATTTAAGTGATTGAGTTAGTTTGTAAAATTTCCTAAGAAACAAAACTAAAATCAAAACTGATTTTGTTTGTGTTTGCTCATCGAATGTTTATCGAACTGTTGAAGTTAGGTATGCTATCATGAAATAACATTATTGAGCTATGTCAAACCAACATCAAATTTGGGTATACCATCGTCAAATTATAGTTTAGCATCATTAAACTATTGAAGTCATTAGTTTACGGGAGGCTATTTCACGAAATATTTTTTTGTTGGAGCTTTTTTAAAAAAAGCCCCCTAAAATGGGAGCTAAATTAAAATTTCCCTTTCAAATTTGGGGCTATGGATGGGAAAAAGTTAGCCTATGTATTTAATAATCCTGTGAGGTTAAGCCCATGGTAACAATACATAAGATGCAATAAAATGGTGACACAAGTAAAAAAATAAAAGTTTTAAAAATTTCTCAATCGTATAGGTTGCAGAGGATACTACCTGATGCCAATCGGCTTTTACATTTTTAACCCAAGCTTAGATCTCCCAATGATTTTATCCAACCAAACCTGACTCGCGTCGATCCCTTATCTTGTATGCATTCCGTGTTATCTTACACAATTCTAGGTTTTAATTTAAATATGATTACCTACTTTAAATCTTGTAAATATCAATATTAAAAAAAAAAAAAAAACTTGGAAAGCTAAGAGATTTTGAAATATAGTGTTATAATACTTCTACAGCCAAGGGTGCACGATTGCGTAACACCTCTACAACTGTCAAACTATTAGGCAGACTGATATAAAATTATCTTTTAAAACACACTAAAGGTCTGTTTGAGATTGTTGTCTTGTTAAAAATTACTATAGAAAATTGTTGTGAGAAAAATCTGTTGTTAGCCGCACTGTAATAAGCCGAGGATGTTTGGTAAAATAACTTTTAAAAAATTATTGTGCTATCTAAAAGCTATGGATATGTGTTTAATAAATTTGATTTTTAAAAGTTGAATTTTAAGCAAATATACAAAGTTTTTTAAAAAGAAATATTATTAAAAATTAAATCTGAATCTACATTATTAAAAATAAATAACAAATTATTATCAAAATAATTTTAAAACAAATATATATTCATTATTTAAAATAATAAAATAAAAATTTAAAAATCTACTGTCAGACGTCAATTGTCGTCGTTAATGTCATGCGTCGATGACACCGGCATCATCTCTAGACTAGCCGTCGTCCGCTATCTCCCAATCTGTGGGTATCTTCTCCATTTCAACTATCAATCGACGAAGATCTAGCTGTAAAAGTTTTAAGCTGAAACATTTATCACTATATCTCTGTCGATCGGTCACTGAAACGAAGATACCCACAAATTAAGAGAGAGCAAACAATGGCAAGTCAACATATAATGGTTGTCACCAACGCAGGACATTGACAACACTAGGCAATGGCAATGTCTAAAAGCTACAATAGTTGACGTCCAAAAAAATTTTTTATTTTCCAAAAACTTTATTTAAAAAATAATTTTAAATATATTTTAATTTATTTAAATTGATAGTTAAATTTAAGAGTATTTTTGGATTTTAATTATTTTATATGGATAATTTTGATATCTTAGCTTTTTAAAATTTGATTTTCAAAAATTACCTCTTGTTTTTGCAATCTAATATAAAATAGATTCTCCCATCAACAACTCTTTAGACAATCAATTTTCAAAGTGTTTATCAAACACTAAAATAATTGTAGTTAATAGTAGAATCTAAAAGTTGTTATCCAACAACAGAGTCAATCCTACTCAAAAACTACTTAACAGTTTCATTAAAAAAATAATAATTAAAACAAGATAGTACAAGAATATTCTGATGTAGATTATATAAATCGCCTATTGAGTACATTTTCTAAATCCATTTTTATCACTTGCTTTCGTCATTACATAACGCCTAATGTTGAAAAAATGGACACAATTAGAGACCCTTAGTGAAATTTAAATACATCCTGAAAAATTTTCATGTCATAGACACTTTCTTGACAAAAAAACTCAAATACCCTTATATTTTCAATTTATTCCTAAAACTCTTTATTTCCCTCTTTCCTTCACTTACCTCTTCCTATTTCCACAACTGTCTGTTGTTGTCCAGCTTCTAATACCCCTCTACACCGTCGAAAATGCAGCAAGAAGAATAAGAAACTCATCCTGTGTTTGGGGATTTCGGGCAGATTTTAGAGATTTTGAATTTGGAGATTTGAGTTTGGACTCGTATTTTGTATTTATTTTGTGTTTGTAGGGCTAAATGAAGTGTTATTTAATTGATTTTTTAGTTTGATGTGTGTAAAAATAGTGAAAATCAACGCGTTTCATCACGACGAATAGGACACTTGATATCATCGAGTCATGTCAGATGTTTCAAACGACATTCAACATCATCGTCGGTGTTCACTCGACACTAGACATAACGTGTCGAATCTCGTCAGATGCACGGACCGACACTCGACATAACGTTATATCGAGTGTCGGTGCATGCATCCTACAAGACTCGACATATTATATCGAGTGCCGGTCCGTGCATCCGACAAGACTCGACACGTTATGTCTAGTGTCGAGTATCGATTAAAGTATCCGACAAGATTCGACATGTAGAGTGTTTTCTTTACCACGATAAAACGCATTGATTTTTATCATTTTTACACACATCAAACCAAAAAATCAACCAAATAACATTTTCTTTTGCCCCATAAACACAGAAAAAATACAAAATACAAACCCAAACTCAAATCCTCAAAATTCAAAATCCCTAAAATCTTCTCCAAATCCCCAAATACAGAATAAGTTTCTCGTTCCTCTTGCTATATTTCGGACTATGTTTTCGACGGTGTTGAGGGATATTAAAAACTGGACAACAACAGACGATTATAAAAATAGGACACGGTTATCGAAGTAGGAAGAGATAAGTGAAAGAAAAAGAAAAATAAAAAATTTAGGAATAAATTGAATTTCAAAGAGTATTTGAGTCTTTTTGTTAAGAATATGTCTATGACATAAAAATTTTTTAAAATGTATCCAAATTTCATTAAGAACCCCTAATTATGTCCATTTTTTCAATTTTTCTCCTAAAGTTAGCTGTCTAACGTTTCGAAATCATTCTACTTTCTTTTTCTCTAGAGTGTGCGGAGTACGACGCGAAAAAACGATGGGAAAAAAAAAAGTATAGAAGGGCATTAGGATTTCAAAAAGAAATAGGCCGCATTGGCAAATAGGAAAATAAAACAAATCAAACCAGATTTACAAAGGACATGTTCAAGCAGATTGTCAATAAAAACGTCAAGAAACTTGAAGTTTGCAATTACACTTGTTTCCTTTTCCAATTCTCCTGAGCTATAAGACATTGTTGAAGTAAATATTGTAACCAAAAACTGTAAGCCATACTGAAGCACTGGTGAACCATTATCAAAGGCATCATGATTGTAAATGTCATAATTGTGCAAGGCAGAGGGGAAGAACTACCACCAAAAAACTCGAGTGATTTCCTTGTTCATCTGAATCTACCAGGATAAACAGAGCAACCTAGAATAACCGACTCCTACAATCTGCTGAGCCACAGTAGCATAGCATCTGTTTTACCTTCCCATCAGGACCGCAGACACTATCTAGTGCATAGGCATAATCATAGGAAAGCTCCTACAAGTTAGCAAGAATTATAGTAAGCTACAAATTCCAGTCCTTTGACATCCATGTATCTCACCTTAAAGGAGTCCAAACTTATGGATACCTAAACAAGTGCTAAAAATACATAAATTAGAGGAATTGAAAAGAGCTAGGTTATATCATGAACCAGATTATTCTAGGTCTCAAATCTGCACAATAATCATAATTGTGGTTTAAAAGATGCAATGGCTATTAAATAAATCAGAGAGACATACATAATTATTATGAAGGCAGTTAAAGATTTATATAGTAAAAATGAAAAGCATTAAGCAATTAATCATTACACATTTATGTAGGTAGAACTAACAGGAGGATCACAAAAAAATGATAATAAGAACAAATTTTGACTTTTAATCAAACTCAACTTTTGAAAAATCAAAGTGAAAGAGCAACAAAAGTGACTTACCTGCAAAGGAGGTATATTGTCTGCTGCAAAAAGCACTATTCGAGCAAGTTTGATGTCATTATGTGAGCTCAGAACACATTGGACAAAAAGATTAGGTTCGCAGCTGTGATTAATAAACCTGGCGACATTTCCAACGGAACCTGCATCAATGCAAAACTCTGGGACACTTTCTGATCTTTGATCATCAGGCCTATCCAAATCATTCATCACTGGAATGGATACATCTCGTAGTCGCCTCTGTAATAAAAGAATGAGACAAAAGTATGTTAAAATGTGAGCATACATGGAAGGAACCAAAACCATCGAAACAAAAAGGCAATTAAGCAGATCACATAGAAGATCAATTTGTTAATTGTAAAGAAACCATTATGAACTACTGACAACATAATGTTCCCATAAAAATAAGTAAATATTATTAGAAACATATAAACCAAGAAGAGGACCAAGGTATTATTGGTGTATAAATTTGCACAATGGTTTATACAAGTTCTTATTAAAAACAAAGAATAGTGGTGCCTCATAGAAGTCATTATTGTCTACTACAACCAGATATGCATCATATTTTTTAATACAAAATTTGAACCATCAAATCCAAGCACAAGTTTCAATGGTACAAAAAATTATGTCAAAACTTGTGTAGAGAATAAGACGCTCTTGATCCTACTCCATGTATTATTATAGTCAACTATCTACAGAAAATTGTAACTGAAATTATACTCTAGTGCTGCACTGTGTACGAGGTCTTGGTGAGACTCATTGCCAGGTTGATGAATCAACAAGACAACCATCACTCAAATGAGCCAATACAAAGTACAATGATTAAAATATAGTATTTCTAGCTCCGTAACTCTGAGTTCATGCCCTACGAGCTATAAGCATGCTCAAGGAGCTTAAGAAAATACTTAATATTATATTTTGTGACAGAACTAAACAAACTTCCAGTGAACAAGGTGCAAAATATCAAGAGGTCCAACATGTTGCATAATTGAAGACCAAGAGACATGCTGATTTACATTGTCATAGTCCCAAAAATACAGCAACGTACTTGTGAACAGAAAAATCCATCAGTTGGATAAAATAACACTAAGGAACAAGCATCGAACACTACAGAAACCAGAAAACTAGCTTAGAGGAACAATAAATCTTTATCATCTAGTTAAGCTTCACTGCATCAACTGAAAAAACAAGACAGAAATAGCTACTCAAAACATTTTTGGAGAAATTTAAGAAAAAAAATAATAAATAAATGAATCAGTAAAGATGCTTCTGCAGTACCTCCCTTCCGCCAAGTCCCTTCATTGTTTGCAAGCAATCAATGTCAAAAATATAATTATTCTCATTCTCAGAGGCATTATCGACGTCTTCTGTCCTCATGAGTACTCCAGTATATTCACAAACTGGCGCCCCAGCTGGTATAAAATCCCAGGATCTAACAGCCCATCCTTTCTTTGCAGTACGGAAAACCTGTTGCATATTGTAGGTAGTATTGTTGAAACATGAAATAATGGAAAATCTTTTACATATTGCAAGATCAAATGCAACAGTGGGTCACTAGTAATTGTTAACAAACCTCAAGCCGATACTTCAGCCCATTCTGCGAAGTCCGGTTAATGCATTCAGGCCCACAGCCACAATTTGGACCACATTCAAAAACAATGTCCTTCGCTTCAACCAATCTGCATAGTACAAAAAGAAAGATAACATGGATTGGAAGACAAATAAACAGAAGGCAAAATTACAAGGGATATAATTGTAACAGAAAAAAATTAGACCCGTGTAGCAGAGTGTCACATTGACATGCCGGAAATCTGTAACTACTGTACACATAACTTTAACCACCAACACAAACTAACATCAATCAATGAGATAACTAACACCATCACCATTATAAAATTTGTTGGCGATTGATGATAGAGTTACAGCAATGTCCAAAACCAAAGTCATAAATCCAACCAAACAATAGTTACTATTATTATTATTGTCATTTTGATGAGAAAATGTAGTAGCCGTTATTAAATCATAAAAGAGATAGTAACGAAGTGGGCTACAAACTGAAAGTTGAGTAATTGACCACTATAAAACCAAAAAAACCTAAGGAAGGGCATCCACCCATAAAAAAACAACAGCCATATAGAAATAGAACTATTTTCAATTTAAAACGAATCAGTCGACCAAGTCATCGAATCTATTCTAACTATAAAGAATATCTAGAATTTTAGACAAGATGGGGATTGTAATTCTCTCTACTTCTCAGGGTATAATGACAGACCAAGCAACTCGACTAAAAGGAATCGACGGAGAAATTTTGTGTTATACATGATAATCTTTCTACTATCCGAATCCTACACAAAAGTTTCCACTAAAAAGAAAAAAAAAAAAATCTAATATCACTCCTCCTACGTTAGTTAAAGCTTCAAGGAGGATTTGCCTGAAATGAAAAACCAAAAATGAATTCATGAAGGTTTAATTACTAAATCACTTCCCAATAGTGTGCTCCAGGTTTGTTTGGATAATAAAGTCAAATTCAAAATTCTGTTTCAGGAAGGGTTCAACAATGTTTTATACATATACAAGCTTGAGATAGAATTGAAATTGAAGTCATCATGATTCAAATGAAGGACATTATTTTATAGACTCCACAACAAGGATTTGAATGATTTGATGGTTTTAAAAAGACAACAAATAAACGAGTATTCTAACCCAATATAACTATACAAAAATCATCCTAAAAAACCTTCCCAATCAAGAAAAAAAATCCCTTGAAATTATTTTGCAATTGAAACCAACAATGATGCATAAAAAATAAATTTTATCCCACAAACTACCAATGTCTTTTTTTCCTCCAAAAAATAAATGAATAAATAAACTCATATTGTATCTTTCTTGTCGTCAAACCCAAAAAATTACTAAAACAACGTATCTCAAAAGGGTCTTATTATGCCAATGTTGACTTCTGTTGGGCATAAGTTATCGCCTCATATCATAATGCAAAAAGAGATCTGCTAGCAATGGGGGAAGTAATTAATATTTTGCAATCATAAGGCTTTTCTTAATTTTAGACCGATACTTGCGATCAAAGAAATTTATCCTATATAAGTACAAACCCTTTAAACATAAATTTTACCTGCCACCATCACGATGTACATAAGGAAAAGAGGAACCATTAAGCTTAGCACAGGCACAATTCCTGGAATTCTCACAAGTTCCTTTGCAATTGCATCCAGTGACACTGGTTGGGAGTTTAACATTTTTTGCAACTTGCATGGACTTACAATATTTGTAACCTGAAAATTATTGAATTTAGCACCAAAAAGGGAAAGGACAACAATTCCAATATAAATCAAGATTGAGATGAAACTCTATATATATAAAAGCTTTAGATGACATTCATTGTAGCTCCAAACTTTGCCCTTTGATAAAAAAGATTTGGTAGAAACGAAGAAGTTGGATTTAATGTTGAAATGGACAAAGAAGATTAAGTGAACCAACGGGCCACAACAAAGAGGAAACAAAAAAACGAGGACAATCAACAATTGATTTTAAATTCTTTTTTTTTTTTTTTAATAACTGTGATTCTCCTTCTCAGGCTCCTCCCCAATTAGTCTCACGGGGGATACCCACAAGGCCAACACCAGATCACGAGAGACAACAGAGTGTAATCCAACAGCGTAACTCAAATCCAAGACCATGCACCAAACCACACATCCTACAATCAAGCTTTGCCACTTAAACCAACACCTTGGGGGCGATTTCCAATCCTTCCAAAAAAAGAAAATAAAAACAAGGTCCCTTATGATTCTTCTACAATCGAAACCCACAAAGAAACCAAGACACAAATCATTTCCCATAACATTTGGATGTCCTCTCCAAATGCATGAACAAAAGTCCCTAAATTCCTTGCACTCCAATTAACCCAAAAAAACAGCCAAAAGACAACAAATCCATAAACCTCAGCTTTTACTCCTCCAAAAGCACACTAATATTCAACAAAAATAGCCACTCATGATTGAGGAACAACCCAAACAATTCCAACTTTATTTTGGAAAAAAAAATCTTTTTGCACATGGTACACCAGTTAGAAGATAAAGAAATACTCTTTTGAACCCTAAGAAAAGCTTTGGTCTTCTGTGAAGTCCTCCATTTTGTAAATAGTTGTCCAAGGGTTTGGGCCAACAAGAGGTTTAGGGCAAGTAGTCCTCTTTCTTCATTTCTTTTAATTTGATTTTAGATTAGTAGATTGATAGTTAAAGCAATAAAGCTTACCTAGGTGCACATATATTGGTTAGGAAAGACAAGTTTTGAGGTGTCCCATCACAAACTTGTGATGACATTTATTTCCATTGGAGACAAGATATATATAACTAAGTTGATGTAAGTACTAAGATATCTTTTTATGGGACCAATCTTAAAAGTTTACAAGTCAAAGAGCAACAATGGGGATTAATCTCTCAAAAAGGAAAAATAATTGACATTAAAATTAGGCCTTCATAAAGGAAATTGCCACTTGGATATATATTTCCAAGACTTCAGTTTTTGGGTCCTACAAGAGAAAAATATTAGACACAAGAATAATAAGAGTTGGAAAATGTCTTTCCTATCTAAAGAAGGCTTAGTTTGCTGCAACGTTGTCAACCCTTCCTACATTTATATTATTCAAAAACTAATTTTAAAAGAAAAAAGGATGGTCAACCACTACATGTTAAAGCTAAGTTTTGGGTTTCCCGTATGCTTGTGTCATTTGAATTCTATAATGTGCCTTTTTCTTTATTTTCCACAACTATGAGCCAACACTGAACTGATTAAGCCATATAGTTTTAGGTGTATTTGTTGGCTTCAGGTCTCTTTTCTAGTGCCCTAAATTCTATATTTTCTTTTCTTCCCAAAAAAAGAAAAAAAAGAAAAAAGAAAATTGACCTGCCTTAACCAATACTTACATGGATTTATTGTGGACAGAACTCATCAATTTGTAAAAGAACCGAGAAAATGAGAGATTTTGTATGGAAAAGTTAAGTATAAGATAATGGCAGTCGCATGGATGAATTGAAAACAACTTTTAATCCAACAAGGAAACCAAGGATAAGAAATTCACAATAGGTTAACCAATTAATGTAACTTGCCTGTTGGTGCAACAGGTGGATCATCAACCGAATTGGTAGCTGGGATGGGAAAATTCTCTTGGCCCCCTGTAATGTCCTCGCACACCAATCTTCACCAACAAATAAATAGAATATAATCACTTTCAAAATTTTAGATTAATAATATTGACTAAAAGACCATTAATTCTTTTGATACCCGCGTATGTCTGACAAAGATTGAGGAACACGTCCATTGGTAAAATAAACCTGTCTCATAATGAGCAAACATCAGTCGCATATTAACAAGAAATAAGAAAACTGCAAGAATAAAATTAAAGAAGAAGATATAAACCTGGTTGGTGGTCAAAATAGGCTGCCCTTCAAGTCGCCTTAGGCGAAACTTATAGACAGTATATCCCGAAATACCCTTTTCTGCCCAATATTTAACAACCTACAAAATAGGAAACAAATCAAGGAATCAAATTATAATGTTGGGAGAATTTCAGTGACAATTCTTGGATTTTGGCTAAGATACAGGCAACCTCTAGAAATATTATGCCAGCGTCCCTTGACATTATTTCAATAATCACAAAAGATTTTAAAAGATTTCTCCTGAAGTATGATAAGAAGTATCAAAGACCCGCCACTTCCTAGTTTCCAAACCGAAAAGGTTCCCTTACAGTCAGTTCAAACCTCATGAGTGTGAATGTAACTAGTTCACCTACGATCGCTCAAGTAACAAACTATAGTGTAAAACATAGAATTTAGGGCAGTGTTGCAATATGAATGGTCAAATATATAAAAATCACATTAGTGTTACTATTGACACAAGCCAAAGAAATAATTAATAGCATCACTAATTATGCCTGGAAACAATTTAGCAAAAAGAACAAGCAAATCCAAGCGACACTAATCTAACCAATTCAACTTTGTGCAATCTTGATACCCTTTTTGAAACTCGTCATCATGCCATGCGAAGGTGTAAAAGTTATCCAAAAAACAAAAATAATTTTCAATGTCGACAGTTCCAATCTCAACATCAGTTTCTAATTAGATAAGAAAAAGTAAATAAAAATTTAACTATTAGCATCAGTTACACCATTTTTACAATTGAAAATCTCAGTTCAATTTTGTTATATAGAGCTGGCCAATGCAGAAATGTTGTTGAACTAACAAATAAAACAAAACTCTCAAGTTCCTTTCAATAAATCACCTTGTACAAGCCATCATACGTGTAAACTTTGCCAGTATAGCTACTAGAAGACTTAAGTCCACGAATTACTCTGACAGGCACATTTTGCTCCACGCAGTTCTGCAATTAAATGCAAAATTCATGTTTGTTCGGGAACCGTAAAACAAAAACTTACATGACTTAAGCAAACATCGACAATTGTACAAAAACCTAAACTGTGGCCATAATTGCTCAATCGGACATCATTTCTGCGCTCGTCTGCCTTAGAGAAAAAGTTTTTTCAAAATAATTTGACAAAACATTACCAATGGCTCTAAATTGTCGACGAGAAAGGAAAAGTAATAAAAAGATACAATGAACATCTTAATTGAAGGCACTGCAATCTAAAATGAAGATTGAAAAAAGTGATACATTTACCGAATTCAATTACTCCAAGAAAATATACCAAGTTTCTTTTTCCACTAAGAAGGAAAAAAGTCCTTCCACAATAAAAGTAGCAAAAAATGGGACCATTTAAAATAAAAAAAAAACACACACACACATATTTAGAAACCTGATAAACCTCTAATCAAATTCACTTATACTAGACGCATCCAAAATAAGAAGGGAGGAGCAAAGCTAGGAATTCAGAAGAATTGAGAAAGACTCTTTTTATTTTTTCTGTTATTGTTGTGCTGTTTTGGTGCTGTAAGAGTTAGTTATAGATGTTTAGGAAAATGTGTAGTTAGTTAGAGAATATATAGGAGGGAGAGAGAGAGAGAAAGGCAATGATCATTTGAGTAATTTTGTGAGAATTGTTTCTCTTGGAAGAGCTGGCAAGACTCTCGAATTTCCTGTCAAACACTCCAATAAATTCCTAATTTTCATCTTCAACCTGTCCTGCCTACTGTCTCTAATCCATCTTAACTCCTAAACTCTACTAAAGCTACTGTGAGAGTGTAAGTGAGTGTAAACAGATCCTATCAATTTGGTTATCCGAGCATTACCTTATGGGAATGGCGGGGAAGAAGGGCGAAGGCAGGTTGAAGATGAAAATTAGGAGTTTACTGGAGTGTTTGGCAGGAAATTCGAGAGTCCTGCCAGCTCTCCCAAGAGAAACAATTCTCACAAAATTACTCAAATGATCACTGCCTTTCTCTCTCTCTACCTCCTTCTATATATTCTCTAACTAACTACACATTTTCCTAGAACAAAGATTAGTGAGTGTGGAGCACCAGAAATGGATGTCCAAACTGTTCGGGTATGACTTTGAAATCCAATACAAGCCGGGGCTGGAAAATAAGGCTACAGATACCTTATCAAGACATCCTGAATTTGCTGTCATATCACTTTCTCCAACTTTAAATTTTGAAGGAGGCTGTCTTAATTGGAAATCCTACCAAATAAGGGTATGCCATGGTTCAAGGGCAATTGTTGTACAAAGGAATGATGGTCTTGAGTAAGCACTCTATTCTAATTCCAAAACTTTTAAAGGAATTCCATGATAGCCCACTAGGGGGTCATTCGGGTTTATTGAAAACTACTCAGAGAATTTCTAGGGAATTCTATTGGAGAGGAATGAAGAAGGATATAAAAGCTTATGTGGAATCTTGTGGCATTTGTCAACAAAATAAGTATCTAGCACTGTCACCAGCAGGCTTGCTGCAACCTATACCCATTCCTAACCTGGTTTGGGAGAATTTGACCATGGATTTCATTGAAGGCTTACCAAAATCAGAGGGGTATGACTCCATCCTGGTTATGATGGATCGGCTAAGCAAATATGGGCATTTTATAGCCCTTAAACATCCCTTTAATGCACAATCAGTAGCTGATGTTTTTATTAAGTAAGTGATGAGGCTACATGGAATTCCTAGGTCCATAATTACTGATAGAGATAAAATCTTTCTCAGCCTCTTTTGGTCAAAAACTCTTCAAATTACAGGGCACTACCCTTAAACGCAGCACAGCCTATCATCCTCAAACCGATGGCCAAACGGAGGTAGTCAACCGTTGTTTGGAGACCTACCTAAGGTGCTTTGTTGCTGGAAAGCCAAAACAGTAGGTGAAGTGGCTACCTTGGGCTGAATTTTGGTATAATACTTCTTACCACACTTCCACTAAATCTACTCCATTCAAAATACTCTACGGCCGTTATCCTTCTCCCCTAATCAAGCAATTACTGAAGGAAAGGGATGCTATCTTAGATGAGTTAAAACAGAATCTGCAAACAGCACAAGAAAGGATGAAGAATGTTGCAGATGGCAAACGTAGGGAAGTTCATTTCCAGGTGGGAGATTTGGTTTTCCTGAAATTGCAACCTTATAGTTAGCAATCGCTGGCTAAACATAGGAATGAAAAACTCAGCCTATGGTATTTTGGTATCCAGTGGAAGCAAAAGTGGGGAAGGTTGCCTACAAGTTGACACTGCCAGAAGGGTCTTTAATACACCCAGTTTTCCATGTCTCTCAGCCAAGACGTGCAGTGGGTACTGCCTCTGTTTCACGCAATATTCCCCCCCAACTGAAAGCTACAATGGAGTTTGTATTGGAGCCTGAAAATGTTCTGCGTGTGCGCAATAACCAGGGAGGAGATGGGAACCATATAAGGGTATTGATTAAATGAAAAGGGTTACTAGAGTTTGAAGCAACTTGGGAAAAGGTGGAGTTGATCAAAGGACAGTTTCCTGATTTCCACGTTGAGGACAAGGTGTCTTCTTGGGCAGGGGGAAATGATAAACCTCCAATCAAATTCACTTATACTAGACGCATCCAAAATAAGAAGGGAGGGGCAAAGCTGGGAATTTAGAAGAATTGAGGAAGACTCTTTTCATTTTTTCTGTTATTGTTGTGCTGTTTTGGTGCTGTGAGAGTTAGTTATAGATGTCTAGGAAAATGTGTAGTTAGTTAGAGAATATATAAGAGGGAGAGAGAGAGAGAGAGAGAGAGGGAGAGGGAGAGGCAGTGATAATTTGAATAATTTTGTGAGAATTGTTTCTCTTGGGAGAGCTGGTAGAACTCTCGAATTTCCTACCAAATACTCCAATAAACTCATAATTTTCATCTTCAACCTGCCATGCCTACTGTCTCTAATCCATCTTAACCCGTACACTCTACTAAAGCTACTGTGAGAGTGTGAGTGAGTGTAAACAGATCCTATCAAAACCCTGAGTCATTAGTAAGGGTGCTCGATGATTCAAAACCCATCAATATTATCAAAACCAATCCAATAGTATATTTTTTCATAGTCAGCAAGTCCCATCTGTAATTCTTTTTTTAATTTTTAGGTATCCTTTTATTTGTTGCCTAGCAAAAATAATATACATGATAAGAATGAGATGAATCAACAATCGCCATCAACTATAGAATACAAACCTTAAGTGCCAAATTACCACGTTCTAACACTTGATCTCGAATTTGGCGCTTATCACCAGTTAAATTGTGTCCTCCTTGACCAGTATAAATAACATCCTCAGCATTATCTAAATCATCTTCATACATGCCCGATAAGACTATGGCTACTGCAAGTGGGAATGTATACTCTTTGTATTCCTGCAATTGACAAGGAAAAATTTGGCATTGCTTTAATTTTACCGCTCTCTAATTAGCTACTCAAACATCATAATTTTTTTCTTTGGTACCATATTAATATATGAAGTAAATTAGAAACAAATACGACCTAGAAATTTACTTTCATCATTCAATCACTGACTTATTATATTTGCTTCATTACCAAATGGATAAGTGTCGAAATAATGAGATCATAGCCTGCTAACAATTAGAAGAGAGAAAGAAACAAAATAGAAAATTCTAAGTAACATAGCATGCCAATCTAGATAGCATCTACACCTGTGATATTTCTCTAAGTTATATCCTCGTCTCACAATACAGCAGAGCAACATACAGCACATTAAAACTATTCCTCCATCCACCGAAATTAAGACTTCTGTAGAAATGCTATTTGATGGATCCACATGTCCCCAAGAAAAGTATCAAAACTTCAAAATTGTTCCTCAATCCACATCCTTTCATGCAATAACATCTAACGTTTAAGAATAAATGGAAGAGTGACATGTAACCCCAAAATAAGGTTCCTTTGGGGGTGTGACTTCATATAGCCTAGAGAATTAGAAGAGAAAAACTCTCCAGCAAAAGTTCAAATGACAAACACATTTATTTTAGAGGAAGATTTCTCTAAAATAAGTCATGTCCTGTACTTGAATTCTCAACAGGATACAAGTCTAATCATAACTTAACAACAGTAACAACTACCTTCCTTTTCAAATACTTTATATTCAAAAGGAAAATAACTGTATATATAAAAAGATACACTTCAATTGCTAAATCTATTCCATCTCAAATATCCCCATTCACCAAAAAAAAGTTTACCCCTTTTCTGTAGGGCAGCCCCATATAATCGATTCCATTCAGCCAATGGCTGTGGAAACCAACAGCCACCATTTCACTCCTTGAATAAAACTGATGCCCAACATTAATACCTGCCATCATGAGGAAGTCAAAACTATTGTTGATGGAGAACAAGAAATGAACAAGAAAGGGGAGCAACAATTGTAGAAATGGGAAAAATACCGAAGAAAGAGGAAAAATTATTGAAGAGGAATTGACAGAGAATTCAGAAGAATATGGAGGAAACTCAGGAAAAAAAAAGGACAAAATAGTAAAATAGTATTCTTTCTTTTTTTTTTTTCTATAAGAAACTAAAAGTTGTATCAGAAAAAAGTTATACAAAGGTGGACAAGCAATCGAATAAAGGACTAGCATGACAAAACTCAAAATTGTACAAAAGATACACACCAGAAAACAAACGTAATCAACATATGAAACCTAGACTGACTCCCAATTTAATTGAATTTTTAAAAAATAAATTAATTAATTAACTAAAAAGCCATCACAAAACTCTTTTGTTGCCAACTTCCAAAGAGAAGCTAAAGAGCCAAACTCTGCCACAAAATGCGGATGTCTTCTTATGTAGGATCGACATATAATCTTCTATTCCTCTCTTTTTTTCTCTTTTTTTTTTTTTTTGGGATAAGAAATTGTAAACATTATATTAATGAAAAGTAGTCAGTAACAAAGTGGTCTAGGTGAACACTAAGAAAAAATAATTGGGAAAGGGCATCCACCATATACAACGACAATAGCAAACGCATCTCTTGTACCACGATATAGACAACCCTTCCCTACACCACCACTACCTATTCAAAATTCAACCCAAACACATTCCCAATTCAAATGAATGAAAAAAAAAAAAAAAAAAAGAGAAGACACTTGAAATTCTTTTGTAGATGAAGCCAATAAGGAAGAATAAAAATGAACTCTCCCAAAAGATGTCTTCTTTTTTTCTCCACAAACATTCAATTGTTTCTCTTGCCATAACACCCAAATAATCTTCTTTTTTTTTTTTTTGGGATAAGAAACAAAAAATTGTATTAGGTATAGATGAAAGTATTTACAAGAATAAAAGAAAAGGAAGTTCTTTAGAAGAAACAAAATAAAAGCAAGAGACATCTTAGAATCACCAAAATCCAATCAAGACAATCTAAAACAGCCTTGAGACAACCCCAATACAGCCTTAACCATCCCAACCAAAACAAGGAAGAAAAAACTCAAAAGATGACTTCTTCCCAGTTATGATAAATGAAGAAAGGTGGAATAGCCCGAAATTCAAAAGACACTGAAACCCAACAAGATGTCCAAAAATAATCTTCTATTCCTCTCATAAGAACACACTTCCAATGAACATTTAGCTTTCTTTTTTTTCCCCAAAACCATCTTAAAACTCCATGAAGAAAGATACATAGGAGGTTAGAATGACCTAAAAAATTTTAGCTGCCTGAATTAACTTGAGCCACAAGTCCAATGCTAATAGGCAATGGAGAATCAAAGTGGTCAATGTTTTCTTCAGTGCCTTTACACATCGCACACCAAGAGGGCAATAGTATTATCAATAATCAATGATCCAAGTTGAAAAATAATAATAACCAAGGATCCCATTTATAGTGTCCAATAACATAACCAGAACACGAAAACAATTTCTAATAGGAAGTCAAAATCTCTAAATTAATAAAACCCCTAAATATTAAATTCCTAAAATCTTAAACAATCAATTAGTTTGACATAAATTATAACAAAAAGTGGCAACTCATAACAAGTTATATCCCAAAAGGAGCTTATCAAGATTATAGATGAGTTAAATTACATGTATTCTAGTCAATCAAACTAAAGAAAAGCAAAAGAGATCATGAAATTGAAAAAACTTAAGTGTAGGTGACTAACCTGGAAGATCACCAATTCTTTTCTCAGGGTACATTATCTCATTCTTTAACATCATCTGCATAAAAAATTAAAAAAAAAAATCAAAAATAAAAATCAAATCAAATCAAATGAAAGGAACGAGAAGCAAATTATAGATGCATATTAACATTACTAACTTTTGAAGAACAACTCAACCCAAAAGAGTAAATTGGCATATAAGCGTTGAACAATAATATTGCAACACAAACAAGCCTCCTCCAAGCAAGTTAAATCCAAATCAAATGCCAAAAAATGCATTCATGTGGCAAACAAGAACAATTGGTCAAACTGGCTGTGATATCATCTCAGGTAACTACTAACCAAAAAGCTCAAGCTTATGTGTAACAGTCCAACAGTAGTGTTTAAACTCTTAACACAACATAAGCTTTTGTAACCCAAATTCTCTTTAACTTCTTAACTTAGAAATTTAGAGACTCTAGTAGGGCTAAAACTAGTGGATTTGCCAAAAAAAAAAAAACCCAATTACCTAGAGAATCTTTTTAGAGATGTCAAGGTTAAAAGTAGGTGGCTATGTTGTTGCCTAACTTATCAGGTTTGTGGTATTTGAAATCATTAAAATTGAGTTGCAGTAATATTACTGTTAATGAGTTGCCCAACAGCCTTCAACAATCCTTTCTAGATTATTTAAATCTACCAGAAAATAACTTTGAGAGCCTACCAACAAGCATAACAAATCTTTCTAAATTAAATTCTTTGGGTATAAGAAATTGCTAATCAATCCTTACAAAAGCTTCCATGGAAAAGGTTCTCAAATTTATAGAATTTTAGGGCTTGTTTGTATTCATATTCAAAAAACTGTTTTCTGAAAACGTATATTAATCAATACATTTTAAATCAATATTAACTACATATCAATTTCAAAATTCAAAAAAATTTGAAATCGACCATATATTCTTATCAAATTATGAAAACAAAAACAAACTCTATCTTAGATTCTTTTAGAGAGGTTAATACTTAATAGTCAAATCTTTGAATCTTGCATCCCTCCTAGTAATGCAAAAATGTATGTAATGTTGCAATTTAGGAATGGTTTGCTTGGTAGCTCTACGAAGAAAAATGCAATTTGAACAGGGTTGAACCTCTCTTTAGTCCAAATATAAGTTCAAGGTTGATATCCAACTAATTATACATAATAAGTATTCAGTCCTAGCTACATTGACAGAGTTCATTGTCAATACTAATTCACATATATGTCATCAAAATGAGTTGTATAATAATAAATTAAAATCCATTTTAGAAAGTTAAAGTAAAACACGAGTAATGGCATGTCCTGGATCAACAAATGATAAAATGGCAATCAAGAAGGATGAATCATCAATGAGGCTAAATCCAAGAGTTACAAAAGATTCTAAAAAGAGACATTAACCCACAAAACTTCACTTGCCTCGGATACTGCTTTTAGATCAGGCCGCTTGGCTTTGTTTTTAGCATTATCTTCAGGTGCACCGCCTTTCTGCATAAAATTTTCTCATTACAATAGACACTTGGAACAACCTATTTTGACCAGGAAACACCAAATGATAACGACAATCAAAAGTTAAAAAGTTCCTAAATGAAAGAGAGAAAGCAGAAAAAGCAATGAAACAATCAAAAGACACTCAACAAACTACAGATTTTGAATCCTACTACTAAGAAGAAAAAAATTTAAGAAGCCTCTTGAAATTCTTGTCCAATCAAAACATACAAAGATGCCAAGAAATGAATCTTCTTCTACAACATCTGAACGTCCTCTTCAAAAAATTCTTCTATTCCTTTCGCTTAATCCAAAAAAAGCCAAAGACAACATCTCCATAAGATCTTAGCTTTAATACCTCCTCAAATAGTACAACGATATTCAACAAAAATAGCCACACATGATTGGAAGAGCCCAATCAATTCCAGCTTCTTTAAAAATATTGAACTAGATTTTAAAGCCAATGGACAATGAAGAACATACGGATCAAGAATCCTGAGTTTGTACATTTCTTGCAAATTAACTTTCTAAGAAACTATCAAAAAGCTATGAAAAACAATACCAAAATTAAGAAATATATTTCAAATTCCATAAGCCTTCAATACAAAAACCAAATCTTTCAAAGGCCTTCACAATGCATTTGGAATTCACAATACAAATGCTTCACATATACAGAAAATAACAGTTTAATGAATGTTTATAATCAATAAGCACGAACACAAGATGTCAGGCAACATAGACATCTTTTCCAACTATGAAAAACATTTTCAATTTCCAGGTCATCACCAACATTTTTCTTATTATCGGAAAGACTAAATAAAACACAAGAAGTTTACCATCATGACAAATTAAAGAAAAACGAACACTACGAGGGAACATTGGAAAAAGGAAATCCAGAGATAACCAAATAGTCAAGAGTTAGATCAAAACACTCACACAAAATAACATTTAAATTCAGGCTGAGGAATTAATAAAAAACACATCAACGTAACTAATAAATCAACTAATAGCAATGAAGATTTGGAAATTTTAAATTATAAAAATAAAAATTCATTCACAAAAGTAGATTAGAACAGAAATTATAAAATCTATATTCACGGATAGCAAGAGATGCAATTAGCTATATTGTTCTTGTTTACACAACCGAAGAGCCGACACACCATAAAAACGTCCAAGTTCATGCAAACCTTCGATTTCGACTTTTTAGTCTTTTTAGAGGCTTTCTTATATTCTTCTTCTTTTCTGCATCTTGATTCTTCTACCTGTGCAACGCAAGAGCTGATAAACAAACAAGCACTCATATGAAAAAAAAAAATTAGAAAACAAAAAAAAAAATCTATATCTATTCTGCAGTACATTATATAGCAAACCTGTACAAAGTGAAGATAATGCTTGTTGAACAACCTCAGGGTCTCCTTCACTTTAGCATAAGCACTTTTCTCAAGCTTATTTACAACATTATCCTTCACCAACTCGCTACTCTTTTGAACTGAAGCTTTCTCTTTCTCCTTCTTCTCTACATTTTCCGAATCTTCTTCTCGCCTTCTTCTCTTACTTTTCTCATTACTCTTCTTCTCATTTCCATTTTTGTCTCCTTCCACATCATTCAAAAGCTCCACTCTCCGTTTCACCAGCCGCAACTTCTCCTCTCTCTGTTTGTCCTGAATCCTCGCGCTCACTCTCCGCTCCACTTGTCCGCTCTGCGGAGACTGCACTACCATCTTCGGGGGCTAAAAATCGATCAAAGCAGATTCGCAAGTGTGATTTTACTAGGGTTTGGAATGCCTGGAAAGCAAACGAGATTCGGAGATTTGAAAGAGCTTCCGGATTATAATTATTATTTTATTAATTTATTTGTATAGAGAGAGAGCGCGTGGAGTGGAGACGCCATCGTTTCGCAATTTTTTGGTTTTGTCTGTTGTGGATTTGCCCGCCTCTCGCATTTCGCTCTCCCTCCTAAACTTTTCGTCTTCATGACCAAGGCCGAGTAGAAGTTCCTGTTATTAGACACGATCGCGTCGTAGCAGTTGCTGCGGTTGGAAAAATATTTTATATTTCTACCTTAAAAATAATATAATATTAATATCGATTATCGCCTTTGTAAAAATGTTTCTGTAAATTTTCGGTTTACTGGATAAATGTATTATAATAATACTTTAATTCTATTGATTACTTCATAATTTTTAGTAATCTATTTTATTTTTGAAATTTTCATGGCCTTCGCACAAATCTCAAAAAGATTTAAGACTTTCTCTTATATTGTGAAGTTCGAAAATGCTTACGTTGTGTCTCTTGGTATTAAAAAAAAAAAAAAAACCTTATGTGGCATTTTTTAAGGTATTATATCAAATTAAAGTTTATATAAAACGTATCTTTTTAAAAAAATCAGATCCTTTACTTCTACTGTTATGCATCAACGCTAACAATTTATTTTTCTAAATCTTTTGAAAATAAAAAAATCATAAAATTTCTAAATAAATATGCAGTATAAATTTTTCATTATTTTAGAAGTCAGTGAGTGTTTGTTATACATTTTCTGTTTTTTTAAATAAAATTGATGTCTAAGTAAGAATGTATGATCGAATTAAATTATGAAAATGATATTTAAATTTATTTAAATAATATGTTATAGTAGTAAATTTTAAATTTGATATTTAAATTTGGAATACATTAAAAATTTTACAAAATATAATACAATTTTCTGAATTGGATGATCATCGAGTATTTGCCTCTACATAAAGGTGAAAATGGTTCTTTTAGGGATTAGGTTAGGTAGCTTAAATAGTAAAAATTAAGGCTTCCTTTGTTTTTATGCTCATAAGGGTCGAAAAGATGGTATTTTTTTTTTGCTTATTTTGAATTTTTATTTTTAAATTTTAGCGAGAATACGTGATTAATTTTAGATTTTAAAAATGATAAATTTTGAAAACCTCTAAATTGTAAAGTTTCGTGTAAAAAACAACATCATTAAATGCTTGTAGTATTCTTGAAAAAATAAATGATTTTTTTCTTATTAAATATCAATGTTACCCTTCTCTTTTTCAATCACATGTGCAACTCTACAACGCCCTTTTTAGATGCCCATAATACCCTCAGAACTTAAAAAAAAAAACAAAAGAAAAGCACCAAAACCAGCATCCAGCAGGCGAATTGGTGCAAATGCTAGTTTTGGTGCAGACCTTCACCTTTAACTCTCTCCAAAATTTTGAATTTTATTTTTATTTCATCTTCAATTGCAACTTCAAAATATATAAAACAAAAAAACCTTTATATCAAAATTTTGATAATCTCACAAAATGAAATTTAATCTCTTTAATTGTAATTTTAAATTGGATAAAAAAAAAGTTTATTATAATTTTGATAATCTCATAAAACAAAATTTAATCTTATCTTATTTAACATTAAAGAAGGCATGTTTTGATCAATTAACAACACTTCAAATACAAATAAGCTATAAAAACTAGTTCAAGGAAACATGATCTGTTGGTTCTAAATCATCAGGCTTACATGCCTTGTTCAATTATATTCCTTACCAAAGGTTGTCATCAATATTGGCCTATACCATACAAGTTCAAGTAACAAAAAATTAGTCCAATTAAATAGAGACTAACGAAAAAAAGTTATACTTTGCCAACATGCACAACAGACCAAAAGTGTATTGCCTCTGTTGCAATTATATACCAACCTAACAAGAAGATAAACGAAAAAAACCTATATTAAAATTACAACTGAATATCATATTATATACTTACCTAATATTTGAAGGAGAACACTGAATTTATAACAAGAGCTTTTGACTTCATTTTCTTCTTCTTTCTTTAAGAAACATAATGAGAATCAACATTTTCTTTTTCTATACATGTGGTAACATTATGCCAACACGCTTACAAAGTCCACAAGCTTTGCTTTGTTTTCCCTAATTCTTTTCCCCTTTTCATCCGTTTTTGTTTAGGGCATCCTTTAGTTTTAAAAGTTGGAGGACAGTGCAAAATGTTATAACCAGCAATCATGGTATCATTATCCAGCAATACTCCTCTCTCAAGTGAAGTACCATCATTTTGAAGCTCATTGAACTTTTCTTTAGCATGTGCTACTTCATGATGCCAACCAGAGGGTAAGTATGCAAAAGGAATTTCAAAGCAATCCTTATGGATAAATACGCTTAATATATGTCTACAAAGTATTCCCCAAAATTCAAAATGCTTGCAACTACATGTAGCAATTCTCCCATTCCAAAAATACATTGTGTTTAGGACTACTTCCTCCCTTAAAATCTTACATAATGAACTCATTGCACCTATCTTCAAGCACCAAGTATTGAGTTGCTCTTCTGAATTCTTCTTGGGACTTTTTGGATGCAAATAATGTCAAAGTCTTTTAAGCTTGTTCTTCCAATGGTGAGATTGTCCTTAATGAAACATTTTTGTAAGTTGTCAACATTGTATCGTGGACTTCTTTGTGCTCAATAGTTTAGCAATATCAACTTAACAATATAAAATAACAAATAAGTTTCGTATGAAATATGTGTGTGTGTGTGTGTGTGTGTGTCTATGTGTATAAATATATGATAAGTGTCTATTTATATATCATTTTCATATCAATTCGTCCATGTTTCTTTGCTATATTCCTTGGTATTTTTATGTTTTTGTGTGGTTTTGATGTTTGTAGGAGTTTTGGAGCAACTTGCACAAAAATGGAGTAAAACCCTTCATTTTCACCTCTGCTAGTCAACCATCTTCTCGGATTTAATTGTATTGATATACAATGAACCCGATACATATCATATACCGTTGAAAAGCTCTCGAAGTCTACTTTTTGGAGAAATTTACGGTTTATGAATCCATTCAGTGTACCGAAAGTTGTAATCAAAACAGTGTGAGAAGTGTAGAAATGTAATTCCACACATCACTGTAGCATGTATAATACGGGACACTGTAGCACGTTACTGTAGCAGAGTATTTAAACACATTTTAGGGTTTTATTTCATAACTTGAAGAGGGGAGAACGTGGTGGAGGCTGCAGCTCTGGAATTCTTTCATCTACTGGAGTTATTGAAGGAGAAAGGAAGCTTGGAAAAGAGAATAACTGACAATCCAAAGAGAATTAGCATCAATTTGCTAAGTTTTTTCCATTCCCTTTCATTTTCTGGAATGTCTCCATGTTGTATTGTATTTACCACGTTCTTAAACATGTGTAGCTGACTCTGAATTGGTTGAGGGTGATTTCAAAGCCCCTGATATGGTTTTTGTAAGTTGATTGTGTAAGGAATTGTTATCCAATTCTCTAATTGAAGGTGCTTGTATTCTCCCATATTTAATGCTTATGATTGCTTGCTGATTGTATTTGAGTGGCCAACTGAATATAATCTGGTTGTGATTTATGCTAGACTAGAAATCTTGATCCGTAATTGTCTTGAATTTCTAATCATTAGTAGCAAAATTGTGATCGGAGATTACAATTGGAGAATATAACCTAAGTTAAATAATCCGAGCTTGTGTGTTTATTGCTTAGATCAACATATCTTTCTTATCATAATGAATCCATTGAATTAAACTCAGAGAGCTTGTTCTAGGTTGTTTAATGGATAGAGATTAAACAAAGAGCTTGTTTTATTTAACAACAAAAGTAAGGAAAGATTGGGGTAATAGAGCTTGTTATTATCTACGGTTGATAACTTCAATGCTGTAATTAGATGACAATTCTACAATTAATTCGCAAATCCATATCTTGTGGTAGAGAAGGATCCCTTAACCAGCTTTCTCCCATTGATTTTTCATTCAAATAAACTTTCTGTTTTGTTATTCTTTATTTGCATTCTTATTTCATTTAGTTAATCATTCAACAAAACCCCCCCTGTTTAGTTTATTGTTGCTGGAAAATAACAAATTCAATTAGAATCAATCCTCGTGGGACCGATATCTTACTTATCACTTTATTACTTGTGCGACTAGTATACTTGCTAGTTTCGACGCATCAAGTTTTTGGCGCCGTTGCCGGGGATTGATTTTCTAATCGATTTGTTATTTTGTTTTCATTGTTGATTCATATTTTCTTTGTTTTTTCTTTTCTGATTGTTTGTCTTTAGACAACATGGCAGTAAACTTCTATCAATTCAGTAGCAGATTTGAGCCACAAGTACCATGGAGAGTAAATGAGGTAAGCACTACGAACATTGAACAACAACTTTCTGAGCTAACCTCTCTTGTGGAAAACATGGCTGTAGGAGATATGCAAAAATCTTATGAATGTGGGATATATTCTACGATGGAGCATCCAATCGACATGTATCCAACTGTACAAGAAGAATATATGGAACAAGCCAATGCCATGGGTGGATTTCCAGGACAAACGAGGCAATGGTATGATATTTTCTCTAACAATTACAATGCTGGATGGGAAGATCACCATAATTTCAGTTACTGGAATCATCAACCAATCACTCCAAATGTGATACCAAATCGGCCACAAGGTTTAAATCAACCTAGAGTGCAGCAACCTTTTCAAATGCAACCACCACAAATGCCACATCCAGCACCGCAACCAGCTTCACAAAACTCAGGTATGTCTCTCCAGGACATTGTTAATGAACTTGCCACTAACACAATGCAATTCCAGCAGGAAACTGGGGCAAGTATCCAAAACCATGCAAATCAAATGGGACAACTTGGCCACTAGCATTGAGCAAATTCGAGGGCAATGCCAGAAGAATTATATTGTTCAAACGGTGATCAAGCAGAGAGAATTCTGTGCCGATACTTTGCAAAATGGAGAGCAATTAGATGTCCTACCAAATAAATCCAACTGAATGAGGAGATGGACACCACTTTCCACCATGAACCATAAACACTGACTCTCAGGTAAATCCTATAACCCATTTCTTTCATATGTTTCTCCTCCCACCTTTTCCTAGTAGATTTGTAAAATCGAAGAAGGAGGAACAAGAACAGAAAATCCTGGAAACTTTTCTCAAAATCGAGGTGAGTATACCACTTTTGGATGCTATCGAACAAGTACCTCGTTATACAAAATGTTTGAAGGAGTTATGCACCAGCAAAAGAAAGTTAAAAAGAAATGAGAAAGTAAGTGTGGGGGAAGATGTTTCAGCTGTATTGCAAAGGAAAATTCCTCCAAAGTACAAAGATCCAGGTACGTTCACCATGCCATATTCTATTTATGCTTCTTCAAATCTTGGACCTTTTGTGAAAATTGGTATTACCATTCAAATTGCTGATCGTTTTAATGCATATACCAAAAGAGTTGTGGAAGATGTGCTTGTGCAGATGAATCAATTGCTTTTCCCAGTAGACTTTTATGTTCTTGAAATAGAGGATGAGACATCTCCTAATCCAACACCGATTCTTATGGGGAGACCATTCTCGAAAACTGTTAGAATCAAGATTGATGTTCATTATGGCACTTTGACCATAGAGTTTGATGGCAAGGTGATATGTTTTAATATTTTTGAGGAAATGAGGTACTCTAATGACTTAAATTCTGTTTTTACAGTTGACATTATTGATTATTTGCCACAACAATGTTTTGAGTTAACTCGCAAGAATGGAGTGGATGTTGCTATTAGTGAACACATAAGGATAGAAAGTTTCAAAGAACCAAGAAAGCTGATACAAGTGTCTAAAGAAGTGGAGGAAGTTGTGACAAGCTTGGATGAGACTATAACTATCAACACAAAAAGGTATGATGTTTCGTACATTGAATTGCCTTTATCTAATGAGAAACTTCTTCCTTTTGTGATGAAAGCCAATACCTTGGAGCTTAAGCCACTTCCAGATCATTTGAATCATGGATTCTTGGGTGAGAATGATACTTTGCGAGTTACAATGGAAATGGGCCTTGTACGAATACAAGAAGAGAAACTCGTCCGAATACTTACAGATCACAAAATAGCTAGTGAGTGGACAATTGTTGACATCCAAGGCCCATCCATATGCATTGACCGTATCTTGTTAGAAGAGGGATCCAAGCCCATTAGAGAAGCACAACAGAAATTGGATCCTCCCATGATGGAACCAACGTCGGGCTGAGGACGTTAAACCAAGCGCTTATTGGGAGGCAACCCAATGTTTTGAAAAATAAAAAAAAAGAAGAAAAGAAAAATAAAATGAGGTAATAATGATCGAATTTTGTGTCTCAAGGAGATTCCTTTCGTAGGCCATCAAATTGATCAGGTTTTATCTCTCTTTGCCATCTGTCTCATTTGTTTTTATATTTTTTACTTGTTTTTGACTTTTGTTTGCCATTGTGTTGTTATCTCTTTTATGTGTCTTTAGTTTCGTTTTTGCTCTTTTCTTTTCCTTTCTTTTGTTTAATTTGATTACTCTGTGCTTTGAGCTCATTTGTGCAACAGCTTGTGGAAACATCCAAACGGAAGTTGAAGTCATTCGCCAAAGGTTTGAAACGTGCATATCTTGGAGAAAAACAAACCCGATCGCATTATCGGTAATATCTATCCTTTTCTTCTCTTCAATGGATGCTGATATCTTTCTGTCGAACCTTCGTAAATATTTTCCTTCACTTCCTCAAAATGCTGTGTTTAAAATTTATAAAGTACGGATGACTAGACTTTGGGCATTAATGCTCCTAAAAGTGCCTGCTGATATCCGATGGCTTATCGAAGCCAAGGTGAGATTGTCCGGTGAGCCGGACATTAATCTCGCAAAATACATGCCTGGTCTAGGAAAGAGCTAATACGCCAAGAGGCGAAGAGCGAAAAGGTTACAAGTATGTTATAAATGTGCTAGATGAATTGTAACCAGACTTGTCGTTCATTAGGTTTTGCGTCCAGGAATAGAGAAGATAAACTTTCATTTATTAAAAATGGTTTGAGTAATGAGTCGCTGGATAATGTTTTGTTAACTCTCGAGTCACATTCTTGTGGACTTGTTCAGCGTGAAGTGCTTAATCTATGGACACAATTTCGTGATGAATTGCAGTGTTATAGTCTAGGGAATCTGACTAAAAACGACCCTGTTGCCAGTTTACAAGAAAACTGGATGGGAAGCAAATCCCCGACTCATAGAAGGCGTTTCAGCCGTTACTGGACGTAAAACCAGAGGAAGATGTGAGCCACAATCACAACTACTTGTATATTTGAATGTGTGTTGTTGTGTCGAATTTTATTTCTTTCTTGTTTCGTTTGATCTGATTATCAATGTTGTTTTTGTGTTGTTGTTGTTTGTTGATTTCGTTTGTTTTAATTTCAAGTTTTCTTTTTGACAAACCATATGACTACCCTATGGCATAAGTACACGTGGGAGACAAGTGTGGAGGTTTTGTCAACCTCCACCGAAAGTATATCTATACTTTCCATGCTTCACGTGGGAGACAAGAGTGGAGGTTTTGTCAACCCCCGCCGAAAGTGTATCTCCATTTTCCATGCTTCACGTGGGAGACAAGTGTGTAGGTTTTGTCAAACCTCACCGAAAGCATATCTCATTTTTCAAATCTTGGGGTGATAAATCTGCATCGAGCAACCCCCACCGAAAGTATGTCCCCATGTGTCAAAATTTGAGAGTTTTATGGGTGTATATATACATTCTGCATATTTTCATATGTCATTCCATAACCTGTCTTGCAATTGAAAAGCATAATATCTAACGGTCTTACACAAGATTAGAGCACTTGTAGAAATGGAGAAAACACCAATTCGGCGATTCCGCAATATATGCGTATTTTGCGGATCGCAATTTGGTAAAGATGGAGAGTTTAACACAGCAGCTCTTGATCTTGGTAGGACATTAGCTGCGAGGGGTATTAATTTGATTTATGGAGGGGGTAGTCTTGGGTTAATGGGGTGTTTGTCAACAGCTGCATCCCTAGGAGGGAGCAAAGTTCTCGGCATTATCCCTAAACCATTAGCTGTACGAGATATCGTAGGCAACACAATCGGAGAAGAGTTGCAGGTCTCTAGTATGCATGAGCGTATTGCACATATGGTTGTTAAGTCCGATGCATTTTTAGCTTTGCCGGGTGGTTATGGTACATTAGAGGAGATATTTCAAATCACCTCTTGGGCACAGCTAAACATCCATCGGAAAACCATTGGTTTGTTAAATGTTAATAATTTTTTTGATGGTTTGTTGTCCTTTCTTGATCAAGCTGTAGAAAAAAATTTCATCTCACCATCAGCAAGGCAAATGCTGGTTACAGCTTCAATTGCAGGAGAGTTAATTGACAAACTACAAGAATTCGTCTATTCACCTGATCCAACAATGGCTCGGATAAATTGGTTTGGAGAAGGCAACAAAAAGCGTCAACTGGATTTAACCCTCCATCTGTAATCTCTATTTTGCTGGTTTGCTTCGTTTTTGTTTGCTTTCTTTTTAGTGTGTTTATTTGAGATTTTTCATGTCATTTCTTTTGAGTTTTTTTTTCAGGTTATTTTTTCACCCCAGGTAATATTTTCTAATCTTGGCTTTTAGAGTGGTGGCTTAAAAAGTTCAAGTTCTCTTGAAACGCATTCTGGATTTCTTTAATTCATAATGGCTGAATAAGGAGGCTAACTTCTAAACTTTTTAGACCCATTCTAACTGAATTGTTTGTGTTTGCTGGCTTGTTGGACTTTGTTATTTTATGAGTAAGTTTAGTTTTGTGTAATTTAGAGTTGTTATGTGTTTTTGTCTTTACCAGTTTCGATTCGAAAAAAAAAACATTGTGGAAAAACCTGAGAATGGCAGAATATGGGGTTTCCTTAACTCTTGAAACGCAGTCTCTCTCAATAAATCTGTAGTTTGTTTATTTCATGTTGTTTGAAGTGTCTTGTTTCTTGTTTTGTTCTTTCATAATAAAGGAATATAGGCTGGAAACCTTAAGTCTGCGGGCTACTGGTCCTAAGGATTGTTGAAATATACAATCTTGACTCAGGTGTAACAACGCCACGTACCTCTTTCTTGCATTTTGTGGGTCGATGATAAGATAATGATTGAATTAAGAATAACTCTTGGAAAATGATAAATGATGCATGGATCTGTGTGCTTGAAATGTTTATTGGTTTTCGCTTTGCTTTGATTCCTTGCGCAACATTGAGCACTGAGCTATTATCACTGAGTTATTTGTTCACTTAGAGAAAGTTTATGTAATTTAAACGTTTCTTCAGATTTCAATGAATTCTAGAACTTGTTTGATGGTCACTCGAGGCGAAATCCTAGACTGTGCAACATTGGGGAAATGATTTAGGCCATCTTTGGACCGTTTGAGCCTTAATAGCCAACCTTGACTGAAATTGATCCCTAGTTACCCCTTTGAGCCTCTGTAAGCCTTTTTCTTTGTTAACTCACTAAAAGATTTCCTAACCTAAAATGAATTTGTTCCAAACAGTTTATCCCTTACCTATGAGCATGTAGATCATTCACAATTAAATTCTGAGCTATGTTCTGGTTTTGGGAAGTTAGAGGAGGTTGGGATGTATCATAAGCAATACAAGTGAGTTCCATTGTGTTTGGAAAAAAAAAAGAAAAACAGAAAAAAAAGCCAATTTGTACCTATCGTCCACATACTTACACATTGAGGACAATGTGTTGTTTAAGTGTGGGGGAGGGGAAGTGTAATAAAAAAAAAGAAAAAAAAAAGAAAAAAAAAGAAAAAAGAAGAAAAAAGAAGAAAAAAAAGAACAAAAGAAGAAGAATAAGAGATCTATACCCTTAATGTTCTTAAAAAGAATGAAACAACAAAGTGTGGGAGTGTAGTTTTCTTTTGTTTTCTGAAAAAAAAAAAGATTGAGTGTTCTAAATAAGTTTGGGGGAGTAACCTGGTGAATTGAAATAAAGTTGTGTTATAGGGTTGAGCTCTACATAGTCTTGAATGATTTATGTGTTTGTGGGTGATTTGAGCCAAATTATTATCCTTTATCATACCTTAACCCAAGCCAAACGTTACAAGCTTAATAAAGTCCTACTTGATCCTTGGTGTTGTGCATGTCTAAATTAGTGGAGAGTGACCTGAAAAGCAAGCCTATGGAGTTCATTTATACACACATCTTCAATATTAAATATGATTCATTTTTTATGCATAAACTCATCCGGGTTACAAGTGATTAGCGTTGAGATATGTTTTTTTTTTTTTTTTTTTTTTTTTTTTTTTTTTTTTTTTGCTCACACACACACTTGAGGAATTGAAGTGAAGCGAAACTAATCTTTTGGATAAAATTTTTGATCAAGTGCATTATTTTGATGTTTTCCTTGGGTTATAATTAAGTACGATCTTTGAGGCCTATTTACAAGATAAAGCATTTGTGTGTTTTAATTTTTTGTTGATTCTGTTTCGGTTTAGTTTTATTTTATATTGTCATAGTTGTTCGAGGACTAGCAAAGTCTAAGTATGGGGGAATTTGATAGTGTCTATTTATATATTACTTTCATATCAATTCGTCTATGTTTCTTTGCTATATTCCTTGGTATTTTTATGTTTTTGTGTGGTTTTGATGTTTGTAGGAGTTTTGGAGCAACTTGCACAAAAATGGAGTAAAACCCTTCATTTTCACCTCTGCTAGTCAACCATCTTCTCGGATTTAATTGTATTGATATACAATGAACCCGATGACATATCATATACCGTTGAAAAGCTCTCGAAGTCTACTTTTTGGAGAAATTTACGGTTTATGAATCCATTCAGTGTACCGAAAGTTGTAATCAAAACAGTGTGAGAAGTGTAGAAATATAATTCCACAAGCACTGTAGCATGTATAATACGGGGCACTGTAGCAAGTTAACTGTAGCAGAGTATTTAAACACATTTTAGGGTTTTATTTTCATAACTTGAAGAGGGGAGAACGTGGTGGAGGCTTCAGCTCTGGAATTCTTTCATCTCTTGGAGTTCTTGAAGGAGAAAGGAAGCTTGGAAAGAGGAAGAACTACAATCCAAAGAGAATTACATCAAATTTGCTAAGTTTTTCCCTTCCCTTTCATTTTCTGGAATGTCTCCATGTTGTATTGTATTTACCACGTTCTTAAACATGTGTAACTGAATCTGAATTGGTTGAGGGTGATTTCAAAGCCCCTGATATGGTTTTTGTAAGTTGATTGTGTAAGGAATTGTTATCCAATTCTCTAATTGAAGTTGCTTGTATTCTCCCTATTTAATGCTTATGATTGCTTGCTGATTGTATTTGAGTGGCCAACTGAATATAATCTGGTTGTGATTTATTGCTAGACTAGAAATCTTGATCCGTAATTGTCTTGAATTTCTAATCATTAGTAGCAAAATTGTGATCAGAGATTACAATTGGAGAATATAACCTAAGTTAAATAATCCGAGCTTGTGTGTTTATTGCTTAGATCAACCTATCTTTCTTATCATAATGCATCCATTGAATTAAACTCAGAGAGCTTGTTCTAGGTTGTTTAATGGATAGAGATTAAATAAAGAGCTTGTTTTATTTAACAACAAAGTAAGGAAAGATTGGGGTAATAGAGCTTGTTATTATCTACGGTTGATAAACTTCAATGCTGTAATTAGATGACAATTCTACAATTAATTCGCAAATCCATATCTTGTGGTAGAGAAGGATCCCTTAACCAGCTTTCTCCCATTGATTTTTCATTCAAATAAACTTTCTGTTTTGTTATTCTTAATTTGCATTCTTATTTCATTTAGTTAATCATTCAACAAAACCCCCCCATTTAGTTAATTGTGGTTGGAAAATAACAAATTCAGTTAGAATCAATCCTCGTGGGAACGATATCTTACTTATCACTTTATTACTTGTGCGACTAGTATACTTGCTAGTTTCGAACGCATCAATATATATTCATTAATAGTTATATCTAGCTTGTTGAACAAAGCCTAAACTTGTGTAAGGGTTGATAAATAGCTTCACAAATGCATTAATACTTTCTGATCGACCAGTTTTGTCATTCGGCCAAAAAAGTGTTCTTGAAGATAAGCTGGTACCCAAAAATTCTTAATTTTGTATAAACCGTGAACATGTTTGTTACCATGTAAACTGTATCTTGAGATGATAAAAGGCCATTCATGCTTAAATTCTTTAATTGTTTATAGCCTATATTATTTATAGAAGTCATCACACCACTTGTAATATTTATTATGAAGAATCACCATAAACCAACCACTAAATTTAACGGTAATATACTAAGCACAAAAAACTATGTTTTATTGTAGCAATTCTTTTGCAATGGCTTCTATCAACAATAGATCTTGATCGGTTAATAATGTTTTTTATAGATGTTTCATTAAGTTCAAAAAAGTCTGCAACATTGATAAATATGAATGGAATAAGTAAAAATATATGATATCATTAATTAAATTAATTAAATTAAAAATTCAAAGTTCTAAGCGTACCTTCATCAACACTAAAAAGCATTTGTTGTCTCATTTTGTAGTAGAGCACAACCAAATAAAATTGTATTTCCATGATTATTAACTCAAAAAAAAATGCCGAAGGGCATGTCATAGGCATTTACCTTCTAAGTTGTACCAAATACAATTGCATCCCCAAATCCTTGATACCAATCAAAACAGGAAGGAGGAGACCAAAATGTGTGTTCTAACTTCATTTCTTCATCATCTATGAATGCATATTAGAACTAGGAATTCTTTTTTTGGCCATTTTATTATATTTCAAAAGTTCCATTGCATCATTTTTATCTTGTGTCCTATTCACTTTATAAAAAAGATTTTGTATATCCTTATAAAAGAAATGGAAGATTTCCATGCTTCACATTTTTCTCAAGTTCTAAGACATGTACTATTTGTCTAATTGAACGCCCCCATTCTTTCAATAAGAAAATGCGTTCTTTGTCTCATTCAGTTATATTTCAATTTATTAGGAGAAAATACACTTCTAATGGAGACAAAAGATTGTGATTATGTTCAACAACAAATTTAGTTAGATGTCATTCCTTAAGAAAAATGTCAAATGATTTGTGTAGAGTGATCCGCAAAGGAGCTCCACATCCATATCGTGTTGATGCTCTATCCCATTGACATTTAGATTGATCAACAACTTTCAATGGATAACCACCTTCACAATGACAAAAGAAATCATGTATCCTTATTTCCCCATTAGTGGTAATGAACCTCCCTTTACGAATTGAAAATCCATGGTATGTGGCATAATATTGGTACATTATACAGGCTTCTTCTTCACTCAACAAACATTGCCCAACAATAATTTCTTCATCAATCATTGTACTTTTTTTTTTTTGTAACCGAGGTGTCCGGGTCAGCTTACGCGCACCACAACTAATCCTCGGGGGAGATTAGCGCGACCACAACCCACTGTCACAATCTCCCGCTTACCTCGGGGGAGACTAGCGCGACCACAACCCACTGTCACAATCTCCCGCTTACCTCATGGGGAAAGACCATTGTGAAGAGTCGAACCCAGGACTTCTCTGTTGGCCTTACCAACTCCCTCCTGGGCCGCCCTTGCCACTCGAACCAACGCATTGTGGCTATCAATCATTGTACTTTCTTGCTCATACTGAAGCTTATTCAAGTCCCAATATTTTTGTGAAAAACTAGTACTTCCCATGAGATCAACTTCATTATAATCATCATCTGTCATTCTTTTTATACAAAAAAATAGTAATTATAAATGAATTAGACACCTGACTAATACATAAAACTATATTTATCTAAAGCATTAAGTCAATCAAAATATTACAATAATACTATATAATTTTAAAACAAATGCATATAAAATATTGACTACAATAAAAATTTAGGCATACTAAAAAATAACTAAACTTTAATTAATCAAATAATGATGGTACATTTACTATAAAAAATGGTATTAGAATCTAATACAAATAAATCAGTCTTTATTTTTATAGTTCTATACAAATAAGTCAAAACAAATGGATATAAAATATTCGTGCACAAGAACTTGCTTTTGTCTCTCACCAACACAAACTTTACAAATAAAAATGCAAAAAAAGCATAACCACTGCAAGGACCAAAAGTTTATTAGGAACCGTATAACTTATTAGCTTAGCTTTGCTCAAATTCTCTCAAAAGTTTTATAGCCTATATAACTTTAGTCATAAATTGTAACATAATAAATCATTACAATAAAAAGTCAAAATAGCCAAAGCGAAATAACTACTTACCTAAAACTGTTAAAGAAGACAAAATTTATCGAAGAATAGGAGATAATAGCAAGTTCCTCTGCACCAGTTCGCCTAATAGACATGGGTTTGGTTTTGGTGGGAGTTTGGGTACTTTTCCTTTGTTATTTTAAGTTCTAAGGGTTTTATGGGCATCTAAAAAGGGAGTTGTAGAGTTGCACATATGATGGATAAAGAGAAGGGTAATATTGATATTTAACAAGGGAAAAGTAGTTTATTGTTTCAAGACTATTGCAAGCATTTAATAAGATTACTTCTTACACAAAACTTCGCAATTTTAGAGCTTTTGAAGTATGCTCTTAGGACATGTTTGGCAGTTCACACTGAACTGTATAAAAATTTTACACTGTATTAATTTATACAATACTTATGTTTGGAACAAACTTTACATTGTGTTAAATAATGTACTGCATAATTTAATGTAACATATGCTACATTATCTAGTATAGAGAAAAACCACCGCATTACCCTACACTATACAAGAATATTAATTTTTTTTAATATTCTTGTTATGTAAACTACATTATAAAAATTTATACAACTTTAACTATAGCTATTTTTAAGGTTTTTGTATGATTTTTATTTTATTTTTGTTAAATTTATATAAATTAAATATAAGGAAGATTATATTTTTTTTTAATTGTAAGTTATAATTATTTTATTTATATTTAATTTATTTAATTTGGTATAAAAATAATATTTAATTTATTTAATAATATGTTGTTAATTTTTGAAATGAAAGATAATATAATACAATTTAAAAATACTTCAAACATAAATATAATATAGTATAGTATAAAAAATTGTACAGTGTAATGTTTCATCAAACATCCAGTATATTATGCATAGTATTAATTAATACAATACAATACAATACAATGTAATTATTAAAAATAATACTATACAATGTCGTGCGCCAAACATGACCTTAGGGCACAGATTAAGACCACCCTTGATTTAAATGTATTAATAAATGACCAAATATGCGTTTATGAAAACAGTGTTTAGAATACATAAACAAACAAGCCCTCACTTATAACTCATCTATAACCAACCCTTCCTATATAATGGTAAAACCAGTAGGTGACTGGGCTAGGCTGGAACCCGGCCAAGGTTTTGAAAAAAAATTCACTTTGATACAAAAATTTTAAATTATAACTCTTATACCCTTATTTTAAAACAAAATTCTTTTCCTATAACCCATCCAAACTTGAGAAAAAAAAAACAAAAGATTTATATAGAAAAGATCTATTTTAAATCTTAAACCACATTTAAAAATTTTCTTCATATAATTTTTATTCTCTTTTTATTATTTTGTTATACAATGCAATCATCTAAATATCAGTTTACCAAATTATAACTTTCCTCTATTCTCATCCTCTTCCTCTCTAAATTTCTAATCTAATCTAATATAAAAAAAAAAAAAACACACACACACACACACACTCTTAAATGCTTTGCTTACCTTCAATAATTAATGTATATGTATGCTTTTTTATGGTAAAATTTAGTTATAAACTAAAACATTAGGAAAAAAAAATTTAACCCACCCAAAGAAAATTTTATGGTTATGACTTTGTTCCTATAACCTGAGTTGATCAAATAGTATTGAAGATATAATTACCACGTCATACATGGTAAATTCTCTTATTTATTTTTTTGTTTTTAATAAAAAATTTGTTTCAAGAACAAATAAATTTTCCTGATATCTTATATAAATTTAAGATCCTTGAATGAAAAAAAAAAAAGGAGGGTTTCACATTAGACCAGTATCAAAAGTAATAATATTTTATACAAAGGTATTATTTGTCCATAATAGTAAATTACTTATCAAATGTTTTAGGAATATAAAATGTTATTAAAAAACATATGTTGTAATGTCTCGAAAAATTGAAATATTTATTTTATGTAATTTATTATATGTCATGTTATGTAAATGTGTGTTTATATATACTTTAATATTTAGCAAGTGGGGCTTAATTGATAGGATTGGGAAACTTGGGCTCAATATTTATTTCTTGGGCTTAAGTTGTATTTTACTGGGAGTAGCGTTGTATTTTATTGTGAGTAGTGTTATTTGAGCCCCACAAAACTCTTTCTAAACCTCTCTTCTTAATTTTTAAAAATTAAAAATGCATCTAAATTTTAAATTACCAAAAAGTACTCTTTTACTTTGCAATAGGAATTCCAGAGCATGAAAACTGTCCCGATTAAGTTTTTTAATTAATTTACCAACTTTTCTCTTTATTTTTTGATAAAGTTCTACATAATGGCTTTGCAATTCTAAATTTTTAAAATTTCTCTTTCACTAAAGTTTCTTCTTTGATTTGAGATTTGGTGCAACTTGATAACTTAGATGAATTGGTTCCTGTAACGTACTTCTCAAGTTTCAGTAATTTTAATTAATTATGTTTCTTTTACTTTTAGGGTGTCTATGCTTTGGCATGTTTAATTAGGTTTAGATTTCCTTCTATGGTCATTTCGGCTTATTGATGATCTACTGGATTTTTTGTTGGGTGTTCTTTTTTCTTTTTTCATTTTTTTAATTGTTTTACTTTCTGGCCTTCGCTTTCTTTAGAGAAGTCTGAAATTATAACCCACTCCATTGGGTTTTGTCTTCTTTTCTGTTGATCTCCTCTACACTCACATTCTCCATATCTATATAGCATCTGTATGAGTTTTATTGAAGTCCAAAGGCATAGTACTTCATATCATAGAGAAAGAGATAAAAGGGCATTGATGGAATAGAAAAAGAGATATTTATGAGATTATTTTTTTTAATAAAGTTTATTTAAAAAGGGGTTTAAAAAGAGTTTTTATGGGGCTTACATATCAACACTCTTTTATTGGACTTGCGTTATATTATATCGTTTGGTTGAGTTGAAATTTTATTGGACTTGAATCAAGTTATAATTACTTGATTTGGGTTTTGTTAAATGGTCTTGGATTTGGATATTGATGGGCTTAAATCTATTGTACTTTTAGGCCAAATATATAATAAGGGCATTTATGAAAATGGATAATATGTTATGGTGTTATATGATATTTATACTGGGTCTATAATTAATGATGAATTATGCATATGTATAAACTGTGCTTAGGGTTTTGGGAGAGATACATTTTGTCTCATTTTTATGAAAAAGGGGGAGAGAGCTAAGGGAAAAGAGAAGAAAAAGAAGAAGATGAGGAAAAGAGAAGGAGAAAAAAAGAAGAAAAATATGTATTTTGGCTTTGGATTCTAGGTAGGGGGTCCTCAACCTTACTCCTCTTTGTAGCTCTTGTTTGTTTACTTGATAAATATGAATTTGGCATTGTTTTGGCATGCATTTTAACATGTTTTGAGCTGATGATCCATGATACTTTGATGTAAATCTGGTGATGAAGTCGTATGTGATGATATGGTTCAAAATGATGAAGTTGAGTTGTTGTGAACAAGAAATCCATGAACCAGTACTATATATGAGCAATCTGGTGTTGATTGGCATGTAATTCTAGAAATTTGACTTCGTATGAGAAAATAGGCATGTTAGGCTTTCATTTGCCATAGGTTTCACTTGATTTAGTTGAAAAATGAATTTTTGGTGAATCTTTGAAGAAACTTGTTCTGTGCTGAGTTTTCCCTTGTTTACTTGACCCAGCAGAATATTTTTGTGAAACCGTATTATCTGGTGGATGTTTTTGGAAATTTCTTTTTTTGTTTATGAAAATAGACACATTAATCTTTATATTTCCACCGGTTTCACTTGATTTGGATGAGAAATTGATTTTTAGTGAATTTTTTAATAAACATATTCTGTTCTAAGATTTCCCCCTACTAGCAGAATGTTTTTGTAAAACTGTATCAGTTGATGAATGTTTTTGGGAAATTAGTTTTTTATTTAGAAAATATATATTGTCGAGCTTTGAAATGCCACTAGTTTTATTAAATTTGGCTTTGTAAAATAGCATTAGTTGATGAGCGTTTTTGGAAAATTAGTTTTTTATTTAGAAAGTATACTTGTCAAGCTTTAAAATGCCACTAGTTTCATTAAATTTGGCTTTGGAATAGATTTTTGGTGAATTTTCAAAGTTGTTTGCTTGAATTTGGAATTTTCATCATTCATCTGGATCAGCTATATATTTTTAAAAACTGGCTTTCTTTAATCTGTTCCACTGGAATTTTTTCATGGTTTTGAAAAATAGACACATCAAGCTGTGTTTTGCCACTAGTTCGATTGTGTTTAGCTTTGAAATAAATTTTGGTTAATTTCCTAAGATGCTTGCTGAAAACTGAAATTTTTGTTGTCTACCGAACCAACTATATATTTTTGTAAACCTGTACAAATTGGACAATGATTGTGGGAAACTAATAATTTTACCTTAAAATAGACTCAGTGATGTTTCTTTTCCATGTTGTATCACTTCAATATCCTTTTTTTTTTCACAATTTTTAAGGATTTTTCAAAGTTTGTTGCAGAATCCTAAAATTTTACATTATTCACTGATTGGTCTGACTATTTTGAAAAAACTACATTTGGTTGAAAATTGTTTTACAAAACCAACATTTTGGCCTTATTCCATAGTTAGCAAGCGTTCAATTCGAAGTAGTTTCACTCGAATTGGGTTTTGTGCAACTCATGATGATTTGTCAAAGTTGTCACTATCCATGGATTTTATCTCTATTTAGAAATTATGTTTGTTTGTGTGACTTGAGATAAGTGTTACTATGTGCGCTCTAAATCAAGGAACCAAATTGACAATTTGGATAGAGTAGGACTTGAGTCAAGTGGTAGTATGTGTGCCTTTACTCAAAGACTTGGAATGATAGTTTGGATTGTGTTGGACTTGAATCGTGTTGACGTGTATGCAAAGACTTGGAATGATAGTTTGGATTGTGTTGGACTTGAATCGTGTTAACATATATGCACCAGCTCAAGGGTCTAGAATAAAAATTATTTACTTAAGCTTATTTGGATTGAGTGACGTCATTAGCTAAAGGTGGGTGTTGGATCATTATGATATGGACCTAAAGAAAACGCTAAGCGAGGGAATCGATTATCATGAGCATATTGGTATATTTATCCTTTGATTATGCATTTGTTGTTTATAGCTTATATAGTTTGGGACGTTGGTTAATGGATATGTCTGATATAATGATGCATGGATGATTAATAATTTGTATGAATGTCATATAGTTTATTGAATATGCATTTTGTGTGGTTGTATGAATGGTAAACGACTTGTGTGGTATAGGATACTAGTTAATAGATATACACGACGTGATGGTGTATGGATGATGATTGATGTACACTATAAGAAATTTTGAAATATTTGACACAAAAGGCTTAACATATTTGAGAGCTTTTTTAAAAGGAGTCAAATATGATAGAGCTTTAAAAAGTCAACCCGTTTTTTTAAATTTAATTTGACACTATTTTAACATATCTTAGTTACAGAATTACCACGACTTAAATATATGAAAATTTCCTTTCCCTCTTTCTATTTTTCGTTTCCCCCTTCTATTTTGCCCTCGTTACACTTCACTCACTCACCGATTGAAATCACTCAACTTCTCCCTAGCTATCTCCATCAATCCCTTAGTCCCTCATCAATTCCTTGCTCATGCATATGACAAAGTTCTCACGTATTAGTGGACACTCACTCATTGAAGTCACAGGGTAATTTTGATTTCTTACGCTTCTAATCTCTCCATCACTAGGTATGTTTCTCTCCTCTCCTCTAGTCTCTCTCGCTATCCCTCTTCTATTTGATTTCCTAGTGAAGTAGGTTTTTTTTCCTCTCTTTTTCTTGTTTAGGATTGGGTTTAATGACTTGTTTTTGATTTTGGGGCTTGTAAAATGTTATGTTTCTATAATAGTAGCTCAATTTGTTGTCGAGACTTATTAGCTTAGCTTATAAGTGACTTATAATTTCTTACAAAAGACAAAAAGTTAACAGTGCCCAAATACTCTTTTATGTTAGAGTGCTTGTTTGTTTGTTTAGTGGTTTGATCTATTTCTTCATTTTTGTGGTAGTGATACTTATGATGTGTAATGATGTTTCTCTTTGCGGCATGCTATAATTTTGCCGCCTGCAGTAATCCACACATTGGCAATCTCTTTACTAAAAAAGTGGTTGTTTTATTCATTTACATTATTCAAGTTATGGAGCCATTCTTGTTAGTTGTTTTATCTTTTATGTTTCTTTAGGAAGTATATCTTTTTTCCCCTGTTTTATTATGTTTCCTTGTATTATCGTCACCTGGATTTGCTTAATAGGGATAATATTTTGATGAGAATATGTTTCATTAACCAATAAGCATGTAAGAATATGAATATTTATTGACCAATTAAGTATAATTAGATTGGATGCCACATTGTTTGCCTTTGTCGTGGCTGTTGGATATAGTGGTTGGGTGGATTATGCAAGGCTTAATCTTTGTTATTATTATAATTATCATTATTATTTTAGTTAATGAGACCAAGTCTAGAAAAGACAAGATTTGCCTAAAATGATTAAACCGTTTAATTATATTTTTATTTGTCTTCTACTAATAAATCGGACCAACTTCTTTCAATCTAGGCTTTATCTACCTTAGAATCCATCTAAGTTCTAACCCATGATGAACTTTTGGGATCCGACTTGGATTTAGTTTAGAATCTACAATTGTTCTTGTTTGGTGCAACCTAATATATATGCTTCTCAATCACTTTTGTAAAGCTTGTTAGATAATTTATTAAAGCATTTCAATGTGCATTAGGCCTAAGCTATATTAAAACTAGGCCATCCCACCATTAAATTTGTATTATTCTTAATTTTGCATAATTTATTTAACATATAAAAAGAAATTTACCAAGCAAAATAATAAGAAGTTGAGCATTGAAGTTGCTAAGTGACCTATGGTAACTTCTTAAAAAATCATATATGGAATGCTATTGGCAATTGTTTCAAGAGTTAGGTTTTTTGCTCACCAAAAACAAATTTTTGCCTTAAGCAAGTCTAACTTTCAAGTTGAAGAACCATCTGTGGAACGGGCTAACTAGCAATTTAACTGGTAGCTTTTCATTCACTTGGAGGTCTTTTAGATGATAAATTGTCCAAGTGTTTTGCCATATGCTAAAGGATTAGTTATGTAGGAAGTTGTAAGGTGTAAAGATCTTTATAATATTGAACTAGCCATGGAATCCATGTCAATGAAAATTTTCTGAGATGAAAACTTAAGAAGTCAGTTTGTAGATGGTTTTGCTAATTATTGTGCGTTAAACTATTGAAAGGAGAGAGGTGTGTGCATAAGTATAACAATTTGTGCTGATTTTTCCCCTTAATTTTAAAACTATTTCCTTTAATACTTTATGAATTCCATTTATTTTTATTCTAAGTTACATCCATTTTTCCTTTATTATTATATGTAGCTGGAGGTCTTCATTTTTCTTTGTTCTGCAACAGATATTGGGTAACAAAAATATAGATGGATGGCTTTCGTTTTGATCTAGCTTCTATATAATAACTAGGGGTAGCAGGTTATTTGTCAAACTATCTGATGGATATCTTATATCAATTTAATCACAAGACTAACTTTTATTGTTGACTTTTGATTTGAATTAATTCTTTCTCCACAAAGCCTCTGGGATGTAGTCAATGTATATGGAATTCCAATAGAAGATGATTTGCTAACTACTAGTAGCCCTTTTAACAACCCACCGTTGATTGACATGACAAGTAATGATCAATCTGCTTTGAATTAGCACAGGCATCAGATAGACTAGACTACTAGTTAGATTTCATATCATAGATTTATTTTTACTAATTAAATGATATCAGACTCTCTCCCCTGTAGTGTAGTAGGCTTCGAATTTACTTATAGAGATTCAGAGCATTTGTAAAACTTAAATTGTCCATGTTTATGAGTTAAAACAAGGAATTTTTGTGACGAGAGAAGGGAAAAATTGATAAAATATTGAAGAAGCATGAAATACAATAAATAGTCCGCGTTTATAGGTATCGGTGCTTTATGATTATTTTTTGTGGAGTAGATTAGCTGGATCTTTTTCAAATACGTTTTTTGTGAATAGGTACTTGTTTATTGAATTTTGTGATGGTTTTTTGAATGCATATGTGTAGAATATTTATCTGGGTTGCTTGCAATGTATAAAATGCAGAAAAATCTGTTACGTTGTGGGCTGGGAATGAATATTCGTGTTTTGGTTTTATCATTGTGTTTTTAGCAACAAATCAATTAATTAATCAAATCCCCTACAAAATTTCAAACTTGTTTGGACAATTAAATAAACAATACTCATATTAGAAGTCCGATTATCAGGTGTTAAAAATGCCACACAAATTATTAGCTATTATTTGATAAAATTTTATTTGAATTATGTTAATTCACTTAGCTAGAACCCTAAGTATTACATGCACTTGAGTAGGAGTTTTTTCTATTTTTTATTTTGCACTTTCTGTCTAATTTTTCTCTACAATCTGATGGTATAATTTATCTTTGAACTAGTAAGGATCAATTGCAACGATTTGTGAGAGTGTTGTATGCCTAACAACTGGTATTATAAGTACTTCTTATTTCATGTTGTAGTAGTGCTTTAGAGCATTCAATGAGTTTTCCTATAATCTATCTTGATTTGCTTCTTTTTCTTCTTCTTTTTGCTTGATAAATGCACATCCTTACTAAATAAAGACACATATATCCACATCCTTACTATATGAACACACATATATGGATCATTTCAAAATCTATTTTGATTTAATGAAATTGTATATATTAATGTGTTATTGCATTATTTACTGTGTAACCTTTTCTTTTATTTCTAATTTGTAGTAATTAATTATTTTGTTTGAAAACTGAAATTTTACTTAAAATGTCTTGTAGGATCTAGCTAATCGATCACCGTTCAATGATACGATAAAGAAAGTAAATGCACTGAAGTCAATTGCTAATGAGCTTGGTGTCTCGTTAGCTCACTCTGCGATTGCAGCCTTTTTCTTGTTCTAGGACTGACTCTGTACAACTCGGTCGAATAAGACAAGTATATTTTAAATTTATTTGCTTTCTGAATGGGGAATAATATGTCAATACTATGATCTTAATAAGTATTGAATGTATATTAATTAAATAAATTAAATAATATAAGGCTAAAATATTGGTTATATATGATATTATATTAATGGATTTAATTAAATAAATTTAATTAACTGATTATAGCAAATTAATTAAGTAAAATTAATATATTGATTACATTACAATAAATCAAATTAACTGGCATTTGTTAATGTTGGGTTTTGCAGCGTATGGAAGTTACGAATAATATAACAGAAAACCGTAATGTAAATCTGAACAGGATTTTTACGTGGTTCAGTTATAACCAACCTATATCTATGGGCAACAAGAGTTGCAATCCACTATGTTGTATGTGTTTACACTCGACTTAGGACTCTTTACAGTGGTAGACACCTGCTCACTCACTAACCTATTCTATGTAAACATGATCAATCCCGATCACAACCATAGCCTTTCACACACTCTTCTGATATTGCTCTTTTTCTGTCACGATTATCTTAACAACACGCTGTTAAGAATAACATAACACTCGTAACCGCTACAGACCTGTAACTAGTATAGACACATGTGATTACTCAACTCCCTTAAGCTCACACGATCTATAACAATTAACCAAAGCCTAAAGTTTTATACAATACATAAGAAACAAATAAAAATGCACTCAAACTTGCTCTTGATTGCTCTCTCTCAATTTGTGTTGAATGCCTTGAATGCCTTGAATTCCCTTCTCCAAAAGCTATGAAGATAGCTTTATATAGTTTTTGATATCAATTGTAATCTTTGTCAAAATCCTGTAGAATCTTAATAAAACTCATAAGGAAAGTTTGGATAACAATCAAACATTATCAGAAGTGATAATATACTTCTCCTAAGTAAACTAGAATACTTAAATAATATTCTAATCTAATAAGAGATAATTAATAATAACTTCATATTCAACTAGGATTCCAAATCCAAACTTATTCCTATTCAACTAGGATACCATAAAACTTATTCTTATTTAACTAGGATACTATATCAAGACTTATCCTATTTTAATTAAAATTCTCCTAATACAAAACATCTATATAAAATAAATGAGATTAGAAAAATATCCATATTTAATGTTTTTATCACATGATGACAAAATACTCACGTGCAATGCACATACACGTCTATAACCAACAGTTAATATTGTCTCATGCATTGTTTTAGGCCACATATTTTTATTTCCACTTTACAAATAAAAGTTCATCGCTTGCTTACTATTTACATAATAATATTCACTTGACCAATTTAAAACACGTGGAAACCGTTTCTTTATCCAACAAGACTAATTTTATGGCAAATTTAAAATAAGCCCCCAGGCTTTAAATCATTATTTCCAGATATTACTTTTAGTTTGAGAAGGTTGTTCAAGTCTATTGTGTTATATATTATTTTTTTGTGTTTCTCTATTTCTTTTTCACTTGTGTTTTATTTGCTTAATTAAGATGCTTAAGTTAATTGACTAATTAGTTGATTTTACGCAATAGCTGTATCATTTTACACAATGCTTATGTTTTCCCTTTTATTTGTGTTTTATTTTCTTTTTTTTTTTACACAATAGTTGTATCGTAATAAATGTGCATAGCCTCTATCAGTGTTTGTCTACCTGAACTACAAGGTGGGTAGCTGAGTAAGGTAGTCTACAAAATCTAAAGAATTGAAGTATCTGTTTCCTTGGTCATGTAGAATTATCTGCCTTGGCCACTTTGAGATTATATTTGCTAGGTTGTTAGTCTCTATGTACTCACATATTATTTTGTTATTTTTCATATAAAAAATATGGAAAAATAAAACAACAAGAATATTGAATTGAAGTAAATAACTTGAAATAAATTAAAAAACTGAATAAAATAATTAATTAAATTAGTTTTAAGTTTCTAAAATTAGAATCTAAGTCTTGTCCACTTCCCACTGCCATGTAAACTAATCCTAGCCTACCAACCAATAGAAAATTGAACTTATCATAAGTGCAGAAACAAAGAATAATACATGCATAAATAATTAAATTAATTTTATATTTAAATAATGTAAAATAGGGTGGGTATAGTATATGTATAAGATTAAGCTTTGATTTAAGAGTTAATTGGCAATCATTACTAATTAAGAAGCCAAATAAATGGATTAAAAAGTGATTTTTCTCTAGGCATGCAACAATTAAAGAAAAGAAAAGAAAAGCACCATAAATAATTAAAAATGAAGACCACTTTATGAATGTTTAGAACTTGTATATAATTAATTATAACTAACCAGCTGGTTTAGCTTATTTCGAAAACAAAAAGACAAAGTAAAAAAGTAAAGTGCATGAAAAGCATAATATGTGACGATTTTGGCAGTTAATACCAATAGTTCATATGAAAAAGTGATGCTCTTTATTTTCTTGACTGTTTGAGGCCCCATAATAGTTGTAAGTTTCTGCCACATTACCTGGAACATTTCCTTCAAAGTTTTACTTATTAGTAGACTTGGAGCTCATTATCAATAAGTAGATGGTTTATTTGTCCATAATTGCAATAATATTAATTCATCTTAAGCTTAATGGAAATAAATTTTATAACTAGAAATATGTACAAGTGAATTAATGAAGATGAATAAGAAAAATTGATGGTATAACTACTATAGCAAATTCAATATTTCTTTCTTCATTGTTATGAGTCAACCATGCAAGCATTATAATTTCTCTTTGAACATTTAAAATTAAAATAAAATTGTTATGATATAATTATAAGCTATTAGCTTGTCTTCGACAATGCGCTTATGTTTTATTGCTTATTTTTGTTTTTTGTTTTTTAGCTGGACATTATTATTACTTAATTTTCTTGTCTAAATTCTAGAAATGGTTTTTCTTATCTACAAATTTGATTGTGTTGAGAGATACTTATCATTTATTACCAATGGATACTTGTTTGCCTTAGGCTTTTCACCAATAAGCCATTTATGTATGTAAATAAGTTGGCTGGTGTTCTTGGTCTGTCCTAAAGCTATTATACTTTTTGTATAAAATATTAATTAATTATATCCAGCTTTTGGATTCAAGTTAATTACCAAAGCAACTGTTGTTTTTGTTTTCTTAGTGATGTAAGGTATTTTCTTATTTAAACATAGTTTAATTTTTGTTTTCTACACACTGCCCGTTTTGTTAATGGGTTTACTGGCATTTTACGGATTGCAGTTTCTTTTAGCATTTGAAGATGCGTTTTCTAGTTCTGTTCTAATCTAGGTTCTTTGCTGTTTGTTTGGAATAATAGTAGAAGTTATGGTTTTGCATTATTGTATTTGCTAGAATACAACTTCATTTGGGAATTGGTTTTTTAGACTTAGGTGGTGTTTGTTTCCACCACTTAACACTTTTTAGAGCTGAACACTTTTCAGCACTTAATTTATACCACTTAAAATTATGTTTGTTTACTCATTTATATACCTCTTAAAAAAAGTGGTAAGGAAGTATCTAATTTTTAATGTGACATTTTTATCCTTGCAAGAAGAAATATAAAATGTTTATATTATATTTGTACAATTCTTTAAAAATTACATAATTCACAAAATTAAATCAAAATTCTTTTATATTCAAATAACTAATTTTATATTTATTACAATCTTTTAAAAATAAAATATTGTAATAGATATTTTAATTGATTAATTAGATATTTTAAAGTTCTAAGTTGTCCAATTAATTTGAATGTGAAATATTTATTTTTATTTTGAAATTAAAATATATCACTTTAAATATGTTTTACACTGTAAAATTAAATAGTTTACAAAATTAAATTGAAATATCAATTGTAATAAATTAACAAGCTTACGTATTATAAAAATTCAATATATTTATATTTTGTTCGATATGTATCAAGATTATCAATAATTATATACTTTAATTATTTCTTAATTAATTTATGAAATTAAATTTTTATTTATTTTAATTTTATTAACCAATGCATATGCATGTAAAAGAAATTAAATTTTTCAAAAATTTAAATACATATAATTAATTAAATTATATTATAGTAATTATTATCTTTCTATAATTTTATATCATATATAAAAATAATTTATTTTTTAAATTAAAATTTGAATTTCAAATATGGGTAAGAATTATTGCATTTCTTAAATATTTCATTTAAAACAAAAATTTTTAAAATTTTTGAAAATTTGGGCGCCGGACCACCACTTCCTCCGCCGCCGTCCGCCATCGGTGACGCGCGTTTGGTACATTGCGTATATTATATTTTTTACAAACCTTTAAAAAATAAATATTTACTAAAATAAAATAAAAATTCTTTGTTATTTAAATAGTTAATATTATATTTCTTACAATCTTTTAAAAATTAAAAATTTAATAAAATTAGATCAAAATTATATAAATTAAATATTTATTAATTATATTTTAATTAATAATTTTTTTAATTTCTAATTGATTATATTTTCTTAAATTTATTCTTATCAATTATTGACCAAGTTTTCTTTAAATTAGTTATTTTAACTAAACTACGTTAATAAAAATAACAAAACAATGTAAGTAATAGATAAACCGATTTCAACACCATAATCATTAAAATTCTTCATTGTAGCAAGACCATAAAAAATTAATTATAAGCTTGAAATAATTGACTAGCAATCTGGTCCCGAAGTTGGTGCATAAAAGCTTGTTCTGATGCTCTATTGGATTGACTTGTGGTTGGTATTTGATTCTGATATGCTTCCTCATCCTCTAGTTGAACTTCTTCATCATCAAATTTAGAAAATAATTCATCTGCAATTGACATCTTTCGAAGAAAATTATGTAATGCGAAACATGCTATCACTATGCCTTTTTGTGTATCAAAGGAGTATGCTGCCATTTTCTTTAATATTGGAAAACGAGCCTTCAATACTCCAAAAGCACGTTCAATGATATTTCGAAGTTTGGCATGACAATGGTTGAATGTTTCCTCTTTTCCATTTGCTCGACCACCAACACGAAAGTCTTTTAACCAATATCGAACATGACGATACGGTGCCATAAATCCTCTTGTGTGTGTGTATGCAGCATCAACTAGATAATATTGATCTACAAAAACAATTATTAGTTTGAGTAAACAATATAAATAAAACAAAAATTATAGAACTAAAATAATTACTAGTAATGTACCTGGTGGTGGCATTGGAAAATTATGTCTCGGATCATTAATCGTTTCAGTCAAAATCCTTGAATCATGTGCTGTTCCTTCCCATCCAACAACAACATATTTAAACATCATGTCAAAGTCACAAATTGCTAATACATTTTGAAAACATTCTCCTCTTCCACGACCTCTGTATGGTATTTGATTATCAATTGGAATAATTGCATGAATTAGAGTTCCATCAATTGCACCAATAGCTCCCTAAATAATAACAATTATTATTGACATAAGAACAGCGTAAAAATGATATATTCCATTATATTTCTAATTGGAAAGAAAAAAGATAATAAATTACCTTCAAAATTTGCTTTAGTCGATGATTTGTAATGCCATTTGAAGCATGATTGAATGATGGAGAAGTAATCATTTCTTTTGAGAACTCGACCATGGCCTTTAGCACTTCATGAAAGTATTTGTGTATTGTTTGACCTGAGTGTTGAAATCGATTTTTAATAAATCGATTTCGAAGATTATGGCTTATTGTCATTAAGAACATGGCCATTTTCTCTTCAACAGTCAAATACTTGCTATTGACTAGCCAACCTCTTTCTCGAAACATTTGACACAAATAAACGAATGCATTTTTCTCCATTCGCATCAACTCAAAAATTACACAAGATGAACCATTTAAAAGTTCTCGAGTAAATTGCGCACCCGTAAGTGAAGAGGTGGACATAAGTTGCTTTTTGACAAACGATTGACTTATCAAATAAAGTACTAATTTAACCAATTCTTTTTGCAATTCTCTTTCTTTCTCCAACTCTTTATCATCATCTTCACTCCAAATGGATAAATTAAAAATACTTGAACTTCCCATACCTATTATAAGAATAACATTGTTAAAATGAAACACACTAACACGGGTTTGAATGTAAACACAGTAACACACACAACACTTGACTACAATGTCAACTCATGAGAAAGCAATCAAGTGCCAAAAATTCCATATAGATCAAATGTATACATCATATCATATCCATTTCAACTAAGAAAATTCCATATAGTTTAACTAACTAAAACAAGCTCAATTAGTTCAAATGTAAACATCCATAATTGGAAAAATAAACTAAACAAATTTAAATCATCCAAACAAAAGTAAAAATAACAATCCTTTTATATAAACTAAACTAAACAAAGTCACTAAATCCTTTGCAAACTACGAATCCATGCAAGTCTTGCTTGGTCAGTTTTAAAGTACAACCATAACACTCGAATCTCTTTCCTCATACATAATGCATTAGCAGCCACATAGAATAATGGGTCCTCATATGGTAGTAGTGTTTCTAAAATTGTCAAACATTGCTTCACCGATTCTTCAACACTATCATTCTCCAAAATATGTAATAACTTATTTACTTGCTCTTGAGCTTTATCCACTCTACTTTTCTTTTTCTTTCTCCTACTATCTTCTTTCTCATAAGCAGATGAGTCATTTAAATCATTGGCGCTCAAATGTGGTTCATTTGATAAAGCATCATCTTCCTCCACATTAATTGAAGTTTCAGAAGTCCTTGAATTTGAATGAAACGATGATGGGTTTCCCTCTTCCAAACCAATACTTCCTTTCATATCAGTACTCCAACTATGATTTCCAGTGGCCAATACCCCTCCAAACAAAGCCTCTAACTCCTCAAGATTTGCTAAGAGCTTATATCAAAATTGTTTAGCTTCAGGATATTTCTGTTTAAAAAAAAAAACTAATTAGGCATATGTAATTAAACAAATAAGGGATTAAAAAAAAATAAGAAAAGAAAATGATTTTTGCCCGTAAATAATCTTCCCATCTCTCGTTAGGCCATTCAATAGCTCGAGTCGTGTAATTGTAGCCATGTCTCGTAGTGGTAGTCAATTTAAACCAAATAGAATATTGTTTTTTCATGTAATCCCACCCATATTTAAGTTGTTTTTGGCTAAAAGTTTTTCCTGTTAACTTCTTCAACTCTTCTCCAATTCGATTCCAAGCACATGACTTCAATGAAGCTCCAGATCTATATCCATTATTCACCTCTTGGATACAAAGATCAATGAATTGTTTTCTTTGAATGGGATCAGTCCAATTAGCCCTACTATTCTAAGAATTTTGAGACATCTATTTATGAAAAGAAGTTCAATTAAAAACAAATCAAGTGAATATAAGCATAAACATGACACAGCCCATTTCATATATATAACTTCAATCAACTCTTAATTAAGTTTAAATTAATATAATTAACAATAAGCCAACTCAAGTTAATTCCAAGTCTACGCTAAAAGCAAGTTTGATTTGGATTTTTGGATCACTTTACACTTCATATGAGAGAGAGAGAGAGACTTGTTGTTAGGCTTCATATAAGTTTTGCAGGCTCTAGTTGCTACAGTTTTTAGATGATCACTATATATTCAATGTCAACAGGTTGTCCCTATATCAACTTTTTATGCTTTGTTAGTACCTTGCTCTTTCTGATAGTATAAAATATAAGATAATAATAAACAGATTGGGGCTGGAGTGCTCCTTAATAAAAGGTTGACTGATCCAATTCGCTTTTTGTCGTTTTTGTTTATCTTTTCTTCACCTAATCGATCTCACATGCATACAATTATATTCTGAATCAACAGGACTAGTAAACACTAGTGTCAAGTCAAGATTATTTTCAGAACATTACTTGGGCAAGTAGTTATTTGTTTATTGGACCTAATCTTATCCCGTTTATATCCAATATTAACAATCCACTTGTGATGAGCTTATAAACCTCATTATTATTTTATAAGGTTACAATGCAAAGTGTAATTTTATGCAAAAAAAAAAAAAAAAAAAAAAAACTCGCTAATAGCTGCCAATGATTCAAATAAAAGAAAATAAACACTAAACAAACTTCAACACTAAACAAACTGTAATTCATAAGTTTTTACAGTACTCTCATGCAAGTCCCAAAGGGCTATTACCCCTTAAGCAAATTTATTATTTTTCAGCTTAATTTCCAAAACCCCCTCCATGTAAATTTTTAAATTTTGCAAGCTGATATATAATTGCTAACATAATCTAACTCCGTACAAATTTTCCAGATTCCAATGTGATTCTTAAATAGTCAATATGCCAAAATATACAAGTTACCCACAATTATAGTTACCCAGATCAGTGAAAGGAAAGAACCTACTACACTTATATGTCTAACTACATAAATAACATAGAAAAAGAAAAGGTATAACATAAAGTAACGGTCAAAGCCTTCATTAATAATACATGTGTTGCAAAGTTCTATGCTCTGTAAACATTATTTCTTTCTAAAAAGTTTATAATTAATTAATCTTTCTTTTAAAGCTTCAACTGTTATGTATGGGAAATTGATGCTTGCAAGAATGAAACCTTTTAAGCCAATAATATTTAAGAGCATAATTTTGTGGTTGGTGTGGATTAGGAAGTTGTAATTGAAAGCTTTTGCCATCGTGGAAATTGGAAGGCACTTATGTTCCTATAATTCTCAATTTTGTTTTATATTCATACTTGTAATTTACTATCCTAAAAATAATTGGTGTCTTAGCAATGACTCAGAAAAAGCTCACATGCATGGAGGACAATGACAGCTAAAATTTTGACCCAAGAAATGCAAGCGTATCAATCCAGAAATTACACTGCAGTTCCTCAAATCTGAATTTACAATGCTTTATTAGCAGTTACACTCCAGTTGAGTTTAGATCAAACAGCAGTACATTTGTTAAAGGCAAATATCACATACCAGTTAAAAGGTATTGCAAGTCAAATAATGAATATTCAATAAATTATGCATACAATCCAGTAAACATAGCAAATACAAATCAAATATATTCAAAGTAATCAGCCCAATCATTCCAAACCGTCAACAAGTATCTAATATTCAATGATTTAAAAAGTAAATGACACCCCCCCTTCTTTCCAAAATATAAAAACGTAAAAAACAAAACCTATTTATGCTCAAAATACCTCATAAATCCACCAGCAACCAAGATTACTATGTCCTCTGCTTTAGAAATTTTTGTAGCATGCAACCTCTGCATTAAAATAGAGAAATAAATTAGCTCAAGTAGGAAGTGCTCTCGTTGCAGAAGATCACTGCTTACACTGATTACAAACAGATGGGAAATGACCCAAATATATCTACCATGATATTGAAATGGAAGTATATCCAGAACATTATACACTTTTAATTCAACTCCTAATAAAAGCCTTTTACCAATCATTTTACAGAAAGTTGAATTGAGGGGTTAAAAGAGGGAATTAGGTACTCAAGGACAGAGGAGAGATATGAGGAGGTAACGGTGACGGTGGTCATATGTGGATAACTATGTCAATTATTAACAGAAAGTTGCTCGACTATCAGTATTATGGAATCAAATATCGAAAACGCGATGAAGAAAAAGCTGAAAGTAAAAAGAAATATACTCTCAGCGTCAAGCGATTGGAAAGCATAAAAATAAATAAAGCCGAAAAATCGAAATTTCTTACCAGATTTGGCCGCTGGAGAATTATTATCGGCGCTGAAACTGAACGAAAAAGCTGGATTTGGAGAACTAGGGTTCGGGTTTACAGAGGAGAGGAAATGGAGAGTGACAATGGAGGCTAGGTCAAAAGAGAATGAAACAAAAATTATATTGGGTTTTATATATAAGGGTATTTTTGGTATTTTAATGTATTCAGATGTCTTAGATAAAAAAAGTGATAGTTTATGACTTTTTTTATTCAGACAAATATGTCTGAAAATAAGTGATTAAGTTCCAAAACAAACAGACTAATTTCTGAATACTATTTAGATTCAGATTTAAGTGCCCAAAACAAACAGCCCCTTAGCCTAATAGGTAGTTCATGATTGCTTGTGTTAAGAATGCATGGGAGAACTTATGTGAATTTGTTGATTCTATGCAACTGGGAATGCATGGTTTTACATGTTTTTGTTTGTTGGAATGCAGCTTCATTTAGGAGTTAGTTTTTTGGACTTAGCCTAATGGGTGGTTCATGATTGCTTTTGTCAAGAATGCATGGGAGAACATCTGATTTTGTTGATTCTCTGCAATTGGGATTCTTAGCTTTGTATGATTTTGTTGTTGACATTTAGAAATACTGATGAACTTCTTATTTCTTTAATTTTTGATGTTTTAGAAGCAAAGTTTGATTATATTTTGTTACTATGGCATAAGTGGTGTTCATTTACAATTAGGAGAACATTTGATTTAGTTGATTCTATGGACTTAGCTTAATGGCAGCAAATGATTGCTTCTGTTAAGAATGCAAACATGGCAGAAGTGGTGTTTATTTGGAACTGGGATTTGTGTTTTGTATGATTGCAATATCAATATATATTTTCCTTAGTAATGTCATACTTGACGGTTTTCCAATCGACAAGTATGATTTTTTTTTTTTAAAACTAAAAAATAATACTTACTGGTTGGAAAACAATCAAATATTGTTCTTGCACCACAAACTCGATGGCTAATAACAGACAAACATCTACAAAAATTTGAAATTTTTAACCATTAAATTCATCATATTTGATGGTTACTGTCAAATATTTATCCAAAAAACAGTCAAATATAACTCAAAAATCAGTTCCCAGGGCTTTACTTGACTCATAATGAGGAGTCAAATATGTTACAATAGATATTTGACCGTTTGACCAACCTTCAAATATGATATTATTTGACGGTGACATGTATGTCGATCGTCAAATAATATCATACTTGACGGCTAAAAATAACCAAATATTTGCGATTTTTTTCGTAGTGATGCGTGATAAATGATATCAGTTATTGGATATGCATGGGACATTAGTGGTTGATTTATGTGGCATATGAAATTGGCAAATAGATATGCTTAATCTATTAATAAAGGACGGCTTTTGATAAATGTAGTTGGTGATATTGATTAATGGAGATGGATGATGTGTTAGTGTTGGACCTTGGATGGGCCGTTTGGAATATAGATCCATGGAGAATATAGACATGAAAAATTATTGATGTGTTGGTGTTGGACTTTGGATGGGCCATCTGGAATACGAATCCAAGGAAAATACAGACATAAAAAATTATTGATGTATTGGTGTTGGACCTTGGATGAGTCATCTATAATATGGATCCAAGGGGAACGTAAACATGAAGACTTATTGATGTGTTGGTGTTGGAACTTGGATAGGTCGTCTAGAGTACAAATCCAAGAGGAACACAGGTTAGAGATTTAAGTGATTGGGGTCCAAGGATAGATCAAGAAATTAATTTGTACATGCATATGTATACACTTATAAATAATGATGAATGACATGAAGTATGTATTATTATTAATAGATGTGCATGACTTATTGTATAGGTTGAGTGGTAATTATTGCTTGTTTAGATATATTCTTTAGTTTTGCTTTATGCATGACAAATTTGGGCAAGGATAGTGTTTGACTTGCACGGCATGTGGTGTTGGTTGTTGAGTGTAGGGATGGGCATAATTAACCGACCCGAATCGGGTTTGGTCGAGTGCATGTGTGTGAGCTACCTGATCTTAGGTAGAAATGTGTAGACCTGAATAAAATTGGGTGACAGTTGGATAATAAATATAAGACCTGATTGAGACCCGACCCGATAATTAAAATTTTAAATTTCAATTTTTTTATACGTTTCACCATTGTATTGGATGTTTTTTGTTGTTACCATGGAATCTACCTCACTAGATCCATAAGTATATAACTTCTTTTTTCTCAAACCAAACCGTAGACCCCATTTCAAATCCCTAACTTTAGCCTCTTACTCTTTCCACGCCATTTCCCTTGAAGCTTAACTCTCGGTCGCCGCCCCACCTCTCTTGAAGCTACTTTCTCCACTCCACCTCCCCTGAATCTAACTTCCGACCGTCGCCCTACCGTCGTCGATCGTCGTCACATAGCATCATGCCATCATAGCATCACCTACTCGGTGACTTGTCTCACATTTTGGCATTTGGATTGGTTCCCCTTGGCTTGCTTTCCTCTTGTTTCTGTTAGGCTATTGTTGTTGGTGACTTGCTAGTTTATGGTTGAATGTAGTTTTATAGTATTTTGGAATATTGTACTTGTAGCTTATTGACTTGTTCCATGAAGAATCCAGTAGAAAAAGAAAGTATTGTAAAAGAAAAGGAACCACTTAAGGGATTGATATGTTATATACAATGAGAAAAATATTTGTGGCCACCGACAATTATTTTTGCTTCCTTAATCATTTAATTAATAATGGTAGTAAAGTAGAGGTGGGTAATGTTCATTTGCTACGATTAGGATATTCCCTTCCAAATTATATATTTCCTATTTTTAAAGACAGTGGGTACCTCACAGTATTAGGATGTAAATGAAAAAAAATAAAATATTTGAACTTACAAGTAATTTTTAGGGGCGATTATGATAAATTATAATATTTTACAATATCATGTAATTTTACTAGATTATATAAACAAAATTACATCTCCTAAGCCATATAATTTTCCGATTCTCCATTTCAATATACTATGTTTATTTTATTGATTATTATTACTTTTATTGAATTTCCTTATTTAGTTATTAATTTGGTTATTATATGTTTCTAGGTGTAATTCTTCAAGGAGAGACGGTTGGAGAGGAAACATTGGATGATGAAGGAGGAAGTTCAATGACATCTTTGTGAGGTTGTTTCGTTGGAGTGTTACATGTAGGAAGTAGATCTTGTGTGCTATCAACTTGTTGGTTTGGTTTCGTTAAAGTGTTGACATTACTTTTATTTACTTGTTACTATGTTGGTTACCGGCACAAGAATCAACTACTAAAAAACCATGATTCCGTTCAAAATCTAAAATTTCCAAGTAAACTATATTCAACAAACAATACCAAGTCACCAACAAACAAAATCAACAAGTACATGGCGACAACAATAATAAACACATCAAGGTAAACAACTCACGACAATAAAAACATACCAATTTAGGGATGTCAAAATTACCCGTGTTATACAAAGCCGTTATAGTTAAATATGATGCAAAAAGGCAAAAAAAAAAAAAGCTAAAACAAGCAACCTGTCAAAACGCTCGACACGACTCGACATGTAAGTGTCGAGTCTCAGATGTCATCTGATACTCGACATTTACATGTCGAGTCTATGTGGAGATTCACAATCGACACTCGATATCAGTCTATTTTTATTTGCATGTCGAGTCGTGTCGAGCTCTATCGAGTCATTCGACACTCGACACTTACATGTCGAGATTCATAACTGACACTCGGTATCAGTCTGTTTTCGAAGACATCGTGTGTTAGATGACACATCCGACATCAACACTTACATGTCGAGTCGTATCGAGCTCTATCGAGCGCGTCGAGTTTTGTCGAGCATTTTGGCAGGTTGCTTGTTTTAGCTTTGTTTTTTGACCTTTTTGTATCATATTTAATTATAACGGCCTTGTATTTGCAGGTTGAAGCAAATGGCAAGTGAATTGACATCCCTATTTGTGCGTGTATGTATGATTTTAGTTTGAAGATATATTGTCTTCAAACTTGTTAAAAAATGGGCTTAATTGTGTACTTGTCAATATATTGGGGTGGTTATGGAATTTTACAGGGGTAGAGCGGGTCTGGATCCGCTCATTTATATTTTGCCTCGCCCTGCCCCGCCCCTTTAAGGGGCAGTGGGGCGGGGTGGGGCAAAATATCAATGAGCGGGGCGGGGCTGGGTACTAGCTGTCCTGGACCCGCCCCGCCTCATTGCCAACTCTAATTTACGTATGTATGGTGAATAGGGGTGTTCAAAATTACCCGATCCGATCAGGTTTTGACAGGTTTATCGGATTAAAAGAGGGCTAGTGCTATAAAAAACTCAAAATCGGGTTATTTAATTCGAGTTTCTTGCAATCGGGTTTGATCAATCTGACCCGACATAACCCGACCCGATGAGAAATTTTTTCAAGGAAATAAACGTCAGTCGCTTATTGGTTTTATGCATCTTACTATTGTAGACATTAAGGGTAGACATTACCTTAATGAATCAATGCTATAAAAAGGAAAATTTCTCAAATTCTAACCCTAATATGCAATCGAAATCTGAAATTGAAAATCAAGAGAACTGAGAACCCCCTTGCTGCCCCTTTTCCAGCAATGACCTCACTCTTCCACGGCTGTACCTGCCAGCCCTCAAGCACGGACGTCTCCACCAGCTCTATCCTATCTCACGGCTCTTTCCACGCCTTCATAGCCGCCGCTTTGAGTTCGACTTCCAGCAACGATAGTCGCTCTTTTATGATTGTACCTGCTAGCACTCATGCCTCTCTTCTCTGTCATGACTCCTCCACGCCTTTGTAGCCGCTGCTTTCAGTCCATTTCCAGCGACAACCGTCGCTCCTTCGCAGCTCTACCTACCACTACCAGTGCTTACACATGGAGTTCTCCACCAGTCGTCTCCTCTATCATGGCTTCCTCCACACCACTAGTCCTCCAGGTTCGTTTTTTTTTTAATAAAAAAAAATGATTCGTAACCAAACAAATCAATGAAATTTTGGAATTTGCTCTCAACCGATTTTTTATGTTTATGTTTATAGGTGAAATTCCGTGCATTTGTTTGTAGAGATTCGTTTGATTGCATTGATCATCAAAGAAATTTGGGAGTCTATAGCATGATTTTGCTGCAGATCTAGAAATTCAAAGAAAAGGTACCAGCTGCAGATTAAATCCGTGGTTAGTTTTTTTGTGTTTGTTTTGTGATTTGTGATATGTATTATTTTGGGCAAGGAGTTGTTGGGTTGAAATTGAGACTGTGTTATGAATTAATACATTTAGGGATGCAAATCAATGTTTGATTTTATTGAGTGCTTCTTTTTGGGCAATGGTAGAACATACAAACTTTTCGTCAAACATTTGTTGGGCTTGGAAGAACAAGAATGTAATATATTCTTGCTTTTGGTTGAATTTTTATTTTGGTTGAATTTTTTAGAACAAAAATCTTAATATATTCAAGAACAGAAATCTTATTATTTTGGTTGAATTTTTGAGTGATTCTCCTAAAATTTGCTTGAATGGTATTTGTACTTTAACTCATCAGAATTATACATAACAGATTTCTTTGTTCATTTTTTTAACATTTTTTAGTTGTGTTTTATTGTTATAGAGATCTAAAATTGAAATGATTATGATCTTTTTATGTTTTTATACTTCTTTCTTGTTAACCAAAGTACCAAACGGTAGAAGCTTGATCCAAGAAGTTTAGATTTATTTTCTATTTGAACTTGGGAAAGTAATCAACAGTAAATTAATAGACTTAAAAATTGTCTTTTTTGTTAGATCATAATCAAGAAAACAGAGTAAATTTATGAAAAACCTAAAAAAAAGAATAGAAGCGGGAGAAGTCTCAAGTATTAATGTTCTCAAATTGCTAAAGAAATCGGCCATTGAAGATGAAATTACAAGTGCAATGCATTAATGTTTATGGGCTTACATAACCAATGAAATGCTGCCATGAAAAACATGTGGCAGGTTTTTGTACCCCTGGTAACTTAGTAAAAGTCCACTTGTGATGACAGAAAGAAATTGGTGAAAAACCCACCTAGCTTTTTAAATAGTTAAGGCTTGTAAAGCATATAAATGACTAAGACTAAAAAGAAGACAATAGATAACCAGTAAATGATTATTCAAGATAATAATAATTATTATTATTTTCAGCTTATAAATGATTTAATGTATCAATAATCTTTTTAAGTATAGTGTATATCATAAATCCCAACAACATAAAATAAATAAATAAATTTACAGTCACATAAATATGGCCTCAGCTTGATCCATAATGTAGAAAACTAATGCTAATATCAAGACTGAAAACACGATTTTTGTGTGTAAACTTCTAATCAAAACGTACATGAAAGATCTCAACTTTTTTACTTTGAATAATAAGAGACTTAATTAACTCCTCCTTCTTATTAGTTTATTTATTTATTTATTTATCATTTCCCTCTAAAATAAATAACTAACATTCCTCTTTAATTCTAAATGCCTCTGTTTCCTGAAAATTTGTGAAAGATAAAAAACATATTATAAAAATTAGTTAGATCATAAAATCAGTAACTAATAATATTAGCATACATGGGATGAGACTTTTACATCAAATAAAACACAAACAACTAATATAAAACATAAACTTAAATCTATAAACTGAACTTAACACACTAATATAAATTGTATAAACTGAAATCTATTGATCAACTAAAACATAAACGTAAATCTATAAATTAAATTGCATCTAAACTAAATTTCATGAGGTAAACCAAATCATCTAAACTAAAATTAATACGCTAATTTAAATCGTATAAGCTAAAATTGATAAACTAAAATCTATTTACAAGCTGAAACATAAACTAAAATCCATAAACTGAATTTCATCTAAACTAAATTTTTTAAATTGAATTAAAGCACCTAAACTGAAATTAACACACTAATATAAATTGTATAGACTGAAATCTACTAATAAATTGAAATATAAACTTAAATATATAAATTAAATTGTACAAACTGAAATTTACATACTAATAGCTTCTTTGACATTTTAATTATCAGTATAAACCTCATTGTATCAACTTTGATGCCTTGAGGTTTGGGTTAACTTAAATCTCTTAGATTAACACACTAATATATATGAGTTGTACTTTGCACTCTATATTTATGTGTTGTTGTTTGGACTCTATGTTTGTGTCTTTTACTTTGGATTTTGAGCAGCTTCCAAATGAAATGAAATTGTATGTTAAGTATATTAGGTTGACAGTGCTTTTGTATTTCTTAGCTTAGATAGGAGATATTGGGTGGGTTTGTAATATTTTAATTTTGGTTGTATTTATCTTTGAGTTTCATTACTCTCATCCTTGTTTGGATATATATATATATGCATTTGAAGTTTTAATAAATGAGATCTTGGAGTTAAAATTTCTAAATTTATGTCAATTAGCCTTAATTTGTATATGATATAGATTAATTTATATCAATGGGTCTTGTTTTGTATATAGTGTAGATTATTTTTTGTCAATGGGCCTTGTTTTGCATACAATATACCTTAAAAATATATATGGGCCTTAATATAAATGTTATGAAACAAGTTTTAAAAAACTGTGAAATCGGGCCACGACCGACCTGACCGACCCGACCATTCGGGTTCTATACTTTAAAAACCCAATCACAGGCCAAAAATTCTCAAACCCGATCATGCATCAGGTCGTATCAGGTTGGACAAGACTCGACTCAACTCGATCCGACCCATGTGCACCCCTAATGGTAAATGATTGTGTGCGGACTTGAGTCGAATGGTTTATGTGTGCTCAAACTCAAGGGGCCATGGAAACTTGTTCAATCCTTAATTGTGTATGTCTACTAAGCTTTCCAACTGCAAAAGCTATATCAGGCCTACTACATGTCATGGCATGCATAAGGCATCCAATGACACGAGCATATTCCAATTGGGATACTGCTCTTCCAGTATTATGATACAATTTAATGTCTGAATCTAAAGGTGTTAACATATGCATACAATCAACATGATTGAATTTCTTTAATATCTTTTCAATATAATGTGTTGGGTAAGCACTAGGCCGTTATCACTTTTTATAATTTTAATACCTAAAATCACATTAGCTAGCCCCATGTCTTTCGTATAAAAATTAGTGATAACAATGATTTAATATGTTCAATACTCTCAGTATCAGTACCAAAAACATATCATCATAAAGATAAATAATCACACCATTATTACTACTGAATCTGCTATATACACGATTCATAAAATTTAGGAAATTGATACTCACCTCCTATATCACTTCCAAGATATTATATCTTAGTATCACAAATATTTCAAACTTTTATAATTCTCAAGTTTACATAAGGCTTTATCCTTAGAATGCAGAAGATATTTATAGCAATATTTTGAAAAATCATCAATGAAAGTTACAAAATACTTTTTACCTCCTACAGTAGGATTAGTATGCATATCACGAATATCATTATGAATAAGATGCAACAAAGAGGAATGAAGTTTTTTATGACCTTAGTTTGTGCACACACTTTACATTTTTCATGCATATAATCATTGTGTTTAGGAATCAATTGTACATTAGACATATCATGTAATCGTCTAATATTAACATGTCCTAAATGATTATACCACAACGATAATGAGTCAATCGAAGTAAATTGAAAAATCTAGAAGCCAAAAATTTCTTACTTGTAGCATCTTCAAGCATGTACTTTGCTTACAAAGGACCAGTATTCCAAATTTCTTTGGTTATTAACTTGTAGTGATATTGATCGAAGAGAGCTTCAGACATTGCATTGCAAATATGACCTTTTTATACGTAATCATCTTGGTTCCACTTTTGATGTGCCCTTGTCTCTGCTAATGTCACATTCTCATTCTCTTGTGGCTTTGGTGTGGTTAGTACATAAACAACGTTAAGGCTTACTAATAGGAAATGCAGCCTTTTTTGCCAGCGATTGAAATTTCCACCATCAAATGCTCCAACTTCACAAAATCTACTGCTAACTCTCGTAGCAACAAAATTGGTGCCATTGATGTAGAAATAACGTCTTAAGATTGTTGGGAAAAATATATGTAGGAAACTTTATTGAATAGAACAATGAATTTACAATAGTAGAATTTGTGTGGAGAAAATAAAGAAAAAAAGTTAGTCTGCTTCAAGGCACATTACAAATGTCATTTTCCTCGGGACATTATTTACCCCCACCAAATCTGTGATGCACTTGAGTTTTGCATATACGCCTCCAAGATGTAATGAAATATTAATTGTTGACTTGCAGTGTGCACTGAAGAAAGTTATATACACAATACTCTTGAATTATACAAGCCTGTAAAAAATAAGTGTTTTATTACTGCAGTTAAATATAATACTTGGTTTTGATGCAAGAAATCAATGGAACTTTTTTACAAGAAAGTGTTTGGAAAACGGAGGAGGAAGAGAACTTGGAATTCACAAGAAGAAAAGAAATTGGATATTGGACATGTAAGATGGCTTATGAATGGACCTATTTATAGTTTTCTATGCACCCCTTTACTTAGGTTATAACCATTCAACATACCACTTCATTTTCAAAGTACATGTCATTTCTAAAGTACATGTCTATTCAAGATTAATGTCTCTATAATAGACACAACTCTTCCATAGGTGTAATTCTAATAGACACAACTCTTCTAAAGATTTAATGTCTCTTCCAAGAGACACAACATTTCCAAAGGTCACATATATAAATATGTCTTTTAACCTTTATTTTGAAAATTGTTCTAACACTTTTTTAATATAGGGTAGTAATAATTATTTTAGTAAGAAACCAATTAGTACAATATTTTTCCTATTACTGTACATATTTATATTACTTTTTATTTATTTAATATAGGATAGCAAATGTTACTCTAACATAAACTTATTTATACAAGAAATTATTATTTGATTACGAAATATTATTTTCCTATTTAAAGAATATTTGATTAATTAAATATAACAAAGAAAACAAAAAATTGTATATCAATCAATTTAATATATCAATTATATCCTTATATGAATTTAATCATATAAAGATATAGAGAGGCAAAAATAGTAAAATTTAATATATATTACTTATTTAATATAACATTTAAAAGTTAATTTAATAATTTTTTTTTTGGTTATGAGACCTGGGCCTCCCCCAACCTAAACTAAGTTCTGCTGTTAAGTCACCAAAGTATAATTCAAGATAAAATGTTCTATTTGGCCCTTGCTAATTTACTCAACAGCCTCCAACCCCAAAGTTTTACAAGGTTAAAAATGTAATAAAAAATAAATAGGACAGAGAGATATATGTTTAGCACCAGCTTTCAGAACTTGTTCCAAGCTCCTTTATCTATCATTCTTAATTGATCGATCATTGAAAGATTGTAAGACCATATATTTTCATGTTACAAAGTTGTCCATTATGAAACCTAGAAGATAATGGAAGAAAACTAATATAGAGCTATGGCACTGTCAACATAATCTTGCACAATCCAAATTCATTTACAAGTGAAATAACCTGCTGCGAATATATGGTATCCTATATAGCTTGTGCTCTTTGGAGCAAGGAAGCCATAGCCTGGGCTAGAGGATAGTTGATTTGCAAGTTTTTAATGCACATAAGCCCTTTGCTCAAGCTTTATGCTCTGCATAATGCTAAAAACTGTCAAAGAAATTCCCCAAAAACAACTTTTATCGATATAAAAAAGATTGGGCTAATCAGTTATCTAAATACATCTAGGTGGTTTGATGGTTTTTAAGTAATTGAGTTTCTGCATATTTACTTTGATACCTTTTTTCTTCAAATTTCAAATCTTTGTAGTTTCATAAACACATAATATCAAGGGAATTTTTAGATTAATTTAATTGATATAATAAATAAATGGGATAATTTTAATAAGTATCCTCAAGTTTTAACTTGATTTCAATCGGATGATGATTATTCATTTTTTATTAATTACATCCCTTAAGTTGTTCATTTTTCATCAATCACATCCTTGAAAATGATGGTTTTGAGGGGTGAAAATGATGATTTTTATACAAATTCAGGGGTGTGATTGATTAAAAATACATAGTCATTCTCCGGTTAAAATTAAGCCAAAACTCGTTGTCACTTATTAAAATTATCCCATAAATAAATAAAATTACGTTCTTATCCTTGTTCAAATAATGAATGGGGGCTATTGAGATAATATGTAGGGCTTGAATATAATTACTCTTACAGATAATAATTATTTTTTTTTAACAAGGCAACGACAGGATAGAATTTATACTGTAAGTCTATGGGTTATTAAATTATAAATTATTTTTATTTTAATGAAGTTTTACTGCTGTATTTAATTAATCTCATTATGTAGGTTGTTACCTACCTTAAAAAATGAGAAACTTCAAACTTTGACCCAAATTAAGGGGTCTTTATTGAAATATGGCCCACTCCTTGATGCAGTGACCCTTTTGCTTGCATACCTTTAACAATTTAATTAATTCCTTTATTCATTCCTTCCTCTCATTCCCACCCTGGCAACCAATCCACTTCACCATTTTGTCTATCCACTCATAATTGCAACTTCACCGACTGAGCAGTCACATCTTCCAGAGGAGCTGCCCACACCTAATACCAATTCTTTTGACTATCACCGCCTACGATTGTAGATTGGGGAACTTCCATGGAGATGGAGTAGAGAAAGAGAAAGATGCCCAAGAGACCAACGAAGGCTAGGAATCTAGTGAAATAACAATGTGGGAATATTCACGGGAAAATACGAAGTGTGAAATTGGGAATGGAAGGTCCTATTTTGGTTCGCCTTATATGAAGAGTTGATGGAATCTGAGTTGAAAAGAATGTGAATGACCTATTCTAGGGCTTTTGATGGCGTTAGAAACTAATTTTTTACGATGTTGACGAGTGATTAGAAGCTTGAGAAATTGTAAAAATAGAGTTTTTGGTATTGGATGATGGAGGTTGAAGATGACGAGTGTTGGATTTCGATGCGTGCAATATTGAGACCAACACTCAACAAAAACTAAAGCAATATAGAGTGTCATTCTTGACATGTATTCGACACTTGTTACTTGTTAAAAGACTGAAATCGACACTCGATATCCAGCATCACACGTTATCGGTTGTCGAGTGTCTGTTTCAAATGTTGAACACTCGATACATCTATTGAGTTTTGTTGAGCACAAAAACAAATAGTGACTGACATCTTTTGTGTTTGTCGAACAGTGTTCAATAGGGTGCTCACCACTCGACGGTTTCAAACCATCTTTGTCAATCGCTTATCTTCTTCGTCAAAAACTTATTAGATTTCATCGATTTTTATTTCACTATATATGCATCAATATACTAAAAAATCAATTTAATCCACCTCATATTCACTTAGCTTATTTTCCAACTGATTGAGCGTTGTGTGGAAGAGTTTGAAGAAGAAAGGAGGAACAAAAGAAAAAAAAAATAATTGTTGCTCTGATTTGATGAATAGGGGTATGCAAGTAATTTTGCGAGAAAAATAGTCAATGGATCAAAATTTTCAGGGAGTGGGTTGCAATTCAAAAGGACCCCTTAATTTGGGTAAATATTTGAAGTCTCCCTTAAGAAAACTTAGAATCCACTAGTCACGTTTGAATTTTACTGAAATTGAAATAAAAATATGTAAATAATATGTTTATTTTAAAGGGTAAAATAATACATTTTAAATTGCATGATTTTACTAAGTGAAAACTATTAGTCTGACATGCATCCTAATACTCTTGTTAAGTATCATCTACCATCGTATACATTAAAATATGTTCAATATTTTTAACAGTTTTGCAATGCATAAATAAACTAATTAATAGATAATCTGATTAGGAAGATGAGTTCTGCAGAGGTTGAGTTAAAGACCAAAAAAGAAAAGACAAACAAAATGTGAAAGAGTTTTAGGAAATAAAAAATAGCTAAAATTAACAAAGATAATTGGTAATATCAGATACTGATTTTAAGAATTTGGTTTATACATCTTCATTCAAATAAAGTTGGAAATCATTGTTTTTGTCTTGTATTAAGATAAATTCATATATTTTTAAATTTAAGTAAAAAAAACACGTTAAAATATTCCAATAATTACAAAATGAATTAAATTCAAATTTCAGATCAATCAAAAACACCGCCCAGGTGTTATATCGATACAAAAGGTTCGTGAGCAGCAGCAGGTGATATTCATCTCTGCTTGGATCTGGATTATGGGCTAGAAAACAATTTAGTTTCTGGGCTTGATTTCACTTGCATCCAGATTTACGTGGACTGGGTCTGGGCTTCAGTGATGATTCGGCATTTTTTCATGGCCCTGTTAATATTTGATTTTCAAACTCTTTTGTTTTTTGTTTGTTTGTTTTTTTTCTTCTAATTTCAACCTTTGAAAAACATCCGATCCCTCTAACTTTATAGATTTCATTCTCTAATAAATACAAGACTGGACTCGAATACTCAACGCATAAAATGTTAATAAGTAAAAGTTGAGTTAAAGGTTATACTATTAGCAAAATTCCTAAAGATAAACAAATTCAAGATAAGGTATCAATAACAATATTTCACATATCAATTTTCGGTAAAATAATATAAAATCGTATCGCAAGACAAACAATGATTGATAGGTATTAAATTAAGTAGGGGTGGCAATTTTTGACACGACCCGTGAACACGACACGAACACGACACGAATACGTTACACGATTAATAAATGGGTTGGGTTAGTGTTGAAGGTGTTCAACACGCCAACCCGTTTAATGACACAAATAGTTAAATATATTTTGTACATTCTTAATATGTAAATTCATTCAATGATATAAATTATTACCTACTTACAATATATATATTATAAAATTGAAATTTTTATACTATAAAATAAATTAATTTATAAAATAATAAATTATGATGATTTTAATAATATTTTATACTAACAATGGTTTATATTCTAAAAATAATTTTAATTGATTTAAATATAGATAATATAATATATTATGTATAACTAAGTTAAATAATTAAGTAAATTATGCGAATTAAATATGACACGATTACGACACGTGGGTAACACGTTTAATAATTGGGCGGGTTTGGGTTTCATGTTTTGACACGAATAATTAAATAGGTCGACACGACACGACACGATTGCCACCCCTAAAATTAAGCCAATATGAATCATATCATAATACAGTCAACGAATAATTTGAATGAATCACACATAATGCTCATACACTATTAATTATGGATATTCAAATTCAATGCACTTATATAAAGGTGATTTTATTTTATTTTTAATAATAAATTCATGTTTTATTTTTTAATAAAAAATATGAGTTTATTATTTTTCTTTTTTAAAATTATGGCTACTTCTTAGACGTGTATTGGAAGAGTTGCGATTTTTAACAAAGTCAACGATCAAATGGTTTTTACTTTTTCAACATGATTTTTATTAGCATTAAATTTATTTTTTAAATAATAAAATTATATCTGAAGTAATATTTATAAAAACATAATCTCCCAAAAGTAATACAAGCATCCGATTCCTCATTGATCTTAATCTTTAAAATGCAATCGATATAGTATTCCTTCCTTGTATATGAAGTATAAATGACTATTTATAACAAATATAAAACCTTGATAATTACGTTGTCGTTGATTATATCATTCAAATTAAAAAATTGTATTATCAAGTTTTATCTATTTAATATTGTCATAATAAGTTTTAATTAAAAAATAAATATTATTAACTAAATGATATTATTTTAAACAAATGTGTTTGGTGAAAAAAAAAAGTTGTTGTGCTGCTTGGCTATTTTCATAATCTAATTGATCCAAAGCTTTTATCACATCAATAATGATAGTGTATATATTTAACTTAAAATAAATTTCATTTTAAATGCACATAAAAAACCAAAAACAAAAAGTAAACGAAGCAAAAACGTCCAAGTAATAAAGCAAACCAACTTATGCTTGCAAGCCAAAGATTTTCAGGTGGCGAAAGCGTTGAGAGCAAATAAAATTAACGGAAATCACCAAACACTCCTATTGTTTGGTGGAGATACTATTTCCCCCCCAACTTTTTAAAAAGTCACATAAAGACTCCAGATTCCATCTGCCGTTTGGAAGCAATAAACGGTGGAAGGGTAATTTGTTAATTTCCTTTGTTAAATATTAAAGACAAAAAATCTTTACAAAATTAATTTAAAATATCAAATTATTAGTTTCTCTCTCTCTCTCTCTCTCTCTCTCTCTCTCCCCCCCTTCACGGCTTCAGCTCTTTTCCTCAACTGAAAACACGCTGCTGGCGCGCCGCCCAGCCACACCGCCCAGCCACACCGCCTAGCCACTGTTGCGCCTCCAATAACACTTTCTAGCCACAATTAAATCCCATCAATCTCCTCACCTGGCCGATCAAAACCCGTAACAATGGTTCAACACCAATGCGGCAAACCTATAACCTCAATCACAACTAACCCAACCCCAACAACCCAGCAAAGCAGAAACCCTTCATTACCAGCCACCTTTCTCGCCTATTATCTCTCCGTGTACCAAATCCAACCAACCAGATATCTCCAACTCTCTTCCGACTCCTCCACCACCCCTCTTTTTTCCAAACTCAGGGACGCCATCAATCGCATCATCATCCTCCGATATGCCTCCGATTGGCACGTAGAGAGCTTGTAGAGAAGGAATCGATGAAGAGAGGAGACGTTGCGGTGAAGAGAGAAGAAATCGGCTTGAGGGAGAAATCGGGAGGAGAGAAGAGAAATAAAAGAGATTCGATTTTTAATTAATTTAGTTTTCTTAAAGATTTTTTTAATGGTATTAAACAATATATTAATATAAGTGAAGGTAAATATGTCTTCGCAGAAAATATTTCGAATAAGATGCATATTCTGTAACAAATGGGGGTCTTTATGTGACTTTTACAAAAGTTGGGGGACCAGGTCGTTCGACCTTATGACAGGGGTGTTTGAATTTCCCAAAATAAAAATCATTCACTTTCTTCGTTGAAATTAAAGGGCGTGTTTAATGCGCGTGGTATTATTTATATAAAAATCGAGCGTTTTTATATTAAGTCTGCTCATAATATAACATTGTATAAATTTATTTTTATCTCAATCTTCATTAATAAATATAAAAAATTTATATAAATTAAATATTTTTATTTTTATATAATTAATAAATAATTTATTAAATATTTAAATAAATAAAAAATTTAATAATTAAGTTTTTATTTTAAAAATAATTTTAATTATTATTTAAATTTATTTTATATTTAAATTAAATGTTTCATATTATAATTTTTTTAGGTTTTATCTAATACAATAATGTTCTATCAAACATAATATAGTATTATATTTTATCTAATCTTATCCTATACTATCTAATCCAATCCAATCTAAATAAATTTAATTTATCTTATACAATATTATATAATATTATACAGCATATGAGCAAGGTACAACCAACGAGAGGAACACATTGTACACAAATTTTATTTCAAAATGCATTTCACATGCTTAAATCAACCGAGAATTGACACGTATACCGTATTCAAAAAACTTCTGCCACGTGTAAGGCCGGATAAATCAATTATTGTGGACGGATTGCTTTGTCAAGTAGGAAATCATTTCCCTCCGCAACAAGAATAAAATTGTACAGTGTAGACGTCTGTACATGCTTTCCGCTTTGCAAGTGACAAAAATATAAACTGGCTTTAACGTGCAGCAATGAAAAATTGAAAACCCTACAAGCCACTATTTCTCTCTTGTATGACTTTTTTCTCCTTCTTCTTGGTACTTCTTCGATTTTTCTTTTTCTTCTCTTAAGATCAGGAAATCTCTCTTTTTCTGATCTCTTTCTTGGTTTTGTTTGTCTTTGTCATACTCAAGATCTTACCTCAGATCTACATCTTTTTTTATCATTATAAATTTGCTTACATGTGAAACAAAGATTGAAATTTATGTATGCAAGTGTTCTTCATCAGGGACAATTAATTGATGATCAGCACTGATGATCAAGGATCGTATTAAGTAGAGTCAATTATTATATTTAAACATCTGCAAACTTGAAAGGGTAACAAGCTAGCTATAGTTAGCTAGTTAGAGATTGTAACAAGGTGGATCGAAGGCATGGAAAGAGGCCTCGTCCTTTTGATGTATCGGAGGAGAAGAAGGAAGATGGAAGCTACTTCTCTATCCACCAATGGAGCACGACAAGTGATCAGAACCATCATGTTGCTTCTGCCATGGCTGCAGGCGCATCTACTGCCGCAAATGTCACCGGCACTGTGAGCCATCAATTGCCACTGCCGGCTCATGGGCAAGGGAATCCTGCAGAGTTGATGAGTGCATCTCAACCTACGCAGGATCATCAAGGTAAGCCAAGTAGATGATTACGCTTATTGTCAATATATATATACACTATAGTTTAATTTCTCATACATATGCAAACTTAATTTAGTTGGCTTAGTTTAACTAGTTTTGGGATCTTCTGTTATTTATTTCAGTGATGTTATATATATCTTTTTATACAATTAAATACTGAGATTCATGCCAAGTAGTGTTAAATTTGTGCACCATTTGGGTATCTCAGCACATGCTTCCGCAGATTTTAGGAGGCGTAGACGAAATTAAGAGAGAAAGTATATATATATCGTTTGTACAACTAATAAAATATGTGAAAATGAATTAGGATACGTATATGAATTGACAGAGAACAATAACTATAGATACTCTCTCCCTCTATCTCGATTCGTCCAATTATGGAAATTGTTCGTAGATGTAATGTCTATGTCTATTTATTCTGTCCGTAGGCCAATTTTTATTATATATAAGAATGTGGATATATTGATATAGTTTAACTTATACATGGATTTACCATCATTCCATGATCGACTTGTTTAATGGCCGCAAACTACTAGAGACTTAAATACTCCCGTTAAACTCACATTGAGGACACATGTTTTCACTCATTCGATTATATTTCTTCTAAATTGATCAGAATGCCTTGTCATTAGCTTTTGCACCTAATGTCTTTTCGCTTGTTCAATTATATTTCTTCTATGTTAATCAGAATGCCTTTTTGTTAACTTTTTACCTAATTATATATATATATATATATATGTTGTTTGAAATTTATGAACTAAAAATGTGTTTTCACTCGTTCGATTATACTTCTTCTATATTGATCAAAATTGTTATTAGATTTTTTACCTAATTATATAGGTACTAAATTAAGCATAAACTTTATTTCTTGAAGGAATCGTAAGAAGAAGACACTATAGAGGTGTCAGACAAAGGCCATGGGGAAAGTGGGCAGCCGAGATCCGTGACCCTAAGAAGGCCGCTAGAGTCTGGCTTGGAACCTTCGACACAGCAGAAGCTGCAGCCGCTGCATATGATGCAGCAGCTCTAAAGTTCAAAGGCAGCAAAGCCAAGCTCAATTTTCCTGAACGCGTACAAGGAGGAGTTCATGATTTGGGCTACTTAATGATGACTTCCAGTAACTTAGGCACAGTTTCTCATTATGTTCCTAGCTCGATACCTCTTCCACAGCCACCAGCACCACCTTCTCCTCATTTTCATCCGTACCCTAATATTGTTCCACCTCCATTGTCACATGAAGCATTCCCTAATCTTTACCAGTACGCACAGCTGCTTTCCACTAATGATGATAATGACGTTCAGCATGTTGCCTCGAGCCTTTACAATCAGGAACAATATCCCTTTTATTCACAATCTTCATCAACTTCACAGATGATATTCTCACAAACTTCTTCGCCAATGTCTCAGAATCAACTGGAGGAAGAGCTGCTAGGGCTTTCATCTTCGCAAAGGGAGAGCTTTTCTTCTGCCTCTTATTTTCTTGAGCAGTCCGAAAGGGACATTGCCCGTGATAGTAACGCAAAGGAGTGACGTACACATTAGGGTTCATGCAATAAAGAGAGTAAAAACTACGAAAAGGAATTTTTTTTTAACCCTTTTGGTTTATATTATAAATTTTAGTTTTCTAATATTCATTCAATAACAAATGAATTGATTGTACTACACACAGCAATTAATTCATTCAAGGGTTCTAATCTTCTTAGGGCCACCTACTTATAACATTTATATGTCTCACATGTTTTCTGACTACCAAACTTGCAAGGTGATGACTTAACCCCCAGTATAAAAACTCAAAACGATGAAAGGGCGAGGGATCTATGGATTATTAAAAAAAAAAAGTCTCTATATGGTAATATGAAATTACTTTTTCCTTTTGCAGATACTTTTGTATGATATCGTTCACCAACTTTTTCAGTGGTTAAATATATAAATCAAATATTCTAAATGCATAGCACTTGTGAGATGAAGATTGCATTTGGTTTTGTTTATCGTTTGAACATATAGCTAAACTACACATGGTCGTAGTTGAAGAGTTTGTAAGCAATGACATCATTTATGCATTGGTGAGTTGAAATTCAGCTGTTGAGGGTTTGAATAGAATTAAAATATATTGATGTGATGAAGTCCCTAAGCCCATACCTATCCATCGACTGGTTGAAACAGGCCGTTTGGAGCACGTTGTACAATAAATAATAAATAAATATGGTTCCAATACGCATTCTTATCAACCTTAATAAATTAAATGCAAACTTCAGAAATTAAATAAAGAGTCAAATACATTTGAATAAGACAAGCTAAGCATCATCTTAATTTGACGCTTATCGCATTCTTCATGCTGTAGTTTCAGTACTTCACCACTTGTTCAAACCCAGTTCATGCAGTTCGGCCGCAACTTTCATCAAAAAAACTCTGTTCTTAATCATTCAATTGAAAATGGCCAAAAATTCTAAGTGCCAATCCAGCGAATTCTTTTTCTGCTTTAATAATTAACTTTGGAATTCAAAAACACAACTGGGCCATAGCATCACCATGTTAATATGTCATCAAATTAGCATTTAATCCCAAAGATTATCACATCAAAGCCGAAAAGAATAGCGGGCTGGTGGGGCAAAGCATATATTATAATGAATAAAATTAGAAGCTTCATTTCACTCATGCATGTTGGAACTTGAAGTTGCTATTTATAGCTTTGTTCGTGCGGTAAAGCATAAAGAAGATGACAAATTAACAGTAGATGTTGGCAGGTACATCTCCCTTTGCAAGCATGGGAAGTATCCCATGAACACAATCAATCACATCTATGGATTTATTCCACCTACAAAGGGAGGAAGCAAGCGGCAATTCCTGGTGTTCCATCACTTTATGTTCAAAGCAAATTGTGCTTTCGGCTCTGCGCATGTCAATTTTTGCGGCCACAAGCACATACACGTCTTGAGTTTGGTTCGTTCTTGGTTTATTAACCTTTTATCATTGAATCAGCGTGCATGATAACTTCATCTTGATCTCATTTGCCTCATAAAAAAAAAAATATATATATATATATATATATATATATATACCATTCATTTTTTTCTATTATTTATGATAGAGATAGAAGAAGAAAAATTAAAAAATAACTGAAAGTAGATATTTGTTTGATAAATGTTCATATTTTTTAAAATGTGTATGTTATGATTTTATGCTACATCTAACAACATATAATATATGATACTTAAAAGATGATAATAAGATACAAATTTTCAAGAGTAAGATCATCTTTTTAATCGATATTTAAATTTTGAGAATTTTAAAATTTTTCCAACAGCCCTTTAAAATTTGAAAAAGATGTGCAATGTGATATTGACATCTCACAAGCGAAGAATAAGACAAAAAGAACAACAAACTGAAACAGCTTATAGAGAAGCCACCATTGCGTTTAAAAGAAAAGCCACGCCGTCTGTGGGAATCGAACCCACGACCACATGGTTAAAAGCCATGCGCTCTGCCGGCTGAGCTAAGACGGCATTGCGCTTTTCCTGAATTTAATACAATTAAAAAGCTTCGTATTAATGTTTATAGACATGTTCATCGTTTCCAGGTGCCGCGGTGCATGGAGGTCGGCTAAAAATGTGGCCTGGTGGTGGGCCATCTCCAGCCCCGACCTTTAACCTGCAGGCCAGCTGGCAGACCTCGTAAGTCGGCCCAACATTAAAATAAGGTTATATATATTATGGATGTATTACTCCTACTTTTTATTTCATTAAATCTATTTTTTTATCTTTTTTAAAAAATTTTCACAACTAACTTTGGGATATGACCAAATATTATATATGATATCTCTTTTTTAGAAATACATAGAAATGACCATACTATTAAATTATTCAGTTAAAACTTAAATATATAACTAGAGGGATAAAGTGACAAACCTACACCCAAAGTTTTTAAAAATTGAAAATATTTAACACGTGGCAAGTGTATAGACCTTAACACACGAGATAATAAATATTTAACACGTGACAAATGTATCTTGTTACCATTGCTCGTTGTCTCACCTAAAGGTTGTTGATTTCAGCACCTGTGGTTGTTAAATTACCTCCAACAGTTGGGTCCTCGTGGAACGATGTGTACGAGATTTTCTATGGCCATTTTTGGTGCATTTTTCATTCTTTTAAAAAATATAATTAGGAAGATTCTTTTTTTTTTTGCTTGAAAATATTGGTATTTTTGTGGGATTTTTGGTGGTGGTGGTGCTTGTTTCTTTGTACATTTGTGGTTGTTTGGCTGCTGAGAAAATGCGGAGAAAGAAGTGAAAGCGATATATTTTTTTATCTTTGATGAAAGTGATATTAACTATGCTCAATAGTAATTTCAGCTCAATTGATTAGAGGGTTTCCGATTTTGGGGAGGCTATGAGCGATGTTGTTCGCAATGGATAGGGACCCAGCGACGACAAATTTGTGGTGGAGTTAAGTGCTGCGGTGGGTGGGTTTTGTGTTTGTGATGACTATTTACGTTGTTAGGGATTATGGTTTCACTTTTCTGTGCCTTTTT